>OX638369.1:40200819-40553310 GCA_951812925.1 Calliopum simillimum
TAACATATTAATGTGTGACAATGGAACAACATCATACAGGAACTGCAATTCAATGCAATCAGTCAAGTGGAAATTTGGTAAACATACGCGTCGGGGTAGCACGGGTTAAGAATGAATACTATGTACTAAAGTGCAAAAAATGGGGTAGATTTGCGAAAACGCGCCAAGTGTGATTTTTTTTATTTGGCTTTTTTTCTACTAAATAAAACGCACAAATAATTATGATTTTAAAATTTTCATGCTTTTGATTGAAGAAATCAAAGGATTCGCTCTCTCTCTCCAGTGGTGCATCAATATTGGAAAAATTTGAATGTTGATATCCTGCCGGCGGGAAAGTTTTGCAAATTGCAGCTTTAATCAAAAGAATATGTGTGTAAAGTAGGCTTTGTTTGCATATGGGGCGTGGCAGTCAACGGGACTCAGAAATATTAGTAGGTACAACCCGTTCATTTGTTTGGTCAAATTAATTGCAGTTGAGTGCACGATTGAAACGGAAACGCGTTTATATGTTAGCCGCATGAGGTCGACCACAATTGTAAATATGCGAACGTAGGCCAAGTTAAATGACTTCAAATGGGATTCAGTTTTTGATGGAGAGTTGTAATGTGCGAGATTCTCATGAAGATTTTTAATTGACAGACCTACTGATGTTAATGAAAATCAACGTTTGTGCGGTATCGATCACTGAAATCAAGGAAAGTTGTTGATAGATAGCTAATGGACTACAGTGTGCTTCTTGCTCAGACATAAAATGGTATTTCTCACTGAATTTTATTCTTCCAACTTCTAATCAAGTGCGATTTTCTACAGAAAGTTTCAGTTCTCATCATGACCATAAAAATGTTGATCCTGATCTAGATAATAACACAGTCCTGCATGGGTTTTCCTCTCTAAGTTTTAAAAAGCGATTTCTATAGATTTAAGTGTGCGGATTATGAGAAAAATAGTGAAAAAATTCCAGCACGTCACAATTTTCAGTGATTTAAGTTTTACTTAAGTGCCTTTTTTGTATATACAAGACTACCACGCCTATACTACTGGACGTATCAAAACCATATTTGCACCAGATGTTTTTTTGGTGGTCCAACACATTTATAAGAAATATGGGATCGATTGGACAAGGGGGTGTTGTACCCCTCATACAAAAAAAATCTCTATATAATTGAAAATTTTATTTGAGTCGCTCCTACGCCCGCACCAGTTGGTATATTGAAACCATATTAACACCATATATCCGCCTGATATTCCGACAGATTTTCCTCGATAATAGGGGTAATTGAATGAAAGTACGGAGCGCACGGTACATAAAGAAAACATACCAAAACCAAAAAAAAAAAATTAAACTCATTTCTACTCACTTTACCTGCATTATGAAACTTGATATCTGGATGAATATTATGGATAGCAACTATCAAGATCGTACGGGAAGCACCAAAAAAATATATGGTGCAAGAATAGCTTAAATATGTTGAGTATTTTAGGCGTGATATTGAAGAGTACGTAAGCACAAACGATTGAATTAATAAGTTTTCAAATGCTGCACAGACGAACAAGGGTACCCCTCTTAAAATTACGAGAGTGCTTTTTAATGTATTTTTTGATGCTGAGCCCAAATCCGTTTACAAAATTGATCTATCACGTCCAAATTTTGAGAAAATTTAAAAAAACAGTGAAAAACACACGATTTTCCATTATTTTTGAGGTTATGAAAACTGGAATATCTCAAAATTCTGACGTGATGGAAAGAAACCAAGTTCAGATTCGTGATCAGGAGGTCCCAAACCACTATAATTGGCTTCAAAGTTTAAGAGAGGAAAAAAAAGTGTCGAATTTGCAGGCCTGTGTAATCAGCACCAAAACTACTATTTTATCTTTCTATGTCGAATTTGAAGGAAATTTTGCATACTTAACTCAGACTAAAGACTTAAAAACTGAAAGACTATTATACTAAAATATTAAAAACTAAAAAAAACTAAAAAATTAAAAGACTAGAAAGCTAAAAGGCTGAAAGTTTAAAAAATTAAAAGACTAAAAAACTAAAAGACTAAAAAAACAAAAAGATTAAAAAACTAAAAAATTCAAAGACTAGAAGATTTAAGGACTAAAAGACTAAAAAACTAAAAAATTAAAAGACAAAAAAGCTAAAAGGCTGAAAAATTAAAAAATTAAAAGACTAAAAAACTAAAAGACTAAAAAATTAAAAGACTTAATAACTAAAATATTAAAAGACTAAAAAATCAAAAGACCAAAAGACTAAAAGACTCAAATATTAAAAGACTAAAAGACTTAAAATTAAAAGACTAAAAAACTAAAAGATTAAAAGACTTAAGACAAAAGATTAAGAGGCTATAAAACTTTGAGACCAAAAGATTGAATTACTAAAAAATTAAAAAAATAAAATAATTAAAAATTTCATGATTGAAGTACTAAAAGACTTAACTAAAACTGCTAGGAATTTGGTCTAAGTTGACTTATCAGTTCTTTAATTTCTATGAAATGAATCTATTGCTTTAAAGTTCACAATCGAGAACTTGGCTACAAATTTTGTTGTTCGGTTTCTTGAAAGTGTGTCGGATCCAAGTTCATTTGTGAAGCTTTGTATCATTTGGTATAGGTATCTACTGCATTGCTAGTGCAAATCGGCGTTTGAGATTGATAGTTTGAGCTGGCAATACTTTCAATTATCAAAAGGAGGCTAATGTATTAATTTTTTTAACCTCTTGCATATTGCTATCCTAAGATAAGATCTTGTTGAGGTTTTCTAAGTGCACAGTGAGTTCCACTATACGTATATTTATCATAAGCTTAAGCTATTTAATAGATTTTTACCAACTTAACAACCTGACTTACATCCTATTTTTTCTCTCTCGCTTACAGAGTCCACGTGGCATGCAACCCTGTAGTCCATCCGGTGTTATTGCTATGATGCCACCATCAAAAAGCCCCACAATGGAAACCGCCGCTGGACAGAGCAGCAATGGCAGCAATGACACGAATATCAACACCGATGATAACAATGCAACAACAAAAACGCAACCACCGAGAAGCGCAACGCCGCCAAAGACGACAAACATGATAACCACATCTACAACAACATCAAACTGTCTAAACACACGCGCCTGTCCACTAAAATTTTCCATCGCTAAAATTATGGAACCCGACCAGCGTACAAGCAGCAGTGCCACTCGTGACAACGGCGATTCAACAGAACGTTCTTGCAGTCCCATCGAAGTTGAAGCCGCCGATGATGATGAAGACGATGAACTGGATCTGGAACGCGTCGATATTGAACCGACGGCGGATCTACAACACTCCACAGCAGCAGCTGCAGCTGCCAGTAACTATGACTCTGCCTTCAAGAAATATGTACCCACTGCTGCAGCGACCAATGCGGCTGTGCAACAATTTGTGAGCAGTCGTCAACAGGAATTGCTTTCACAGTATCCGCTACTCTACTATCCAAATCAGCTCATGTGCGCCGCAGCAGCAGCACAATATGCCGCTCTGACTGCAGCACAACAGCAATCGCTACTAGCGGCTAGCACGGGAGCAGCTCATTTAAGCAGCTTTGCCGCTGCCTCATTAAGCAGCTTACACACACAATCACTCCGTCGCAATCTGAGTACATCGGGGCATCATTTGGCAGCAGCAGCTGCGGCAGCCGCTGCAGCTCAAGCTCAACAGGCGGCAGCGCATCATCAAGCCGCTGCATTGGCAAGCACACATCCACAGCTACAACAATCTTTGGAAAAGTCACCAGTGCGCCAGAAGTTGCAGCAGTCACATGCCTATCATGCGTCTTTGAAGTGCAAAAATTCACCCGCCGTCTCCACCGCCGCCGCCTTAACTGTTTCGCATGTTGAGCAGCATGCAACAGCGCTTACATCACCTGCCTCTTCACAACGACATCGTTCACCTTCTCCGAATTCCATGGATGATGAGAGTCCCAGTGTTGCTGGTCCCGGTGGCAAACAGAAAACCTTCTCTTGCTTGGAATGCGGCAAAGTGTTTAATGCGCACTACAATTTGACACGCCACATGCCGGTACATACAGGCGCTCGTCCCTTTGTCTGTAAAATTTGTGGCAAAGGTTTCCGGCAAGCATCCACCTTGTGTCGCCACAAAATCATACATACCGCCGAAAAACCCCACAAATGTCAGACCTGTGGCAAGGCATTTAATCGTTCGTCCACGCTGAATACACACACGCGCATACACGCCGGCTACAAGCCCTTCATCTGCGAGTACTGCGGCAAGGGTTTTCATCAGAAGGGCAACTACAAGAATCACAAGTTGACCCACAGTGGTGAGAAGGCTTACAAGTGTAACATATGCAACAAGGCTTTCCATCAGGTGTACAATCTCACCTTCCACATGCACACGCACAATGACAAGAAGCCCTACACCTGCAAGATTTGCGCTAAAGGCTTCTGTCGGAACTTTGATTTAAAGAAACATATGCGTAAGCTACATGAGTTGGGCAGCAGTTCTGTGGATGAGGATACTGGTTCACCACCACGTAGCGAACGCCGACGAGAATATACACGACGTGATCCCGCACTCCATCAGCATCATCATTTAGCTGCCGTTGCGTATCATCAACATTCCAGTCATGCTACCCTAACGCCCGATTCATCTGCGGGTAGCCTTTCCCCACCTATTAATGTAACAACGCCACCACTTTCAAGTGGCGGCGGTGATGCGAGCAATTCAGCATGGCATACGTCACACTACCCACCACATTTATCTGGTCAGCAACGAGTATCACCGTCACATCAACACCACCAACAATATCCACATCATTTGCCACCGCAGGCGTTGCCAAACTTTCGTGCAGCTGCCTCAGAATATACAGCCAGTTCTGCATTCATCCAACTGGCAACAGCTGCTTCATCATCGACTGCTGCACATCAGCAGCAGCATCATATGCATCACCACCAGCAGCAGTCTCACAATCAGCAGCATCCACATAATCATCATCATCATAATCATCACCATCAGCGCCTATCAGCCGCCGCTGCTGCCATGGAAAATGTCCCATTTATCGCCAAAGTCTTTTGACATAGATACTATGCAGATACGCTGGCAGCAACGGCCACGACGACTACTACGCTGACCTCGACGAAGAGTATCCTTATCGATTGACTTCAGTTTGTAGCCTCGGCAGGAACAACGTTAACGGGCTTAGCTTTAGAAGACTATAGCGCGCTTGGATTGTCGTCGATGGATGCACACAGAAAAGCTGTGTTGGAGCAGGCAGACGATTTAGTAGAGATCTTGGACTCCTCCGATCGGGGGCTACAAGTGGAACATCACTATCGAGAGGAGGACAATTTGCAAGAGCGTACAACAACTCTAGGCAGCGCTGTGCAGGCTTTAAATAGGTTGCTTTAGGGTAAAACGTTAGACACCGCTGTTGAGGCGCTATAAAGCAAGTTCTTTGTTCTAAATTCTACTGAATTCATAGAGATCTTTGTCTACTTCTTTTGGGTGTAACAATACAGCCAAAAGTTCTTTGTAATTTAATTATAAAAAGATGCCGTTGCAGAGATGGAGACCCTGAAGCTTGTTATTAAATGGATTTCTAAGCTTAAACCCCGATAACTTCAAATGTGTGGATTAACATCAATTAAGATCGTCATCCATTTGCCGAGATTTTAAAAGAGTTTCAAAACGTCGCCCTCTCTCTCTCTCTCTTAAATCTTAGTTTAGATACTATGTGTGATTATAAAGCGAATTTCAAATAGATATATCGTTAATGTACGAGTAGTTTAATGTACTTTAAAAGCATTTATCTTATCTCAGTTACACAAGTTTTATTATCGTAATAGTCTGGATGTAAATACAATCGATGTATAGATAAAAAAAATTTTAGATATACACATATATTATATAATAGTTAGCGTAACTTTTAATTGATATAAAAAAAAAAAAATAATTTCATCATGTATGTATAAAACTGTTTATCTATAAAGCCATTTAAGAGAACTATATTTAAATGACGTTAAATCTATGTAATATTTTCACTTCAGATAAAACTATATAACTATAATCTATAGTTCTGTAGATAACACTTTATAAAGTTGAATTAAATTTAATATAAAAGTCATATCATATAGATACTGTATTTATTTATGAAAACCTTTAAACACATCAGAATTATTTAGTTTATAAAAATTTTTTGATTATAAATTTATTATCTGTTAAGTGAAATTATTTGATAAGCAAAATTTAATTAAATTTAAAATAAAAAATTCAATATTCTCATAAAAATTAAAAACTTTATTTTATTTATATCTACACGATTGCAACATAGCGTTTTGATTCCTAAGCGACCCATTTTATACTTATGGACAAGAAATTTAGAGAACCTAACCGATTTTTTAGAAGCTTTAAAATATTATGTTAAAATGTATAGGGCTAGATCAATGTCAATTTAGGGCTATTTTTGTAAACAAATTTGTGGTACCACAAAAGGGGCTTATTTGTGATTTCATCACATTCATTTGATTTTTCAGCCATTTTGGCAATTTTTGGTCTTAGTCCCTATGTTTTTTTTATCTTTTACATCTTTGGCAACCGTAAATCTTCTTTCAGGCTTTGTTTGCTATAAACAATAAATGATTATTCCAAGCTAGAGTTTCCCTCGGAAAACGTTGCAACGGCGCACAGTGTCTCGTTTTAATGCTCTAGGCGTAATAAATTCAAAATCTAAATTATAAATTTCTTGTATGCAGAAGTCTTCAAATATGTCCATTTACCTTCAAAAATTTATTTTCATGTTCTTTGGCTAACATTTAGTACATTTAGTATTTAGTTGATATATCATAGGGGAAGGTGGGGAATCGTGGGCCACGTTTTTATTTTGTTAAATATCTTCAAAAAAAATAAAAAATTTCGCAAATTGTAATATGGTATGTTATTCTACATGAAGTTAGGTAACTTTTGACTATTACACTTTCTAACAATTCTTTTGATTTTTCCGACTTTTCGTGGTTTGAAAAAAATTAGTGTTTTTGCAATTTTCAAAAATGGTGGGGAATCGTGAGCCACCGCCGTAATTAACTAAAAATCAAACAATTATGATGCAAAACTTTATTGAACTAGTTGAAATGACAAGTAAAGTTATTTTAATCGACAAAATGAAGAAGAAGGGTTATGCACGATCAATCAGATACGCAATTTGGGAAATAGGAAAATTTGATACAAAATATGTATTTATTGTTTTATTTATTGATTCACAGCCTCCATTTTGCACAAAACTTCATAAACACAACATACAAATGTGTATTGATACGAAAACTGTCAAAACACGGGTGGCCCACGAAGTGGCTCACGATTCCCCACAAGCTACTTTTTGCAAAACAACGGCGTGTAATTGACTTGTTGAAGTGTAATGCAAAATTACTTTTGTATGTTGAAAGGCAAAGGTCTAACGATAATAAAAAACATATTTACCTGTGTTTTGTCGTAGCAATTCGTCCAAGAATGATGGAAATCAAACACGCAAAAAAAGTTTTGCAGATACTTTTTTTTGGGCGAGTATTGAACAAAGCAAATAAAACGCGTACGTTTGTCAACAACCAATGTAAAAATAAGTTGAGGCTAAGAGAAAACGATTACAGTTGCATTTAACTATTTATCTCGACATACTGCCAAAAGGTGGCGGTGGCTCACGATTCCCCATGGCCCACGATTCCCCACTTTCCCCTATATAATAAAATTTTCAAAATTTTAGTTCCGACAAGTGCTTCAACTTCAGTAAGTTTTATGGTATTGTAGTTTTTCAAAACAAAAATAAAATATAACAAAAACATAAAACCAAAACTGGCTGGATGTATAAGCTTTCCAAAAATATATATTTTTCATATAAATATATCTTACATAATGCTGCCACAAACAATTTAAACAGAATTGCAACTTTGCCTGCTTTCGAAATCTATATTTTTGTTGTATAATGGGCTAAAAGACTATCTGTACCGCTTCGAACCTTGTTGGGATAGTAATTTAAGAAATTTTTTAGTTTCTTGTTTGAATCCTCGCATATTTTATAACAAAAGCTACACTGCTGCAAAGGTAAAACATTGCATCTATTTTTTGTGTTGGGGGTTCAGCGCCCCTTCTTTTAATTTTTCCCATGGTGTTTAAAAGATATCATGTATATCCATGTACCAAATTTTATAATGATAAAAGTACATAGATAGAGTATTTTGAGTAATTTTGTGTAGGGGTGCAAAGCCCCCATATTTAAACCACCTTACTTTTCGTATGGTATGGTATTTTTTAAATAAAATAAACGTTCCTGTTTTTCTTGTATGGGGGGTACAACGACTCCTTGTTCAATTTTCCCTTATTTTTGTTAGGCGTTGGGTGAACGCAGTGTACTCTTGTGTGCAAAGTTTTGTGATAATAACTGCTACAGGTGTAAAGATATAGCATTTTGTATTGGGTGTACAACTTAAAAACCGGAATTTGACGGGTGATGTCCGTACTAACAAATATCGTGAAAGCTCCAACTCTATATATATGTCATTTTGAAGGTACATTTGACAGCTGTCAAAATCAGTCAACAAAACAATTTTATCTTGTGTGCATCATTATTATTTTTCACGATGAATAACTTCGAAAATTGGAGAAAAAGACAGCATTTGCGGGAGGTTCTGTTGGGTCGTTTTTTTGCAAAGAAAACTGCTGCAGAAAGTCATAGTTTGCTTGTAGAAGTTTATGGGGACTATGCTCCAGCTGAATCAAGCTGTCGTGAGTGGTTTCGAGTGATCGAGCAACAATTTCCAGACGTTTGAAAGCCTTGGGAATTTTTAAAAAGATGGGAAATTGGGTGCCATACGAGTTGAAGCCAAGGGACGTCGAACGCCGATTTTTGATGTCCACAATGCTGCTTGAACGCCACAAAAGGAAGGGTTTTTTGCATCGTTTTGTCACTGGCGATGAGGAGTGGATCCATTACAATAATCCCAAGCGCAAAACAGCGTATGTCAAGATAGGTGAGGCCGGCCCATCACAGCCGAAGCCAAATATTCACGCTTCGAAGGTAACGCTCTGTATTTGGTGGGACCAGCTAGGTGTGATCCATTATGAACTGTTGCCAGGTGGCCAAACCATTAATGCTCAACTCTATCGTCAACAATTGATCCGATTGAAGCAGAAAATCCAGGCAGAGCGGCTAACGTATGCGACCAGACACGAGTCAATCATTTTCCACCACGATAACGCTCGGCCACATATTGCTGCCCCAGTCAAAAATTATCTGGAAAACAACGGATGGGAAATTTTGCCTCACCCGCTTTATAGCCCAGACCTTGCACCATCTGACTACCATTTGTTTCGATCGATGCAGAATGCCCTATCAGGAATAAGGTTCACTTAAGTTCAAGATATCGAAAATTGGCTCGATTCATTTTTGGCCGCCAAGCCGGCGCAATTTTTTTGGGATGGAATTCATAAATTGCCTGAAAGATGGGGAAATGTTCTAGCTTCCAATAGACAATACTTTGAATAAAATATATTGTAACATTTTTCCACAATAAAGCATCAAATTTCGCTAAAAAATTCCGGTTTTTAAGTTGTACACAATAAATTTTTGTTGTATCGGAGCTACATCGTATACCCCCTTCAAAATCCCTTCACCCTATTTCGTGAGGTCAGTGAACATATTTTAACAGTTCTGCGTGCTAAAAAATGCATTTCGAATTTTTCACGTCTAGTATTAAACAGTGTGCCGCGTTGGCGCCGTTTCCTCCAGACTTAAAGCAGCTAAATTTAGCTTTCTCTTCCAGTTAAAAGTTATAAATGTGCTTTTACCAGTGCCTATTTTGAGTCCTTTATCTCGACACTAGTTTAATGCTCCATTGAGTACTAGTTACATTCTTTTGGCTATGAAAGTCAAGCTTCCTCTGACAATAATTATCAAATTATCAGCAAATTCCTGAATCTCTAATTTGTGATTATGGAGAATTTCATTCTAAATAAAGCTGTTTCAAATCTCAAACAAACTTTCTAAAAAGAAAGCCACATAGTGCTGTGTAAAATTTTCACACGGAAATTGAGTAAAGTTTTACTCTGAAATTAGAGCTATCGATATGTATAAGTAAAATATCACATATTGCTGATAGAATTCGACAAAAAAAGTTTATGTAAATCGATGCATCTGACGAAAAGTAGGACAATTCATAACTCTTACGTAAACTAGGCTGTCGTTGATTTTTGTGGCGAAAAGTAGAACATTTAACCCTTTTCTTGACGAAAACTTGGATGCTTCATTACATACGTCGTTCATTTTTTTAGTGGTACATGTCCATTCAAAGGCAAAAGTAGTCTAATACACATAATTTGCATGATGTTCGGTTATTTGAAAAATATGATTTTTTCAGCTCAACTTCATCAACTCTACAGCATTAGGTAAACTTTCCGTGTAAACGGAGCCAAATTTTCTTGATTTTTATCAAAATGCCAGCCGATTCATATGAAATAATCTATGCCCCCAAATGGACTTGCACCAGTTTTAAAATGAACGACATATATAAAACGAAAAGTGTGATTTTAGGAGATTTTCTATCGAAAAGTAGGACAGATTTTAGGTCCAAAAGAAAGATATATACCATTTTTAGACGAAAACTAGGACATTTCGATGCTTATTACGATAAGTAAGTGAGATGATTCATTATGTATTCAGTATGATATAATAAGTTCAGGTAATATAATATAGGCATTTTTGTTTTCTAAATTACACGTAATTTTAGAACCACAGAAGCTATCACTTTATGTATTATGTTTTCTTGATGCATTGTGCAGTATTATTATTTTGGAGTTTTTTTAAGCGTGAGCCAATCTTAAGCTATTTCAGCAAAATGGGAAAAAGGTAAAAAAAAATTATAAAACAAAATTGGCGGGTAATACTACTACGGGATATACTACATCGAATATGATAATTTTGGACCAACAAATTGCATTTTTTGCAAAAATACAGTTGATTTAGTTGTGGAGCTTTTACTTAAGGTTAGGAGTTAAAAACATTGCTAAAATGACTTTTTCAAATCTTTAGCTAGTTTTTTTTTAAAACTGTGGCTTTTATATAAAAATGTAGGACCAATAATTTGTTAATAAGGGAAAACGTTTTAAGTTTTTGCTAAAAGACTATCGTTAAAAAAATTTTGCATTGCAAGTGGAGCTTCAAACGTGTTCGGTGCCAGAAGTGCACTATATCACATTACCAACCCGAATTTCAGTTTTTAAAAAATCAGATTATTTTAGAAAAACACACTTCATTATAAGTATAAAAAACTCATTTGATACCTACCCGAATTTCAGTTTTTAAACAATCAGATTATTTTAGAAAAACACACTTCATTATAAGTATAAAAAACTCATTTGATCTATGGTTAGGTTTATTCACCCACTAGCCCATTTTAATATCTCGGCTTTGATATCAATTTTAATTTAGGCTAGATCCTAACATAAAGCACACACAAAAAAAGTTTTGATAAACTGCTAAATCGATTTTACCACACTGAAGGAAAACTGTGGTGTTGATGAAAAATCATTGTCGAGAGTTGTTTATTTAAGGGGATATGCTGGTATATCAGATTACCCGCCCATATCACATTACCCGCCTATATCACATTACCCGAAGTTACTCTGTATCCTACAGGGTGCTCCATCTTTTATGTCGGTATGTAAACGCTGAATAACTTTCTCATTTACTAACCGATTGATTGCATCAGACATGTTTTGGAAACGTCAATTCAGTACTATTTTTGCCATGGATCGCTTCACACCGAAATAACTGTTTAGGCCGGGATTTGCGCAAAAACCATCATTGGGCCATACTTTTTTTAGAGAAAACGAAACTGTCGATGGAAATCGATATCGGTGGATGTTGGCTCATTATGTCTGCCCGCAAATGCGTGAGAAAGGTCTAGATGGTTACTGGTTTCAACAAGACGGTGCACCATGCCACACTGCAAACGCAACAATTGCATTTCTGTAACGAAAATTCCCGGGACGTCTGGTGTCAAAAAGAGGCGACATTGACAGATCACCTGATTTAACCCCTCCGGACTTCTTTTTGTGGGGTTATCTGAAAAGCAAGGTTTACGCCAACCAGCCTCAAACTATTGACGAGCTCAAGGCAAACACTCGTGCTGAAATCGACGCTATAACACCCGAGATGCTCGGAAAGGTAATGGCAAACGCAGAAAAAAGGAGTCATTTTGAAATTGCTAATAAAGGTGGCCACTTAATTGATATTGTTTTCAAAAACTAGTCCGAAAAAATTGTAAAGAACCAAACTGAATAAAAATATATCACTTATAGAAATCGGTTGTTTTTTCTCAAAGTTATTCAATGTTTACATACCGACATAAAAGATGGAGCACCCTGTACTTTTCCTTAAAAAGTATAAAACATCCTATTTTTCGTCAGAGGCATTGTGAACTATCCTACTTTTCAATGCAATTTTCAAACGTCCTACTTTTCGACAATTTTTATTATGTCGTAGTTTTCGTAAGACGAATTAATTATTCTTCTTTTCGTATGGAGCATGATTTCGAACTAAGCAGTGTATTGTTTTTGCGCTTGATTGGAAGTAAAGTGTTAGAAATTTTTCATTATGTTCTAGAATTCGCAGAATTTATGAATTTAAGCCGATCAAGCTCTATTGTCTACAGCTCTGTTTAACGTCCTTGCAAAGCTCTCTATAATCCCAGGTCATGGCGTAAACGCATTGGGCTTTAACTTTACGACTTTAATTTATCAGATGCGGAGTGTTATTGCATATCCAAGAAAGTTTTACTTTCCATAGTAACAGCAAGCTGCTAGAGTTTTTTTCTTACTGCCATTACTCGAAGTCCGGAGTCTGTTGTTCACGTTGTGTAAAGTGCTTCACCATGTTTTACTGATGCAAAGTGAACCGATTGCAGCTCAGTACTTTATGTCTAGATTCCAGATCTTTTGTAAGTCACAAGTTTTGTTTAGTTAGCTAAGAACTTGATTACCCATGACATGCTCGATCATTGTTGTTTGCAAATTTGAGCATTTGAATCGCCAATTATATAGTCGGGCTAATATTAGGTGCAACAAGACGACTACACTTTTTTAAGTTTTGAGTTGAGTAAACAGAAACATGGAGAAAACACATCTCTACACCCCAGTCTCCACTCAATTTTATATAGAAACTAAACAGTGAAAAACTTAAAATCTCATACAAAAAATTAATTTTAAAAGATGAACAAATCGGTTCTGTTTCAAAACATGATAAAAACATAAGTCTAGTTGTGGTATTAACCCGAGTATATATTCCATTGAATTAAGTTAATGTGCTCGCTGAACAGGACATTAGCTTAAATGAATTTACTGAGCCCAAATTTTTTTGAGTTTTGGAATAAAGTTTGAGCTTTCCAGTGTACGGAGGGCATAACAAAAGTTCGCTTAGTAGGTGTCATGTTATAAATTTTTAGTAAATCAAAAAATTGCGTACTATGTGTTTGTTATAGTCTTACGATATATCATTTTAATTTTCAGAAAAATCGGTCAAAATGGAGAGAAGAAAACGTAAAATTCGTGAAACAACGTCAGCAGATATTCCAGTGCCAACGCAGCAAGAGATTCGGTTTGCTATTCTTTATGAATTTGGAAGTCAGCTCAAGCTCAAGTGGAAATATTTAGTAAATGCCAAATAGCATTTGAAGTTAATGCGCCATCCCTCGTGACCATTTCAAAGTGGTGCCGAAGATTCCAGACAGGTCATTTTTCTGTGGACGAACCTCAAGAAGGCCGACCAAAATCTTCAACTGATTATGCAAGTGTAGCGCTGGTGTTGTATAAAATTGACGAAGATAAAAGATTGACCCAAGAAATCATTGCTGAGGAACTGGGCTGAATACCATATTAAAATATTAAAAAATTATATTGGATATACAAGAAATCTACACGATGTGTTCCTAGAATTTTAAATAATGCTCCAAAAGAGGCACGTTTGCGTTTTGTTAAGTATTTTGTTGAAAAATTCAAAAACAGAGAGTCTAGCACTTTCAAGAAAATAGTAGCAGGTGATGAAGCATAGTTTTACAAGTACGACGCTGAAACCAAACAACAATCCATGGTACACGTATGGAGCCCAGAAGGTGCAAATCCACCTGTTAAAGTAAAGCAACAAAAGTAATGATGTCAGTCAGGCATCAAAGAAATTCGTCCAGGACCTTATTCCCCAGAATTAGCGACTTGTGACTTCTGGTTGTTTCCAAAAATAAAGAATAAAAAATTGAGAGTGGAGATAATAAATGCAGTTAATGATGAAATTGTAAAACTGCAAAAAGCCGATTTTGTAGACTGTTTTCAAGATAGATTTATCGACTACAAAAATGTATCAAAATAAATGGCGATTACGTTGAAAAAAAAACAGACGGATGAAGAATAAAGTTATAAATTTAAAAAATTTTTCATCCAGTTTTTTTAATTCTATTAAGCGAACTTATGTTAGGCCCCTCGTACAGTTTGTGTAAAAAAAATCATGTTCATATTCGTAATAAAGAGATCCCAGTCCACCACAAACGGCTATAAAAAACGAGAACGGAAATCCATGGTGGGTTTGAGTGGGAAGAAGGGAATAAAAAATGGACCACCGCAGATCGTGGCAACATCCACTTTCTACTTTTTTGGGGTTCTACCTATGAGACGCAGAGCTCACAATTCGGTTCCCATATTATGGTTTTAATGTGACTTTTTTTTTTTGGATGAAAACCATAGAAATGTCATTTTATTTTTGCTCTACAAATAACTAGCTTGAAATTTAGATATTTTTTATAATAAGTGGTTTTATAATGAGCTTAAAAACAAATAAAATCACTTTTAATTACATAATTAAAATATCATGCAAATTAGTTTTCTATATATAACTGCTATGTCACCATCAATCGAAAGCAAAAAAAGCAAAAAAGGAATAGAAACAAATGCAGTCCTTTTGAATTAATTAACTTAATGAACACTTCAATTGCATAGAAGCATCAAATCAAGTCTCGATGTCGAAAAACAAAGTTCATTAAATATCATCGAATAAAATCGCATGAATTCACACCCAGTTACAAATTTCAAACCTCCTTTTATGCAGTCCACCCACGTATGATGAAGTCAACCGCCCATCCACCTCTCACCAAACAAATATCCGCTATAGAGATAAGTTCATTTCAATTTGCAAATACGCCTTTTAGCCTGATTTTTTATGCACTCAACGGGTCGTTTGGGCGGAATTTTGGGCAAACATCAAAAGAATCAACAATTGGACGGACAGTGTAATGCAAAGCCCGCGATGAGGAGATACAGCGAGCGAATCCTTGCTGAATAAAAAGGAAGGAACAGAAAAAAAAAAAAAACGCTCAATGACACTTCAAGTGGATCTCATTGTTAAAGTGCGCGACAGGCGCTCATTTTCCTTATGTTCACTTGATAACACACAACAAGGCGAAGATGTCCTTCGCTTGTCGCCTGCCTGCCTCCTGTGGGATTGTGGGTGTGGATGTGCGTATGACTTCTTTAACTCTCAGGATTTATTTTCATTTCATTATTTTAATGCAATCGCGTTTCAAAAACTTATCGAATGATAAAAATCATCATAAATGCTGTAAGGCAAAAGGGATCAAAGGATACCGCAGTGTTAAAAGTCAAATTCGGTAGCATTCATTGGGTTTTATTTAGTGAGTGAGTTGGTGGTATGCTGCTGCTTTGGCATATGGGCTGTACGCGGATCAATGATGAATTTTATTTGCATAAATCATTGAAAGCATTTCGCTTTTGTTCGAAAAATCAATAGGATTCATATTTTCTTGCCAGTATTCAACGTTCATATCATATTCATATATCAAATGTCAGTTTGAAATGCAGAAATGCCACTTGCTTTGACAAAATGTCAAACGACTCTTTTAAGACTCTTCAGAGACTCTTCAGTTAACTTGTCATTAAACAAATATATATTTATTAAACTAAAAAAGGGATAGTCTTACTCAAGAGGTACAGTGTTTTGATTTATGTGTTTTATTCAAATTCGTTTTTTTCTTAATATATCGTTTACAATTAACAATTGGGCGTTTTATTCCTTTTTTTTTGTGGGTAAATTATTACAAAATTTGCATTACTACGAAGTGCATTTTTTGTGCCATAAATTCAGCAGCCTTTTGCACATCAAAGAAATATGCAAATAGGCATGTCATTATGAGTGGTATGTAGATGATGCCATATTCCTCAGTTCCTTGTCTTTTGTTGTTTTGAATTTTTAATTAAGTTGCATTGTGTTCGGTGCAAAATGTCTCTGAGATCTAAGAATCCTTTGTTGAACACCCATTAATTGCTCAGCTTTAGTAATGTCAAGTCAAGTATATCATTTACATATATTTATGTAAAAATGTTAACTGAGTTCTCAGTAAAGTATATTGTAATCGACTGAGTTGGGTACTCATATAAAAGAAAATAAAACATTTCTTTAGTACTGTCATGGAAAGTGTAGAAAGCAGCTCCTATATGTTTTTGCATAAGTCACATGTTTACATATGTTTGTGGTCAAAAAGAGACTTGTTTAAGTTAATGGACTCTATTATCCAATCCAATCGCCTACAATATAATCTTTTATGTCGGTACGTAAGCTTTTATGGGGATATTTAAAATATTTTTGGGGTTATTTGAAAACGAAGTGTACGCCAGCAATCCCTAATGTGTACATTAGACTGCTTCATTTTTATTTTTTTGTTTTCTTTTTGCTTTCAAACAGAAAATAGAAAATAATAATTCTGGTGCAAGGAGAGCCAATGATATTAATATTTACTAAGTTTTCAGTACTTGTGTAGTAAAAGAGTACTTTTCGTGTAATAATTTGGATGAATTGGGCCGGGCTCGGGCCTCAATAAAAAATATTTGTGCGGTACCGGGCTTTTTTTTCAAGTGCTTATTTCGTGTTTGTGCCGGGCTGGGCCTAATTTATGAGACCCGTGCCCAGCTCTAGCCGAGCATTAGCTTCGGTTTTGCACACAAAAGAATCAAAGCATTTAACTACACGAGCTGCTTTTCTGACAGAAGTGTTCGGAGCTCTTCGAAAGAGTTGTTCGACATCTTTTGCCTTACCAATATTTGTTGGATCGTTTTTTCTTCCTGATCCAGATTTCCGTGCAATGATAAAGTCTTCTTTATACTGTTTAATGGCTTTTGAAACAGTGTGCCGATGAACCTTCTGTTGCTATGTTTTTGAAAGTCCACAATGGATTTGTTTGAAAAGTTTTAATTATTTTTTCACGTACTTTTATTCCGCTGTCCATTTTGAAAGAAATAACAATTAAAAAAGAATAATTTGAATAATTGAATATCTTATATATTATTAAAAGCTAACGTGATTCAAAAAAAAAATTATTAGTTGGACACAGGATAAGTTATGGATGAATAAGTATTAGGGTGGGCCAAATTGTATGGACGAAATTTTATCGACCTCGGCTACCCCTCTATGTGAAAGTTCATTCAATTCCATGAATATTTGCCCAAAGAACTATACCTCTGCGTTCAACTTTAGTTCGGCGCATTTTTTATCGAAAATTTTACCTTTTATTAATATTTTTTTTTTTATTTTCATACTAAATTTTAAAAATTTTTATAAAGACAAAAGTAATGTCATTATATGATTTGGCTGGTATTCTGTCAGTAATCAATTAAATTGGGTTTTGCTTACATAAAAAGTTTACCTGATGGTGTGGAATTGATGCTGTATATTTAAAAAAAAGTGATATGGGTCAAATAGCCGGTTATTATGACCGACTTTCAAAATAAACGATTCATATTTTTGGATGAATTTTTTCAAACAAAACAAAATTGCCGAAGGAACCATACCTCTACGTTCAACTTTAGTTCGGCGCATTTTCGATTGAAAATTTTACCTTGCGTTTAATATTTATTTGTATGCTTACTTTTCAAAATTCTCATAGAGACAAAAGTAATATCATAATATATTTTGCCTGGTATTCTGTCAGTAATCAATTAAATTGGGTTCTGTTTTTACGAAGCCTTTTTATACCCTACACCCAGGGTATATTCACTTTGTCCTTCCGTTTGTAACGCAGAGAAGGAGGCGTGGCAGGTATAGAAAAGTATATATATTCTTGATCAGCGTCACCTCCTGAGTTGATATCGCCATGTCCGTCTGTCTGGCTGGCTGGGTGGCTGGCTGGGTGGCTGGCTGTGTGTTGAAATACACTTTTTGGGAAAACTGAGCAAGTCCATTCAATGAAATTTGGTACACTGCCTCCGTCGTCAAAGTTAGCTCGGGGGATTGAAAACGAGCAAAATCGGTCAACGGACACGCCTACCGCCCATACAAAAATTATATTCAAAATGCCATTTTAGGAGTATTTTTCACGACAATGCAACCACAATACACATAAGTTCTACGAATTGTAAGCGCAAGCTCTGATAAAAAACTGAGCAAATTCGGACAAGAGAGCGTGGCACCTCCCATATAAGCAAAAGCTTCAAAACGTTATACTGAAAGCGTTTTTTGAGATATTCGAACCAACTTTGACTCAGACACTAAAAATTATAAATGAAAGCTCTCAGCAAAAATTGGTTGAAATCGTACAAGGGGGCGTGGCACCTCCCATATAAGCAAAAGTTTCAAAATGCTATACTGAAAAAGTTTTTTGAGATAATCCAACTAAATTTCACTCTGACACTAAAGACTATAAATGCAAGCTCTGAACAAAAACTGGGTGTACTCGGACAAGAGGGCGTGGCACCACCCATATAAGCAAAATCTTCAAAATACTGCAGTGTAGGGTATTCATTTTTTGGCCAGGCCAAAAGTTACACCCTGACTAGTTTACGTTTAAATTCTTAGGTGGCTCAGTTGAGAAATTTTTGGCCAATAAGAAAAAAGTTATCCAATTATTTCGGAAAGTTGGCAAATGTTGAATAATATTGGAAATTTTTTTAAATAACCAAAATGCATGTTGAAAAAGCAAAAATGTAGAAAAAGATAATAAGGAGGGATGAATCAAATACCTATTGAAATACCGTTTTTTCCAGCTTTTGTTTTGAAGCACAAGCACATGATTAATGAAATCTCAATGAATTATCACTTAGATACTTATGTCAAGCGACTGTTACTGATGTCTCCATTTTGTATTGGATATTAATGTTAAATATGCAGTTATGATTGTAAACAATACATTAAATGATAGTTGACATGACAATTGTTGAATTAACTCGTATAGTCAGTCGTACAATTCATATTGAATATTTTTGCAATAATTCGAAACAAATTGTTTATTTCAAGTAAACAACTTAAGTTAAAAAAAAAACTTTTTAAAAATTAGTTGATGGGATGAACTTAATAAGAAATATCATTGATAAAGTTAAATTATACCGATATTCATCTTTATTGCATATTTATATTTTGATTTAAAGATTATCAAAGGCATGGGAGTGTTTTTTGGTTTGTTTTTTGAAAATTAGTTTTTGCCATAACTTCTTTTAGCTCAATAAGTAGTTCTACAGAAAGTATAGTGGAAAGTTTGTGTAGTCAGTCCAGCTTTAACTTTAGTAGAAAATTAATATTTTTCTTCACAACTCCATCTCTCACAAGTCCCTAGCAATCATAATTTACCTCAATTAATATAAGTTATCTTAAAACGCTTCTAAACAATTATCTTTCTTTTACTGTTTTTTGTTTTGGTATCCTTTCGTTTTAAACTTTTTATAAAGTCTATCTACTATTTTAGATATTGAAAACTTTTAAGAGTCCAATGAAATGATGCCGAGATTCCTTACAAAATGCACAAAATAATGCCTTCACCTTCTTCTACTAATCCAATCTTATTGTTTGGCAAAAAAATTAAGTATCTTTCATCTAAAAAACATGTTAAACGCTATCACCTCCACGTTCCATTATTATCCATCCAATGCATTTACAGACAATATGTTCTCATTCACACAGCCATTCACCCGTATCGTAGCAGAATGATGCTGCACAGTGGGTCTTTCATGATTTTACTTCATTAACCAGATGATGTTCGTTTTTAGAGGATAAGACAGAGACACACGCGCTAGTGGCACATTTTGGGTATTTTTATTGAATTTTTTTGATGAATCCTCACTTTTTTCAGTAATTTTCAACTAAAATTCAAATTCTCGAATTCGTTCAACATTTTACGATATTGTGTAATTTTCTGGTACCCGTTAAAAATCTTGAGTAGATCTTTTGAAGAAAATTATGAGTTCGTTAAACTTTCGTATCAGGTTTTATAGCTAAAAATCAGCAATCCCGAAACCTCACGAGCAAAAAATTTTGTCTCGAAAATGTGATTTCGATTAGTGGCCAGTTTTTAATGATTTTGAACCAGTGTAAGACGGTCTTAGGAACAAATGTCCTTTGCCAACCCACAAACACTGTTTTACTTACTCCATTGGCTTTTATTTCAGATTCCATAAAGTATAAGTTTTCTTCGGACATGTACTTAAGTGAACCACAGCTTTGGCAAAGTTCAATTAACCTAAGTAAGTTTCTTTCTAAGTATGTATTACTCATAAGCCATACATCAGTTTGAACCTAAATTACTTTCATGACATAGAAATTGCGTAAAATTTAAAATATGAAATTCTGAATTTATTCCACTTTGCATTGTGCTTAATAAGCGAAAAGTCTCCACTCACTCATCATTATGTTCAAAAAATAAAATACAATACAATGCTTGAGTCCTTCAGCTGAAGCGTAAATCATAACGTAATCTCTTCCGGATACGATTACAGATTTTAGCGGCGGCCTCATTTAGCAGCAACGTTGTCGCTCTCGTTGCCTCCTTATCGTCCACTTTGCTAAGTTGCGTTGTGCAGAGTGCGAAGGTTTTATGGAATTTTCAGCGCTTTCAGATCAGATCGGCTCAATGCAATTGAGTCTATTGTTGTCAGTCATTATTATTATGCATTATCCTTGTCATGATCCTTGCTGTGACCTATCTTGTATCTTGCAATTTTAACGTTAATCATTTTCTAATGTAACACATATTTTTCAGCTCCTCCACAAGAACAACAAAAAGAGAACATAAAAAGCAAAAAATTTAAAACGTTGCGCTTCCATTCAATTATTTTGCAATCAAGAAAATTTCTTCAAAGCATCTCACAAGCAAAAATTCTCCTTGAATGGAAAACAATAAAACGCACACTTAATGGTTGCCTTCTGACTGTTGTGTTGTCAGTGTTGTCATCGGTTCAGTTTAGCGATGTCAACGAGTCCTCCTGCATGTAACATTTGAGAATTTCTTCATAATATGGATTTACCTTTTATTGTTGAGAAATTTTTTTTACCTTTTGTTTGAAAGCCCCCTTCATCGCTGTCTTTTGAATAGTGTAGGTGCAACAGTTTTTTAAGCTGCACTCTCTCATATATGGAAGATAGTGAATATCCTTGTTTAAAGTAAAGTTTACATATGCCATTAAATTGGATTAATTGTTAAGTAACCAAATAAAATATAAGGGGTTCGTGTTGTATACTACATATTAAGAACTAAAGCGATTTCTTTCAAGCTCGGAGATTTTCCTGAAGTATCATCAAGATTAGATTAGTCCATTTTTGATGATATGTGTTTTTTCTAGCGAGAAAATTTAAAAGTATCAAATCACTTCAAAACAAGCGTTCGAACTGGTAAGCATAAAAAATTATAATTTAATCCATTACATATTATTCTAAAGGGTGTTTTTTTTAGAGGTATAGAACTTCGAATTGAAATAAAACACAAGAAAATCGTTTTAATGGATCAATTTGGCTTTATTGGAAGGATAATTTTATGCCATTAATGTTTAAATATGATTTTGGGCATGTGGTCGCCACGGCTGGCTCGAATAAAGCCAATTCTACAGGTCCAATTTTCAACCACTTTTTCGAGCATATGGGGCCGTATGTCGGCAATAACGCCACGAATGTTGGCTTCCAAGTCCCCTAACGTTTCTGGTTTGTTGGCGTAGACGAGCGACTTCACATATTCCCAAAGAAAATAATCTAATGGTGTCAAATCACACGATCTTGGTGGCCAATTGACAGGTCCATTCCGCAAAATTATGCGCTCATCGAATGTTTCCTTCAATAAATCGATTGTGACGTGCGCTGTGTGGCATGTAGCGCCGTCTTGTTGGAACCACAACTCATTCACATTCATGCCATCCAATTCGGGAACAAAATAGTCGGTTATCATGGCTCTATACCGGTCTCCATTAACGGTAACTGACTCTCCAGCATTATTTCGGAAGAAGTATGGCCCAATGACTCCACCAGCCCATAGAGCACACCAAACAGTCAGTTTTTGTGGATGTAATGGCGTCTCAAGGGTCTCATGTGGATTCTCTTCACTCCAAATGCGGCAATTTTGCTTGTTGACGTAGCCATTCAACCAAAAATGAGCCTCATCACTGAACAAAATTTTGCGATGAAAATCAGCATCGAGATCAATCTCATTTTCGGCCCATACACCAAAATCACGACGAATTTTAAAAGCCTAAAATAGTCAAAAAGTATCAAAAACATTTAAGTCAATAAAAGCAAAAATATTTAAAATATCGATTATTTTAGAACAAAATTGATGAAAATCGATTATAATCCAAACAAATCCAAAAAGGCAAAGTGTATCCAATAATATCTAAGAACTCGTTGTAAAAAAGTCGATAAAATCCGAAAAGTATGTAAAGACATCGAATAAAACTGAACGAGTATTAATCTCAAATAGAATAGAACAAATTAAAGTAGCCTCAGTGTTTTCCGATTTAAATTTTTATGACTGTTTAGGGTAAGTTTTTTTAGACCCCATCTTTCAGTTCGCATTGTAACATTGCGTTTTATTCAGTTGAAAAAAAAAGAAGAAATTATTTCGTGAAAATTTCCGTGCGATAATTTTTTACGATTTTCGAGTACGGTTTTTTTAACAAGAGTTTATTGATAGACTGAAAAAGTGTTGGCAACTAAGCACCATCCATGACCGAAGTGTATGAGTGGTCAAAAGAGTCCAAGCGCAGCAGGGAAACTTCACTTAATGACGAACCACTCGAAGGTTGTCCAACAGCTGTTGTGCATGAAAACGTTGATTCTGTGTGAAAACTAATTGAGAAGATGGTCATATGACCTATCGAAAAATTCAAAGATGTCTAGGCATTAGCATAGCTAGCAAACAAACAATCTTGTATGAACATTTGGTGGTGCAGAAGCTATGTGAGCGTTGGATTTTCAGATGATCATAAATGAAAGTCGTGTCGAATGGTGCTGTCAAACGCTTCCAAAAACGTCAACACCATTGTCACAGGTGATGAATTCTGGATTATTGCATCTGAAGCCGAAACAAAAAACCAATCGACTATTTGGGTCTTTAAAATCCAAGAACATCAAACACACGTTGTGCGACGTAGTAGCAATGGCAAGCAAATGGTGGCTTATTTTTTCACAAAAACTTTTCATTTCGCTACTGTTGCTCTTAAAAACTAAAAGAACTTTAATTCAGCGTGGTGCACGACCATTTGTTTGTCAAAAGTTGTAATGAAGAGGTGTTAAATTTGTATATTAAGCAAATGTTGTCCAAACAGAATTTGACATACGAATGCTCTTACAGCCATACGTAGAATCATTTTGCAATCAGTTTCAATTCAATTAAGTAAATAAATAAGAGAAAGGAAAATATAAAAGTTAAATAAAAAAGGGCTGAATAAAAAATATTTTAATAAAAAAAAATAAAGCAAAAAAAATAAAAAAAAGGAAAGAAAAAAAATCACCCGGGCTGGGTTCGAACTCACGTTGTTCTTACTGCAGTCATACATGAAATCATTGTGTATTCAATTTCAATTCAACTCAAGAAAAGTAAATTAGTAAGAGAAAGGAAAATAGAAAAGTGAAATAAAAGTTGTTGAATAAAAAATATTTTAATAAAAAAAATAAAGCAAAAAAAAAAAATAAAAAAAAATTCACCCGGGCTAGGTTCGAACCCAAGTTGTTCTTACTGCAGCCTTGTTAAAAATCATTGTGAGAGTGCTAATAATTTCTATGGGGACAAGCAGTTTTGAAGTGCTTGGATCAGAAGCGCTAGAAATTTTTCCTCTTGGGTTGCTTGCAGCTTATGCAAAATATAAAAGCTTTCATTGAGCTTTAATACATTGACAAAATACGCTAGTATTGAGTTTGAATATCACTCCCAACGGAAAACGGAAGCGCTTTGAAACGAATTCAGTTGCGCTTCTAGGGAAACAAGAAGCTGCTTCCAGTGCCCATGAAATGCGCTTCGAATACCCTTTCGTGAAAAATGAATAGAGGTACACATTTGGAAGCATATAAAATACGCTTCCGTGGCAGTTTTTTAAAATTTTAAGTACCATTTTACAAAAATTTAATTTTTTCTGTAATTTATGGTAGATTTATTAACTTTTAACTGCAATTAAAAAAATAGAATTTGAAAAATTTTGTATGCTACCATAGATGTGCTTCTATTGTGCTCTTCTTTAAAGCAGCTTTATTTCTTCCTATTGGGCTGTTTTAGAGCTATCGTCGTCGAACTGGTCAAAGTGTTTTAACAAATGGTTTGAGCACACGATGTCTGACGAAACATACCTTAAAAAGTCAAACTTTTCAACTGTCATAAAAATTTGCATCGGAAAGATTAGGGGTACTTAGTATATTGCAGAAATTTAAAAGGCTGCCTCGTGATACTGAAATTAGCCAAAAATTTAATGTCTCCTGCCTATGTGACGATAACGTGATGAGGATTATGGACAGTACCTAAATAAATTAGACCGAAATTTGGTGAAAGTCCAATTAAATCATTCACAAATGTATTATCCACTGTGAAAACTTTTATAATCGCAGAGTAATTAGTTTATTCGAAAAAACGTGCGAAATTGTTCAAATATGTGCAAAATCTACCAATAATATACATATATAAGAAAACGCTATAAGCGTTTGAAATTCCGCATAAATGAGGGAAAATGCATGAAAACGTGAAATTAAGGAAATAAAATGAGGGAAAATAAGCAAATCAGAGTCAACTGTTATAAGCACATTATCGTCCTTAGGCAGTATGCCACTAAGGGTATTTACTATAAATTCTGAATTGGTTTATTCCTCTTTTAAACTTGTTACCTTGTGCTAAGACTTTTGAAATGCTAATTAGTAAAACAATTTTCTTTTCTAAAAGAAAGAACTATTCAAAATATCTTAAAACAACGACATCTAAGAACTTTTAAAGTTTTTAACGCATTAATTAGAGAAATATTACAAATTTTCTCATACGTAAAGCGCGCATCAAAGCATAAAAATTTCCAGTATCATATTGAAATCAACTACAGTACATACATATGTATGTATTTGTGAAATAATTTGCAACATATGGATTGGATCCATGAGATGGTGGCTTCCATTTTTCTATTCACCTCCGTATGTATTGAGTATACCAACATGGCACTTGCTTTGAAATTTTGAAGCATCCTTGTTGCTGTTTTCGCTTCATATCCTTGGGTGATTTGGGTGAATGCATGCCAAAACCTACCTATCATTTTTGTAGAATTTTTTGCTGAAATTGAAAAGATTTGTTATAATGTAATACGTTTGTTTTTAGAATTTCATTCATTGAAAATGTCATACAATCATTCATTCATTCATTATGTCAAAATGTCGTTTTGACATTTTTCATTAATGAAGAGCATAAGCCAACATTCATCATGTGTAATGTGTAAAAACAACTACCTATGTATCTATTCAGAAAAGTGAGCGTATTTTACTGGTAACGCTTTCTAATTATATGGGTTTCTTTGATTTTAATAATATATGAACGAGTATATGTGTATTGGAGTTATTGATGAGGTGGATCTAAGTTATATATAACTTGGATTTCATATTTCGACTCTTTTACGAAAGCCTTGGATTCTCAAAAATATAACGGCTTACCGGATTTGTTAAAGTTAAAGTAATTTCAATATTTTGCTATTAAGCCGGGAAACATTCTTAACAAATAGTCTTCTGGTACATCCAAAGGTTTCCGTAGGTCACCCGAAGGCTTTAAAGTCAAAACGAAGAGTATCTAGGTATATTAGATGAAAAACATCCACGGCAGACTATCAACAAGCCTCAATTGATAGAAAACATCTATGGCCGAGTAGAATTAACCCTTAATTGAATCTTTGCTGGGACGGTTTCTTCAGAAAAGTTGTAGCAAATGACCAAACCCTAAAATTTGTTTTAACATTCTACAAAACATAAATTTTAGGGAGACGCACCGGCGACCATATAGTCAACATGCCTAGCATATGTCCTTTTTTGAATAATTTGTTTACAGTTTCTCACTGAATATTATGTAAAAATGGTTTATTTTTCCCTAATCATTTCTTTTTCTTTCCAAGGAAAATACACTGGTAATATAATTTTTGACAAAATCATCTTCTAATCACCAGATGATCTCATTCGACATCTTTCGCTGTACGTTGTCTATTTGTTTTTTTTTTATACTATTAATTCCAAGAAGAACTCATGCCACCTGTCTGCGTTTAAAACTTTTTCGACTATATTCTTTTCAATTTAAATACTCCCTTATTTATAAACTCCAAATTCCTCTTGCCTCATCCTGCTCTTTTACACGAATATTTTCGCTGAAATTTAGTTTTGATTCCATTCGCCGTTCGCCGTTCAACAAAATCATCATCATGAAAATACCAAAATGCATTCAAAATTATTCATGTCAACGTAACAGGGATCAATTATTGCGGTTCAACAATTTCGAATAGCAACAAAATATGCCAGGCCAGGCATCCAGCGCCTCCTTCTTTGTATTCAATATGTCCTTTATTTATGTGCGCAAAGAGGATGTTTCATTTTTAATAACTGAAGAGACACTGCGTCTTATTCACTTATTCACACCTGAGAACAATTGGTAGTGCTTTATGTTTTTGTTTTTGTTATTATACTTAGTTGTTGTTGCTGGAATTTTATCTTTTAGAAAGGATGCTTTTAGAAAAAAAATTAAATACGCAATAAGTGCTGAAATGAAAAAACTTAGAAATGGAACTGAATATAAAATTGCATAGAAATTTATTATGAATTGAACAAAACTTCAAGGATTTTATTTGCGACATCGACAGTGGGTGACGTTGGTTGGTCGCTATGGTAGCGGCATTCGAGTTGGTTGCTGGAAAACTTAATGGAGCAGCATCGGTATTGGTTTTTTTGTAAATGTCACTGCAATTATTTGAATATAATGTTTAGGAGTACATAGAGTCGAACAACTGAATTTCATATGAATACTAAGGATGGCTCGAAAGAGAATTCCGTGCAATTACAATGTTTTCAACGTTCCCAAAGCTGTCCCGCGTAAAAGTATTAACGAATAGAATATTACAGAAGAGTAGAGTAGAGTAGAGCAGAGCAGAGCAGAGCAGAGCAGAGCAGAGTAGAGTAGAAGTAGAAGTAGAAGTAGAAGTAGAAGTAGAAGTAGAAGTAGAAGTAGAAGTAGAAGTAGAAGTAGAAGTAGAAGTAGAAGTAGAAGCAGAAGTAGAAGTAGAATTAGAATTAGAATTAGAAGTAGAAGTAGAAGTAGAAATAGAAATAGAAATAGAAATAGAAATAGAAATAGAAATAGAAATAGAAGTAGAAGTGGAAGTAGATTTAGAAAAAGAAGTAGAAGTAGAATTAGAAGTAGAAGTAGAAGTACAGAAGAGTAGAGTAGAGAAGAGTAGAGTAGAGTAGAGTAGAGTAGAGTAGAGTAGAGTAGAGTAGAGTAGAGTAGAGTAGAGTAGAGTAGAGTAGAGTAGAGTAGAGTAGAGTAGAGTAGAGTAGAGTAGAGTAGAGTAGAGTAGAGTAGAGTAGAGTAGAGTAGAGTAGAGTAGAGTAGAGTAGAGTAGAGTAGAGTAGAGTAGAGTAGAGTAGAGTAGAGTAGAGTAGAGTAGAGTAGAGTAGAGTAGAGTAGAGTAGAGTAGAGTAGAGTAGAGTAGAGTAGAGTAGAGTAGAGTAGAGTAGAGTAGAGTAGAGTAGAGTAGAGTAGAGTAGAGTAGAGTAGAGTAGAGTAGAGTAGAGTAGAGTAGAGTAGAGTAGAGTAGAGTAGAGTAGAGTAGAGTAGAGTAGAGTAGAGTAGAGTAGAGTAGAGTAGAGTAGAGTAGAGTAGAGTAGAGTAGAGTAGAGTAGAGTAGAGTAGAGTAGAGTAGAGTAGAGTAGAGTAGAGTAGAGTAGAGTAGAGTAGAGTAGAGTAGAGTAGAGTAGAGTAGAGTAGAGTAGAGTAGAGTAGAGTAGAGTAGAGTAGAGTAGAGTAGAGTAGAGTAGAGTAGAGTAGAGTAGAGTAGAGTAGAGTAGAGTAGAGTAGAGTAGAGTAGAGTAGAGTAGAGTAGAGTAGAGTAGAGTAGAGTAGAGTAGAGTAGAGTAGAGTAGAGTAGAGTAGAGTAGAGTAGAGTAGAGTAGAGTAGAGTAGAGTAGAGTAGAGTAGAGTAGAGTAGAGTAGAGTAGAGTAGAGTAGAGTAGAGTAGAGTAGAGTAGAGTAGAGTAGAGTAGAGTAGAGTAGAGTAGAGTAGAGTAGAGTAGAGTAGAGTAGAGTAGAGTAGAGTAGAGTAGAGTAGAGTAGAGTAGAGTAGAGTAGAGTAGAGTAGAGTAGAGTGGAGTAGAGTAGAGTAGAGTAGAGTAGAGTAGAGTAGAGTAGAGTAGAGTAGAGTAGAGTGGAGTATAGTAGAGTAGAGTAGAGTAGAGTAGAGTAGAGTTGAGTTGAGTAGAGTAGAGTAGAGTAGAGTAGAGTGGAGTAGAGTAGAGTAGAGTAGAGTAGAGTGGAGTAGAGTAGAGTAGAGTAGAGTGGAGTATAGTAAAGTAAAGTAAAGTAAAGTAAAGTAAAGTAAAGTAAAGTAAAGTAAAGTAAAGTAAAGTAAAGTAAAGTAAAGTAAAGTAAAGTAAAGTAAAGTAAAGTAAAGTAAAGTAAAGTAAAGTAAAGTAAAGTAAAGTAAAGTAAAGTAAAGTAAAGTAAAGTAAAGTAAAGTAAAGTAAAGTAAAGTAAAGTAAAGTAAAGTAAAGTAAAGTAAAGTAAAGTAAAGTAAAGTAAAGTAAAGTAAAGTAAAGTAAAGTAAAGTAAAGTAAAGTAAAGTAAAGTAAAGTAAAGTAAAGTAAAGTAAAGTAAAGTAAAGTAAAGTAAAGTAAAGTAAAGTAAAGTAAAGTAAAGTAAAGTAAAGTAAAGTAAAGTAAAGTAAAGTAAAGTAAAGTAAAGTAAAGTAAAGTAAAGTAAAGTAAAGTAAAGTAAAGTAAAGTAAAGTAGAGTAGAGTAAAACTAAATAAATCATATTTGAAACTACTTTTCTCTGTATAAAATTATAAATTGGGGGTATGGGTTTTGTTCCCCTAACATTGCCTATTACACTAGTTTACAGCCAAAATTCCCAGCGAATGCCGTTACTCATTTTATATGGAAAATGGGCTGCTGATTCCGAAAATCGCATTTTTTTTTTTATTTCGTGTCGTTTTCGAGATATCGGTCATTTTCGGTTTTTGGGCCAAAAAAAAAAAAGATAGTTCCATTAAAATACAAATATCTCAAGAACCAATGTTTGTATTTAAACAAGTAATATGTCATATTAAAGGTAATTAAATTACCTACAAATGATATCCACATTACTTTTTGGTTGGTTCGTTAGTTTCGGTAAAATAAATTGATTTCTAAAAAAAAAAATTTTTTTTTTTCGAAAAAATTAAGAAAAAATCAAATTCAACTTCAAATTTATACAAGAAGTCGTAACTTTTTTATAATATTTTTTTTTTTTGTATCATAGACTATATATTTGTGAAGAAAATAAGATATCATTTAAGAAAATCGATGGAAAAATGCAAAAGTTGTATACAATTCATTGATAAGTTACCAAAATGCGTTTTTTCCTATTTTTCCGTTTTTTTGTAATAAACTGTTCGAAAATTTGAAACTTTTTGTAAAAGAAATTAGAAAATCCAAAAAATTCTTAAAGAAGGCATTAAATGGAAATATCCGTGCCTCGCCGTTTTTCTCTAGCACGTCAGATTTTTTTTTTAATCGATTTTTGAAGTTTTTTAATCCACTGTACATGAAAAAACAGAAATAACGCATTCTTGTGTTAAATCGATGAATTTAACTATATGATCCTTACATCTGAGGTGTATTATGTGTTCAGTAAACTTATGCAGGATACTGCGAGGAATATTTTTGTAGAAAATTTTAACCCTCTAAAACCCTCACATGTGGGTCATTTTGACCCCCACATGAAGGTAATTTTGACCTACATGTGGGGGTTTGAGAGGGTTAAAATTGTCTACAAAAATATTCCGCGTAGTATCCTGCATAAGTTTGCTGAAGACATGATACTCTTCAGATGTAAGGATCATATAGTTAAATTCATCGATTTAACACAAGAATGCGTTATTTCTGTTTTTTCATGTACAGTGGATTAAAAAACTTCAAAAACCGATAAAAAAAAAATCTGACGTGCTAGAGAAAAACGGCGAGGCACGGGTATTTCCTTTTAATGCCTTCTTTAAGAATTTTTTGGATTTTCTAATTTCTTTTACAAAAAGTTTCAAATTTTCGAACAGTTTATTACAAAAAAACGGAAAAATAGGGAAAAACGCATTTTGGTAACTTATCAATGAATTGTATACAACTTTTGCTTTTTTCCATCGATTTTCTTAAATAGTATTTTATTTGCCTAACAAATTTATAGACTATGATATAAAAATACAAAATGATTTTTAAAATTTTTTTTTCTTGTAAAAATCTGCAGTTGATTTAGACATTTTTGTAATTTTTTCGGAAAAATATACTCTTTTTTTTCAGAAATCAATTTATTTCATCGAAACTAACAAACCAGCCAAAAAGTGACGTGAGTATCATTTGTAGGTAATTTAATTACATTTAATACGACATATTATTTGTTTTAATACAAACATTGGTTCTAGAGATATTTGTATTTAAGTGGAACTATCTTTTTTTTTTTTGGTCCAAAAACCGAAAATGACCGATATCTCGAAAACGACAGGAATTAAAAAAAAAAAATTCGATTTTCGGAATCAGCAGCCCATTTTCCATATAAAATGAGTAACGGCATTCGCTGAGAAAAAAAATTTTAATCATTTGTAAACTAGTGTTATCACTATAAATATCATTATAAATGCATAAGAATATTTTTATAACGCCCAGAACAGAAACCTATCAAAACTCATTCAGATGCTCTAATTAAATAATACTGTAAAGGTAATCAACCTAATTAAGACGATGTCGTAAGACCACATAACATTACACGCTCACATTATTCTACAAGCTCATACCACTGCCAGCCAGCCACATGCCATGACAAAACTTTGATAACCCATGGTGCGTGCAAACTGAGAGACGCAAATCACTTAATAAACCAAATTTCAACAAGATAATTACTTATTTAACACCCTTGAAGCACCCTTTCTATTAGCACGAAACACAGCACGGGGTGTTCATGTGCTCCATGTGTAAATTCCATGTCAAAATAGTGTTTAGCCAAGCGTCACATCAACCATAAATTTTGCATGAAACGTCAGATAGTTAAGGGTTAAGGGTTCTATGAATTCCTTAAATGAGCTATATGTATTCCCTTCTCTAAAAGCATGAAAGTTTTATTGTCTATTTCCTTAAATTTGTGTCATACTAAAAAAACACAGCAGAAAAATACATAAATCCTAGCAAATTAATGCAACGATTTGTATGCAAGTAAGTTGGAAGGTTGAGTTCTTGCATAGTATGACCCCTTTTTGTCGGTCAATTGTGATGAATTAATTGTATAGCCGTTTTTATTCCATGTCACTGTCAAATAACGTTTTAATTTGTCAGACTACGTTCCAAGTCGCGCGTTGGGAGAGATGTCTGCCTGAGGAGGTTGCTATATTCGTCATTGTAAAGGGAGTTTTGTGTTAAAATTCACCTGATTAACTCCTTACGCTTTTGAAGCTTTTTGGTCAAGTGCAAAGTGATTTGTATTCGTTGTGACATAACGTGCACAAGCTTAAATTGTGTTATCTCTGTGAGTTGGCTCACCTGATGTGTCCTTTTGTGTGGTGCCGCACTGCACAGCCCTCTTATGCTAATGCCACATTTAACACGATGATTCAAGCGTCGCGGCGCACAATACAACGCATGAGACCAATGCCACCTGATGGTGATGTTGGTTGGCATTTGATAAATGATGAAAAGCAGCAATAGGGTGGAGGTGTGATATGTTAACAAGTAAACATTTTAAAGTCAAAATAATGCAAAGGTTGGAATCAAAACTATAGGATTTTCTTAGCTGAATGAATGCAGGAACATGAAAGTAAAATTTATGAAACAAAAATGGTCGAAATATTTTAACTTAGTAAATTATTGAATACTCCTAATCTGACACCTGCAATAAATTTTTTCTTAAGCTTAAGTACGACTTTGAACCTGTGAATCCTAAGCTAAAAGCTTTGAAAAAATCTCAAATATTACTTATGTCACACACCGGAACTATTTTGATATAAATCGGTCAGAAGAAAATTTTTAGCTGGTACACTTGGCATGTTTTCCTCTATAAACATATCGATAGTTTAGGGAAAGAACTACACGGATAGAAAAGTTTTATAAATTTTGTAGGGAAAATCGATTTATTAAAAATATATAAATCTTATAAAACTTTCAATGCGCAATATTTCTATTTTAGCATAGGTAAAATTATCAAACACGATAGTAAAAATTATTGAATAAATATTTTTTTTTTGTGTTTAGCATTGGGCGAGAATCGAACCAGGCAAGATATGTCGTGTGATAAATACACACAGTCTGATAGGCGCGCTCATTAATGAAGTTAACTGAAGTTGTATAATTTCCTCTCTCCCAGTCTAAGCAAAGTCAGTAAATATGAGGCTCTTCCTCTAAAGGGGTCCACCAAAACTAAGCTACACGATTTTCGAAGGTTCTAGCCGCCCTACCCAATGTCACACTTTGTCATGTTTTCTATCAACGACCAGCATTGTGACGTCACACTACCAATATCATTATGAGCTTGACATCGGCCATTTTTCTAGATTAAGACCTTCAACTGCTTGATACTTTCACATTTTCTATATGTCAATTAAGTCTGTTTTTTAACCATTTTAAAGATGAAACCTTTCGCTTTTATATGAGTAGCCTAAATTCAAAACTAGATATATCACAATTTACGGCGTTAGGAAATAATGCTCAAAAACAAAAACGAAATAACGCCCAAATTATTTTCATATGAATTTGGGCAATAATCATTTTGGAAATAACGCCAAAAAATTTGGCTTTTATTTGGTTTTTTGGGCATTATTTCGTTTTGTTTTTAAAAAATTAAACAAAATCTTTTGTTTTAGAAAATAAGTTATAGCAAATTTAAATTTGATTGGTTTTGCATCCGCAACTGGTTTTAAGCTGGTTTTCCAACTCGATGTGTAGTAAGCCGTTGAAAAACTAGCTAAATAACTGTTGGTGTTGCAAACTGAGCTATAAATTTGAGGATAAACTTTACACTAAGAAAAAAAGGTGTCTACTATGCTGTTTGACCAGACTCTACACGCAATCACTCAAGGAATAAATCCCAATGGCACAATCTTCACGAATGGCGGGACTAGAAACAATTCGGGAAAAAATTAAATATATAGTTCGATCTACAACCGTAACAGATAGCGTATAAGAATTTAAATACCTGGGTCTAAGCATATCGGCCAGCAAATATACATCGGTAGGTATAAATGACCGATTACAAGCTGCAAACAGGGCGTACTACTCCAGCATACATCAGTTCTGATTAACAAGCTGAGAATGTATAAGACACTTGTCTGACCAGTTGCGACTTTTGGACACTGAAATCGAGTGTGCTTGAAAAAAAAAAAAAAAGATTCTAAGGAAAATCTTTGGCACAGTCAGAATACCCGTTGGGGAATACCACATCCAATACAACGAGAAACTAAGTAGAACAAATCATTGAAAAAAGAAAAGTTAGAAGATACATAAAAGGCTGGATCATATCCCAGAAAGAGATGAAGCTGGCTAGATTATGTCAAAAAAACCTTAGCAAGATAAGAGTTCAAAATTTCCGACAAGAGAGCAGGCAACTTTGACGCTAATAAGAAAGATAGGAACGAGTAATTTTTATTTTCTTAATTAAAACATAAATTTCCTCAGCATCTCTCCAAAAAATCAAAATCTATTCCATCTGCCGTAACTTCACTGTAATGCAGCTAGTTTTGCATCTGAACAGACTCAGCTATGAGTTTTCAACGGTTATTTAACTGATTCTGCAACAGTAATGTTTATAGCTTGTTTTGCATCTCTACAACCTGAGTTTTTATCCGGTTTCTTGAAACTAAGTTTAAAATGTATGTCTTGCTATTACAAGTCCAATGAATAATCTTGGTTTTGTGATCCGTTTACTCAATATAAAAGTTATATATTTTACATATGAGACATTCTTTTGTAGGATGGGTCAAGTTTCCAGCCCAACTAATTTTTAAAACTGGTTACCTCAGAATTTAGAATTGAAACGTAAGTTAACTTGAAAAGTGTTTATTACCAAGAATCGTTTACGTAATGAAACTATCGATATTATTAAATTAATAGTAAGAAAAGTATTCAATTTATGTTACTTTATAATAAATAGTCTAAGCTAACGCTTGAGTTGGGCCATAGATTTTATATCAACATAAACCCCGTCTAAAACCAATATACAAAATAAACTTAAAGATATCCAGAAATGTGGCAAGAACTCACATACTTCAGGGTTATATCTACAGCGCGATTAGTGAGTGCATCAATAAATATCAGCAAATAATTCAAACATTGAAAACAAAAATATCAAAAAAATGATACAATCAAATGTCGAGCAGTAAAAAGCCCTAAAAATAAAAAGAGAAACTGAAAAATACCAGAAAAACAGAATACAAAAGTAAATAAATAAAAAAAAGCAACTACATACAGATACAGTTCAATTGGTTGCACTTTAGGGTGACATCTCATGTAACCAGTAAACAAAGCTGGCAAACAACCAACCAACCAACCACCCACTCACCGAACTACAACCACCCACATACTCAAAACTGAATGACAAACAACCCAAAACGACGGCTGCTGGGCAGGAAAACAACTCACATACAACGACACCCAAAACGAAGGATAAAACAAGAAAAAAAAAAAACAAATTATGATGCCAGGATATATGCCGCTGTTGTTGCTATTATTGATGTTGTTGTGTTTCAATAGCTGATGATGAATAAAACCTATACGACTGGAAGGATATACCATCGTGCGCACAGTGGGGAGATAGTGCGCTGGGTGTGTGTGTGTTTGAATTTTCGGTATGGCATATATCCTTAGTTTTCCCATGCTAACATAGATATTTTCCTACTTTTTGTTCGCATTTATTTATTGGCCTTCCATACGTTTCATCCATGCTCCATTCCCACCCATGCCACCCAATTGTATAAAAGATACAAAAAGGAAATTATGTGCGTGGGCGTGTCTGTCGTCGTTTGGCAGCAGACGACGTCATCATCGAGGACATAAGCTGAGCATAATTAACATGAATGCAAGAACAGTGGAAAATCAAGGGGGGGGGGAGGAAAACTTTGCTTGTTTTCGATTGGGTGCCAGTATAAATTATTCATAATTCTCATGCCTCTTTTTGGGTGAAAAACGAAAAAAAAAAAAAACAAACACCATAGCGCATTATGTTTCAATATGGAATGGTGATGATGACGATGGTGATGATATTGATGGGAGCATTTTACTTATTAAAGAGTGTGCATATGTGTATCTATGTATGTTGTTGCCAGTGGCTATAATGAGATTGGTATTGGTAATTTCGATTTCATATCGCTGTTTAATTAATTTCAAAAGAATTTTTAACATTTCTTTTTTTCTTTCTGTTCTGTTTTCAATGAGTTGGAATTTTTGGATTTTTGATTTTGGATTTGGACTTTATCATATTTATAGGTAACCATGTTAACTTGCATAATGATGCTGAAGCGATGGGAATTTGTAATTTTTTTATTTTATCATTATTAAATATTGAAGTATGAAATGGATTATATTTGAATAAGTCAGTTTTTGTAGTGTCAAGAAAGGTGGAAGGAATGTTCCAGAATGTGTTCATTATGTTCTAGAAATCCAAGCTTCTTGAAAATCTGTCTTACAATCCAGATTCTACGCGAAAACGTATCAACTTTCAAGTCGACAACCACCGATACCGATTTTCTTCACCTGCGGGTCATGTAACAAAAATAAAGGATTTTCGTATTTTCGAGCTTAAAAAGATGAGTTCAGAAAAATGCTCATAGTTTCGGTGTTCATGTGAGCCAATCACAACAATTTATTTTAAAATATGCAGATTCGATCAGGTCTAAAATTGAAATATTTAAAAAAAATGTTTTCTTTAAATTTCAAAAAGATTTACATGACACATCACGGTGCTTGTGGGAGAATTTAAATCAAATTTTGATGTACCTCGGATTTTTTTGTAAATTCTTATTATAGATGTCAATAGAAGTTATTCTATACAAAAAATAAAATTATAGAGGTGGCGTTTTTTTAAAGATAATCCCTTTTCCAATTTGGGCATTTTCCCATACAAAAAATTAAATTTTTTTTTTTAACTACATTAAACAAAAATCAAAATAATCACATTCGATGTGTTTTGCGATGCTACACGCGAATCCGACCTTAGAATCGCTCTATCGTGTATAGTTTTTGAGATATTCTAATCCAAAAGCCGAAAAAAGTCGTTTTTTGCCATGTTTTGAAGCTATATAACTATGTAACATATCATTTATTCGTTAAATGTGGTTAAAATACTTGAAAGTCATGATCTTTTCCTTTAAAATCTAATTTAAATCATGTTTATATCTTCATGCTCCTAAGAGATATCGTAGACCGAAATATTGGCTAAACGGGTTTTTTGCACTTTTGTGTCTTTTTAGGTTAGGATATCTTTGACGAAAAAAAAGTTACCAACATAATTTAAATTAGCTTTTAAAGGCAAAGATCAGGACTTTAAAGTTGTTTACCAGATTTAACGAAATTAAAATTTCTTTCACATTTTAAACATGTTCAACGAACCGACTACTTCTAAATTCAGCCGTTTGACACCCCAAGTGTTGTTGTTATGTATATTGCATGGTATGGTCGGTTCGTTGAACATGTTTAAAATGTGAAAGAAATTTTAATTTCGTTAAATCTGGTAAACAACTTTAAAGTCCTGATCTTTGCCTTTAAAAGCTAATTTAAATTATGTTGGTAACTTTTTTTTCGTCAAAGATATCCTAACCTAAAAAGGCACAAAAGTGCAAAAAACCCGTTTAGCCAATATTTCGGTCTACGATATCTCTTAGGAGCATGAAGATATAAACATGATTTAAATTAGATTTTAAAGGAAAAGATCATGACTTTCAAGTATTTTAACCACATTTAACGAATAAATGATATGTTACATAGTTATATAGCTTCAAAACATGGCAAAAAACGACTTTTTTCGGCTTTTGGATTAGAATATCTCAAAAACTATACACGATAGAGCGATTCTAAGGTCGGATTCGCGTGTAGCATTGCAAAACACATCGAATGTGATTATTTTGATTTTTGTTTAATGTAGTTAAAAAAAAAAAATTTATTTTTTTGTATGGGAAAATGCCCCAATTGGAAAAGGGATTATCTTTAATAAAGCGCCACCTCTATAATTTTATTTTTTGCATAGAATAACTTCTATTGACATCTATAATAAGAATTTACAAAAAAATCCGAGGTACATCAAAATTTGATTTAAATTCTCCCACAAGCACCGTGACATAGAACTATCATTGAGGTACATGGGAAAGTTTGAAAATTGTTTTAAATTTTAGAACGAAGCCACAGAATTTTTTAAAATAAGATCGTAATTAAGTACTACTACATGCGTAACATACAAAATGATAACGTCAAATAACAAATACAGAAAAAGGAATGATATTATCTGTGTTTTAGACAGCAACGTGTTAACACGATGTTATCATTGTCTCTCTAACACGATTTGTGTGCTATCTTTTTCTTCTTTTGTGTTTGCTTTTTCTTTCCGCACCGCTTGCTTCCGCTCACCAACAAACTCCAAGTGCCGCTTTAAAAATGTGTGGCCACTATATTAAAATCCGAATCATAACATTGCACAACAAATAATGGATTGTGTTTGTTGATGGTAGCTATTTTTCAATTTCAAAGGAACTTTCCGGATCTTCAAAATGAGCTCTTGAAAAGTGTCGAACGATGCTATCTTCAAAAATAATGGTCGTTTTAAGATGACATCGCTAAATTCATAGACTGATGTCATCTTAAATCGATTAGAACTTTAAACGGAAGCATAGTACGATATTTTTCAAGAGCTCATTTTTAGCACTACGAGGAGAATTAGTTAAGAAAAATAAGAAAGGATTTGTGCAGTCTGCATCGAACATCAAAAATGGCCACGTTTGTATTTTCAGCTTCAAATATCTCAAAATCAAGAGCTAAAAGACCAATTCTAACCTTGGATTTGGACTCTACGCAGAAAGTTCCTTCAGAAATTACCTTCATCTTTTTAAGGAGAAACCCAACACTTTAGTATGAGATATGGCTGCCACGGTAGGTACCTCAAAACTTATAGACAAAGACTAAAGAAAATAAGTAAGCTGAAGATATACGGAGTTCAAAAAGTACCAGACCATTATTTGAAGGTTACCTGACTAAATTTGACTGCTGCATAATGGACAATTAAACATACGTTAAGGCAGATTTGCAAACAGCTACCAGGACATGAATTTTATACCTGTTTGGAGAAGAAGCAGATGCGTAGCAAATTTAAGGAGAAGAAAATCACAATATTTCCTTAGCAGTATATGGTTTGGCAGGCCATATGCACCTGCGGTCCCAGAAGCAGTTTTTTTTGTAATACAGGACACAATCAACTAACATTTATATTGATGAATGACTTGAAAAACGTCGTTTGCATTTATTCGTAGGCACGGGGGAAATGTAATTTTCTGGCTTGATTTAGCAACCTCTCACTACTCTAGAGCCACCATAGGATGGTACAATAGCAATAATGTAAATTTTGTTCCCAAAAAAGCGAATCCAACTAACTGCCCATAGCTTCGACTTATTGAGAGTAAAATTACTGCAAAAAATTTACAAGAATTAAGAAATAAGTGGCGGATATTACGAGATATAACGTGCTGAACTGTTCAATTTCTACAAAGTTGGCGTGACACTCATCTTATTATGCCCACTTTTCATCTAGAGCATAAAACATAGGTATGATCGACATATACAGTGTGACAAATATGTCTTCATACAAAATTTGAAGCACTTTATCTTTTGGAAACATTTTATTATTATTTTAAAGGCTCTAGATTGTACTGCGACCTGAAAGATCTTTTGTACAGCCTCTTTCCCTAATCAAAACAGTTCCAGACTATCTATAAATCTTGTTACTGCTATGGGATTAATTTTACCTATGTCACCTGGATCTAAAATCTCAGCTCCTAGATACTTAATTCTGCGTCTAAACGCAGCAGGGCATGCACATAGCACATGCTCTGCTGTTTCCAAGTCCTCTAAGCAGAGTCTACAGGAGTCATCGTCTACCAAACCCATCTTTTTTAGGTGATAATTAAGTTTACAGTGACCTGTCATTATTTCACTGTACGTTTTTATATCTTTTCTGCTGAGATTTAGAACAGCTTCAGCCTTAACTTGTTTTGGATCGATCAGCCTCTTCGCCTGTCGCATACCTTCTTTGGCTCTCCAGTGATCGGAGAGGCTTTCCTTTTCCCATTCGCGTATTAAGTTATTTTTAAAACTGTTGTTTACCCCGCAGAAGGGTTCTGGGCCTATGAAAGTATTGAGTGCGCCCCTCTTGGCCAAGCAATCTGCCCTTTCGTTGCCTTCATGCCCCTCGTGACCTGGTATCCAAACTAGAGTAACTTCATTCCTCCTGGCTAGGGCTTGAAGAAGTTCAAAACACTCCCAGACAAGCTTGGAGTGCATTGAAAAAGCCATTAGTGATTTTAGAGTTGCTTGGCTGTCCGAGTAAATGTATATGTCGGTGCCGGAAGTGCCCCTTCTTAGACATTCTCTAGCACATAACTCTAAAGCGTGGACCTCCGCCTGAAAAATAGAAGCTGTTTTTCCCATTGCAACTGCTTTCTGGAATCTTGGTCCCACAACTCCAGCTCCCGCGCTGCCATCTTCCATTTTGGACCCGTCAGTGAACCATACCTGTGAGCCCTGTTTTACATTTATGTCCTTCCTCTTCCATTCAGCGCGGTCATTGATTACCACTTTGAATGTTCTAGAGAAAACAAATTTTTTACTTATCTTATCGGAGACCGAACGGCATGGCGTGTCCCAGAATATATCCAGGATCTTGACATGCCCTGTTAGATTGCCTTCTTTAAGTTGTTGTAAATGAGGTAGTCTGAGGGCCGCACAGGCTGCTTCTTTCTTAACCATAAGGTGAAGAGGGGTGAGACCCGTGAGCATGCCTAGAGCTACTGTCGGGCACGTCTTTAGTGCCCCTGTAATACCCAAGCAGGCTATTCTGAAGATCCTGTTTAGTTCATTCTGAGCCCCTACTTGGTCAACTTTTGGCCACCATGCTAATGCAGCATAAGTGATCATTGGTACGGTGATAGTTTTATAGGACCATGCCATCATTTTTGGCCGTAGTCCCCATGTTTTACCATATAGCCTTTGACAAGCATATGTTATTCTTAAGGCTTTATTTGTGATGTATGATAGATGACTATTCCAAGTTAGACTCTTATCTAGAATTACTCCTAGATATTTCATCTCCTCGGAAACCGTTAGTACCTTTCCCCCCAGATTTAAAGCTTTCAGGTTTAGCTTCCTCTTCCGGGTAAAGGGCACCAGTATGGTTTTACTAGGGTTAATCTTGAGTCCTTTCTCTCGACACCAGCCTAGAGCTAAGTTGAGAGCTAGTTGCATTCGTTCAGTTACGGTAGAGTCAAACTTGCCTCTAACCATAATAATCAGATCGTCAGCAAAGCCCTGGACCTCGAATTTGTGATCATCGAGAATTTCTAGTAGTTCGTCGATGACTAGAATCCATAAGAGCGGTGACAGTACACCTCCCTGGGGGCAACCTTTAGTTGTCCTTACAGTTAACCTTTCTGTGCCCGCTTCATAGATGATTGTCCTATTTTTAAGCATGTTGAGGACCCAATCAATGATCATATTGGGTATTCCCTTCCTGATCAGTGATTCCTCAATTGACTTAAAAGTCGTGTTGTCAAAAGCTCCCTGTATGTCAATAGATGAACAGAGTGCTACTTCCTTGTCCCCTAAAGCCTTCTCAATTTTAGTCGTGAGGCTATGTATGGCGGTTTCAGTCGATTTACCCGATTGGTAGGCATATTGTTCAGGGTGTAGAGGTGCAGCCTCAAGGTACACACTTCTAAGATACTGATCTAAAATTTTCTCCATTGTTTTTAGAAGAAATGAGGTTAGACTTATAGGCCGATAGGCTTTGGGCGTGTGGTCCGCCTTTTTGCCTGCTTTAGGAATAAAAGCAACTCGGGCTCTAGTCCAATCTTCAGGTACTGTTCCTAGTTCTAGGCTTAGCCTAAAGATATTAGTTAGAGTAGGTGCCAGTATATCTATACCTTTCTGCAATAGGCAAGGTTGAATATTATCCGCCCCAGGAGATTTAAATGGGTTAAAAGTGGAGACTGCCCATTTAACTTTTTCAATGGTAAAAATTTTACGGGCTAAGGAGAAGTTCCGTCTGGTAGCCACCAGGAATTTTGTATCTCTGGTTGGTTCGCAGGACTCTTCGCACCTAACACAGCCTGGGAAATGTGTGTCCAGTAATAGCTGTCCAGTTTCCTCCGGGCTTTCCGTATAATCCCCATTTGCCCTTTTAAGTGTTGAAAGGCCGTTTGAGTGGTCTTTTATAAAGGACTTTTGGAGCCTTGTTGCTGTTGGGAGTAACTCAATCCCCTCACAGTACTCTCTCCATGATGTCCTTTTTGACCTTCTCAGCTCCTTGTTGTAGTCTGTTAGGGCAATTCTATATGCTGCCCAATCCCCGTTGGATTTAGCCCTATTAAAGAGTTGTCGAGCTTTCAGCCGCAGCTTATCCAGCTCCCCGCTCCACCAGGGTACGTTGCGAGAACGTTTTTTAACTTTTGGTGTGCAGCTTTTCTCGAAAGCATCAGTGATACTGTTTGTGATTGTGTTAACTACTTGATCTAATTCTTGTGAGTTAGTTATTTTCCCACTCAGGCATTCAATGTTTTGCTCTAAATGGAATGTATAAAGAGACCAGTTGGTTCTCTTAACATCTCTAACCGCAAAAGTGTCTTCTGTATCTCCCTTCAGATCAAAGCTGATGTAACGATGATCCGACAAGGAGACTTCATCCAGCACTCTCCAGTCAGAGATGTTATTAGAAATAAAAGTACTAGATAGGGTAAGATCTAAAACCTCTCTCCTAACGACATTTACAAATGTGGGTTCATTCCCCCTGTTTGCTACCACTAAGTTTTTTGTAGTAATGAAATCAAAGATGGACTCACCTCGTTTGTTTGTGTTTGTGCTGCCCCATACCGTATGATGCGCGTTGGCGTCGCAGCACACCACCCACTGGAGGTTTTTGCTATGGCAGTATTCCGTGAGCTGCTTTAGCTCATTTGTTACCGCCTCCTCCGAGTCGCCCGGAAGGTAGAGTGACGCCAAGACGATGTTCTTCTTCCCTCTGGCACTAGGCACCTCTGCCTGCACCGCCACCAGGTCCCTTTGGATGAGCTCTGAAATGGGAAGAAATTTAAAGTGTTTATTGATTAAGATAGCCGCCCGCGGACGGTCGACATTACTATCGTAGACCAACTTACATGTTTTTGTCGAAAGGCCATTTACGAGCTCCACGTGCTCGCCCTTCTGAACTCTGTTCAGCACCCGCCAATCACCCAGACAAACGTCCGAATTCTGGGCCCTTACTTGACCCAGAATTCGTTCGTTTGTCCAGTTGCTTGAGCCCGGGAAGTAGCCGATGAAGATTTGGGCTTTAGGCACGTCTGCCTCGTCCAATACCTTCAGCTTAGCTCCTTCCCAAGGCTCAAAAGCTGGTGCTGAAGCCTTTAGCCAGGCTACAGTTTTGTCATCAAGACAATTGACGACCAGCCAACCAGGCTTGAAACTGCAGCCTGCAAAATGGGGTCTCACAGGGCCATCCCGGTCGTCATAAACACCTTGTAGGATGCAGTTTTGCACCGCTACAATTTGTTCATGGGACCATATGCCCTGCGGAAAGTCGGCAGGCATAATGCCCACCTTCTTGGAAATGACCACCTCCGCTAAGGTGGGCTTTGAGCTCTGAATTCCTGTGGGAATACTATGCTCAGCCTCCTTCTCGGAAACGGCCACTGTTTCACCCTTGTCCTCCGCCAGGGTCGGCAAAGCGGGAGATCCTTTAGGCGCATCTGGTGGCAGGCTTTGCACCAAGGTGATGTTCCTACCTCCAGACTCGCTTTGAGGAGCAAATCGCTTCACCGATCTGACAGGGGACGTCGGTGAGGTGCTGTCTGAGCGACCGCGTTTGGGTGGCTGCGAAGCACGCTTAATGCCGGCCGTTGAACCCGGCCTTGATGCCAGAGCCCTCGCTGTTTCCAGCGATAGGCCACTGGCGATCAAGGTTTTGAGTCTCTTGCGCCCGGCACCAGACAGCTTCACCTTCGCCCTTGTTTGAGGCTCCTTGACCGGGGCCAAGGAGTTCGCGGTGCGCTCAGACTGGGGTGAACTTAGGAGCATACGCTCCTGGTCCGAGGAGATGGATGCGCCCTCACCCAAATCTTGAGTGAGTACCGCATTCTCCCCCCCTGGACCACCAGTAGGGGCACCTAGTACCCCTTCCGGCAAGACGTCGCAGTCCATAGAGTCACTAGCCGCGGAACCATGTGCTCCGTCAGCTAGTGAAAGGTTAGTGAGGCTATTTAAAGCCTCATTATGCACTTTTGTTGGTGTGCAGTCCATTGTTTTTTTATTTTGTGGAATGTCCATGAAATATATAAAATGAGAAACATTTCCCCATAGCGGGATAGCTAAATTAAACCGTGGGTTCGCCAGACCTTGCACGGAGTTCGCTACTAAGTTTGACTCTACCCCGCAAACAAGTTCGCACGCGTAGCTGTTCCACGGCGATTTTAGGGGGTTTTTAGTGGATGAAACTGCCCGCACTCCAGGTCCTAAGGCCTGATGTGCGGACAGGTTCATCCAAGAGTGTTTTCCTTCACCCCGCACGACTATCAGCAATCCTAGCTTGGTAGAGACATGACCGTGCCAGAACCAAGATTATCGGTCTGACAGATAGTCGCACTTCCCAAAAATTAGGGCTGACCGATCGGCTAGTTGACTGAGCGAGTGATTCGATTTGATTCACTTGCCTGCTCCCCGAGACGCTCATAAATTTTGAGGAAAGGTAATGCAATGAAAGGAGCCATTCGGACTCAACTAACCGGCTACCCTCCAGTGGAGGAGGATTTTTATCGACCTCCCAGTCTAGATCCGTAGTGTTCGGTTTATAGTAGGGTCACCTCTAACAGGATGTAGCTCTTCGCCACGCACTAACGGTCTTGGCGACAGCTAAGCTATATATTCGCGTCATGTCGCCCTATAGTAAACTACTTGACCCCTTTGGAAACATAGTAGCATTAGTAAAATTTTCATTGCACAATATTTTGTACTATTTCAGTTATATGGAAAAATAAATTCGAACCGTATAAGACGCGAGAGTAGAAAGTAATTTGGCATGGTTGATATACGCTCTTTAATTGTAAGCAAATCCAAAAGTGGTTTAAGTTGTGGAGCCATTTTCCGCGAGTTGTCACATTAAGGAGTTAAGAGGAATTATGTGTATTATACCGTTAAGCGGTTTGTCGATACAGGCTCCATACAAGATCGTAAAAAAAGTGGGAGAAAAAGGAACGTCCGTACCGCGAACGCGATCAAAATAGTTCGTGAAAGAATCCGAAGAAATTGTGACCGTTCAGCACCAAAGATGGCCAAAAATATGGGAATGAACCGAGAATCTTTACGGCTCCTTTTGCGTTGCGACCTCAATATGAAAGCCTTTAAAAAAAAAAGAAAATGCATGGTTTTCGGCCGTGGAAAAGCGATGACATAGATCGAAACTGCTCCTTTCTTGAAGCGCTGGCGATGATATAGTTTTTTCCGATGAAAAACTTTTTGTGCTGGAAGCTCCTCACCACACGCAAAATGACAGACTATGGGCAGTATCATACAAAGACATCCCGTAGATAAGCAGCATGTACCAAGATATCAAAACTCGTCATCTATTATGGTCTGGGGTGCCATATCCAGCAAAGGTAAATTGCCGCTAGTCTTCATTGACAAAGGGGTTAAAATAAACGCTCAGTATTGCCTGGAAGAAGTCTTACAGAAAAATTTTAAGTCTAGTGTTCAGGCCATTTGACAGATTTTATACCTAAGGATGAATGGCCTCCTAGCTCTCCAGACTACAATCCTTTAGATTTCTGCATATGAGGATATATGATACAGCGACTCAAGGAATACAGATATAGAAGCTTGAAGGACTTTAAAGCTGCTATTATTGATGTATTTGACAAAATACCGATAAGAGTAGTGCGTGCTGCGTGTAACAATTTTGATTGCAGACTTCGGCGGGTTGTGGCTAACAAAAGTCAGGCCATCGAGTAATTGGAAGCGTTGTTATTTACATTGATAGTCAGGCGGCTATCAAAGCAATCTCATCAAATTATATCACGTCAAAACTTGTGTTAAGCTGTAGAAATATCCTTTGCGATATTAGCGAGGACTATAATTTAACACTTTGCTAGGTTCCAGGTCATTTCGAGGGCAACGAAATTGCAGATGAACTGGCTAAAATAGGGTTAAACCAAAATGTTTGGCTGACCTTTTAATAAAAAAACCCATTAGCGTAATCAAGGGAAAAACCGAAAATAAATGTATTCAGCTTGCTAATTCTTGATGGTCAAATCTTCAAACTTGCAATCATATTAGATCTATAGGGCCATCATATAGTATAAATCGTACTAAGTTTTTAATAGCAATGGAGAAACATAATGTACGGATCTTAATCGGTGCTATTACTGGACATTGTGCCATGGGAATCCATGCATCTCGTTTAGGTTTCTCAAACATTGGCGACCGTTGTAAAGACCCTGATATGGAAGAAACAGTCTTTCATTTCTTTTGTGAATGTCCAGCGCTTGCGCTTAGACGTAGAAAGAATTTTGGTCATTTCAATTTGGAATCGCTTGACTCACTGTCTGAGGTTTGTCCTAAATCCATATAGAAGTATATATGCACATCCAAGTGGTTCTCTTAGACTTTCTATGCTAAAGCTCTTAGTATCGGGTATACAATGGGCCCCTTATCGAGGCCTAAGTTAATGATGGCAACATGTTCATCTCCCGGATCTAACCTAACCTGAAATTGCTTAATAAACAAAATATTTTAACTTCATGTAATGTTTGTTCATTTAAATTTCCTTAATTAAAATAACATTTAATACAAAAAACCTACTTTGTTTTTGTATCAACACATATTTGTCACACTGTATTTTTAATTTTTTTTATAAAGTGAGCATGGTATAATCTTATTACCCCCACTTTTTGACCAGAATCTGGCGTTTACATTCGACATCCACATCCGTAATTTCATCACAAAAGCTTGCATTGCTTGCGCGGTATATTGTTCTAAATTATTCAATTGTTAAAAAGTATGGGTGTGGGACGCCTACTTTTTACATTTAAATTTATTTTATTATTTTCTCATTTTCAACTAAAACAATATTCAATAATGCGATATCATTCCCTTTGTACTTTTTTCGTGATTTCAAATGTTATCTAGCGATTGATAAAATGCAACAAGTAAAACAGTCATAACGCTTAATTTCTGTAAATAACATTTGCTCAGACATTCATTCCAAACTTAGGGGCTTGTATCATAAATCAAGAGTATTTAATATGTTAGTATACTTATGTTTCCGATGAAGCCCTCCATTTAAGAATTTTTACGAATTCACTCATATGATTTCAAATGAATAAAATACTTAGTTTTTTCTGTTCGCCAATAAATACATCAAAAACCATCAATGCGATATTATAAAAATATTTCAAATGTTAAAAAAAAGTAAATGAATTCTTTCCCTCAAACTCTAGCCATCCATCGCACATTGCCGTACTACGCTAACACTCAACAAATCCATTCTAATCTTTTACATCTACGACAACAAATCCACTTGTATGCCAAAGAAAGAAAACCCTTAGGGAATTGACACTGCCAAACTGCTGTCCTTAGTTTCTTCCCTCTCAACAGCAGCTCCAACTGAAAAATTGAAAAACCTGGAGTAAATATTGACACAAGTTAATTGATACAAACAGAAGCTAAACTGAACAGCGCCACAAGGTATCGCTCAAGGCCAAAACCAAGTTGTATACAAACACATGCATTGCATACATACGAACGAACGATGATGCGATATGGCAAACCAAAAAGCCAAAATGGAAGGAGAACTGTTACAGTTTAAAGGATATCAATTTGATTTGTTTTGCTGTCGGGGGTTTTTCTTTATTGTTGCTGTAAAAGTTTAACAAGCTCGAACGCCCCATATCAAATCGACGTTATACTATGTATCACACGCAGATGTATTGCCTTTTTTTACACATGAAATTTAAAACGAATCAATTTGATACAGGTATTTGAAAATGATTTTTAGATGTCAAGAATGAGGTCATTAACACTGTTTGTAGTTATATAAATATTGCATTAACAAGCCATCAATGAAGTTTTGGAAATGACCAACAATGTTGAGTTTTGAATGAAATTGTGTACATGAAGTTTGATAAAAAATAAGGAATTTCTCGATTTCTGGATGTCTTCAATAGTCAATTAGTTTAGTACACGTGTAAGAAGTAAAACTTTTGTGCGAAAATTGGGTGTGGCAATTTGACAAGTGTGTGGTATACACTTTTGCCAACTTCTCTCTAAAACAGCTTATATAATTTGCGATATAGAACGTGCTTAAGTAACTAAATAATCGTGAAAAAGTAAGCGCGTCACATAATATACTTATAAACTACGCCGATATTTTTGGACTAGTGCATGGTATTCATGTTCACCATCTACCTTCCAAATATCATCAAAATAGTTTCTACACTTTGTAAGATATAATTTGTTTGACTGGCGTGATACTTACCTACCTCTTTGTGTTCCCTTTTTGAATGGGTCATAATACCTCTGATTGGCCGTTATATATAAAATTCAAAATAGCTTGAATAGACCGCGAGATATAGCGTGTTAATATGACCAATTCTTAAAAACGGGATACGACTAAGTGTTCATGCAAAATCGAATGTATTGGAGTGGAACTAATGCCAAAGAATGCCTCTATCTCACGGTATGTCACATGACGATCTTGCATTATCAGTTCACGTACGGCATCAATGTTCTCTGGCACAACGGCCGTTTTTGGACGACCTTCACGGGCGAGCGTCGCGACGCTCAAAGACGCGTCGGCCACGATTGAATTCATTAAACCAGTTTTTCACAGTGCTATAGGATGGTGCTTTATCGCCATACAAAGATTTAAGTTCATCGATGCACTCTCGTCGTGATAATCCACGTCGAAAGTTGTGAAAAATGATCGCACGAAAATGTTCACGAGTTGATTCCATTTTTTTGCCAAATTGATTTTTTCAAGTCACTGTAAACAACACAAATGATGGTCGTACGTCAAAACGTTCTGAGTACGTTTATGCTAAAAAATATCAAACTTTATTATGGTGTTGCTAGATTTTAGTTATTGACATTAGTGTTGCCTAGGCCAGTAATATATATAGCATCCTACGAAGTACATTCCAAATTAAATCAAAACAGCTTCTAAGTAGTTTGCGAGGTATACTGGGGTATACCGAAAAAAGTGTTCGAAAAACTTTACATGGCCCAAGGTTCCCAGCGCGACGTTAGAAGATTCACGTCAAAAACGTCAACAGGTTTGTACCTCTCACATCTATCCTCAATGAAAAATAAGTTTTATGAAAATGCATAATCAGAAGGTTCAAGGCATCTTATTCCAACTATGGGAAGGGGTTCAAACCCCCCTATTGAGAATAAAGAGAAAGGAGAATTATTTATAAAAGAAATCCACCTCCCGAAACGAAATCTTGAATACGTCCTTGTAGCTGATCGTTTATGTCAAATGAAGTCGAAAATCGTGTTTTTGAACTTCTAGGTTAGAATATCTCAAAAACCAAACGTGTTAGAGCAATTCCAAGACTGGATTTGGATTTAGCACCGATAAATTCATCGAAAATTAATATATTGGACTTGATTTGTTGTGTTTTTTTCAAATGCTCCTTTTTTTGGCTTGATTTGACATAAATGATCAGCTAGGATTTCATTGGGAACAAATTTCGGAACTATAAAATAACTGGATTAAGATGCCATGCACCGTTTCATGAAACTTTTTTTTAATTGAAGATAGGTGTGATCATAATATCCGCTGAAGGTCAACTTATGCGAAGGGGTAGTAGACCGTAGTACTTGCGTAGTATAGTATTTTACGTTTTACAAGGGTTTTAAGTGCAGTATTTTGCTCAACAGGAACAGTATAAAAATTCTAGAAATTTTCGGACATTTTTTATGGACGTCCCCTAAGTAAGGTTTGAATCGTAAGGGCCGCTAAATTAAACATTTAAAATACTACAATGAACTAATGAAAATAAATCGAATAAAAAGCATTCTATGACTTATTAGTTGCTGACATTATTTATTTAAATAACACTGTTGAATGAAATTGGTATAAATTTTGTTGTATAAGTAATATACATACATAAGTAAACATATACATATGATGAAAGAATCGTCTTTTGGCTAAATCATTGTAAATACATATTCTAATATAAATATATACTTAAAGTAAATATTTTGCAAGATTTTTATTTATTTTCATAAAATCTTTGTAAAAAAGAACTTATAAATTTTTGCTAAATTTTAGTAAAGTAAAAGCTAAAAATGACCAAAAACCACTGTTAAAATGGTATATTCGCAATGAATACGCTGCTAGTAGCTAATCTATTAAAAGCATATAAAATTAATGGACATATTTATTAGATACCAAACAACTACAAAAGCAAATAGAAAAATTTATTTTTTTTTATTAGATTAATAGTTTAATATGAATTTTTTGTTTCTATTACTAACGTTTCCATTCAATTCATTTAATGTACATACATAATATACCTTCTGTTCATATATTTATTATAATTTGGCTCTTAAATGCTGCTTTAATTGGCTAAATCTGTGGCAAAAAAAAAACAAGAGCTTTAGTCAAGGCAAACAGGTTCGAAGTCAATTTTGTATTATATTCCGGTACAATCTGAACGAGAATATTTCCTATATTTATTGATATATCCAACGTAAAAATTGGTTACGCAAGTTATCAACTTTTTACGGGACAATGATTTTCGAATTCTGCGTATTAGACTCTATCTTGTGTCAAATTTTGGTTCCTCTAGCTTGAAATTTGAAGGATTGGGAGCAATTTTTGAAGTTACAGCCCTACGTATATTTTAGTGAGGTCTCCATGCAAAAACTTGGCAACTTAAGTTGATAACTTATGCACGGGACAAAAATAACAAATTGCGTTGGTAACTTAACTTACAAAGTTATTAGTTAATTCTTACTAGAGTAACAACTCATATGTATTCAATTTTACCCAAATTATAAGTTGAAATTATTAATACTTCAGTAAATCAATTTGGAATAGTGACAACGATTTTATTTGAACTACAGATTTCAAAAGTATTTATTAAATTTTTGTTTTTGGTTTTCTTGTTTTAACGAAAACAATACAAAAATTATCATAACTAAAAACTACGATTTTCGAGTTACCAACTTTTACGTTGGACGTATCGATATATTGGTTAAACACGTTTTCATCAAAAAAACCCACCTAAGTTTTCAATATTCTTGTCACGATTTGTGACATTCTGTTGATAAGCTTGACAAGCAAAGTCGGCTTTATCTCCTCCGACGTTTTTCTACAAATTATGAAATGTCTGTCTTAACAAAAAACTTCATCCCAAAAAAATTTACCTAGTCTAAGGTTTGACTATTGAAGAATTATACGATTGACGGATTTTCATTTCTTTAGCATACAAAATTATTGAAAAGACGACAGTTATTTGAGTCGAAGTACGACAACTCTTGCAATCAAAATACTATTAAAATAGGGGTGGTCCAGCTTTCAGAGCTTTTGAGTACCTCATTCTCTTTATCAAGTCAGTTGGAATCATATGGTGAAATCCTCACTGGAATCGGTGATGTAGTTTCAAAAAAATTCAAGTCGAAACAAAAATATTCATCCTTGTTGCTGTTTGCTTGGTATTTGGTAATATTTTCAATATGAAATCCAGCTTTCAAAAGATGTAGGGTATTCATTAAAGCGTGTAATTGCATCGAAAACCTCGTGAACTCGTAAAATTTGTCAAAATCCATCCGATTTTTGACAGTGCTACGGGGCACTTACACGTTTTAAGGAATACCCTCATTATACAATAAACTTGTCATATTTTTAAACTAAGTACTGCATCGATATACACGTGGTTTGATTCTACAGAACATTTTGCAAAAAAAAACTGCTCGTATTGTTATTAAATTGTCTACGGGGTGGGTAGAAATCAGTAGAATACCGAAAAATTTAATTTTCCTGGGACTACTATGAACAATTTTTCCTTTGCAATTTTTCAAAATTCGGGGATTTTCGATTTTATAGTGAACCAATAGCTGTATTTCGTAGACGCCCAAAGTCCCTCGCCACAGCATTTTCCGCGGTAAAGTACAGTACCCTTAGGTTGCGAGGGCATCGTTGGCATATATGCAAGCCAACTTCCACTTAGACCATTCTGCTGGTCCACAGTACCCTTAAGTACCGAGATTCATCGAAATCGAGCGATTATTTGTATTATCGTCCGCCATACTGGATCTGCCATAATGAGTTTTGAAGTTGCGAATTTCAAAATGTGGCAAATGAAAAAGTTGTTTAAAATAGTCCCAGGAGTCTTACATTTTTCGGTGTGGTACTGATTTCTACCCATCTTGCATAGATAAGATTAGGTGAAAGATGTTAAATACAAGTTGACAATAAAAAAAGTTGACAATCAAATATTACTAAAATCGGAAACATCATAGGGGGACCCATTTTCATATATTGTTCAGGGCAAACTTCTCTATCGATTGATATAGTTTTTATGAACTTCGGAATTAGTTCAAGACTCAAATCTAATATGATTGGTATATAAGTTTATGCCAATTTTCATAGACTTCATTCTAAGGGTTTCATAATTTGATTATATTTTTGTGCTATCTATTTACTTGGGATTTGTGATAAAATAAAGAACACTCAGAATTTTTTTTTTAAATAGGACCAGTACAAAGCTTTATTTTTATTTTCAAAAAAAGGTAATATGAGGGGTATAGAACAAAGGCAGCGATTTCCATTTTTTTGATGAACTTATCTGATAGCACTGTTTGACACAAAAAAAAAAACACATGAGAAAGTTACAAAAATTCTTAAAATAAACGTTAAAAAAAAAATACCCGTGTCTCGTAGTTTTTCTCCAGCACGTCACATTTTTTTTTTTTAATCGATTTTTGAAGATTTTAACACCACTGTAAATGAAAAAACAAAAATAACGCATTCTTGTGTTAAATCGATGTATTTAAATATATGATCATTACATCTGAGGTGCATCAAATGTTCAGCAAACTTATTCAGGATATTACGAGGAGTATTTTTGTAAGAAAATTTTAACCCTCTACATCTTCCACATATGGGTCATTTATACCAATTTCTTAAAAAAGTACAAAAATGACACCTAAAATGTGGAAATATTGAGTCAATATGTACCACATAAATATTTGCTATAAAATTTCGAAACTACTTAGTTGCTGAACACTAAAATGTAGAAATTTCATCCCGAAAGCTAACAAATCGTTTAAATCAATGACAACTTCTCACATCGCATATTTATTTTCTGATGCGCTTTCCTTAAGTTATAAGCATTTTTCGTCTTAGGTGACTCCTAGTGAAATTTTCCGTAGAATATTTTTGTAGAATAATTTAACCCATTGCAGCCCAGTTTTTATTTTTGGGGAAAAAGGGGATTGAAAAGACAGGATACAATGGGTTAATGAGTTTTAGGAAAATGTTCATTGTGTGATTTCGTCATGTTCTTAGGACAACGATTTTTTAAAAAATGCAGTTTTACAGTCTTACAGTGCGGTGAAATTGAAACTGAATAAAGAAGAGATTGTCATCTTTGTTTCTTTACCTCTATGATGTCTGTTAAGTAATCCGTATGGTTTCAATTATTGGATGTACAACTTAAAAACCGGAATTTGACGGTGGATGTCCGTACTAACAAATATCGTGAAAGCTCGAACTTTATATATATGTCATTTTGAAGGTACATTTGACAGCTGTCAAAATCAGTCAACAAAACAAATTTATCTTGTGTGCATCATTATTATTTTTCACGATGAATAATTTCGAAAATTCGAGAAAAAGACAGCATTTGCGGGAGGTTCTGTTGGGTCATTTTTTTGCAAAGAAAACTGCTGCGGAAAGTCATAGTTTGCTTGTAGAAGTTTATGGCGACGATGCTTTAGGAAAAACACAATGTTTTGAATGGTTTAAACGCTTCAAAAGTGCCGATTTTGACATCAAAGACAAAGAACGCCTAGGACAGCCAAAAAGTATGAAGACGAAGAATTAGAGAAGCTACTCGATGAGGATTCGTGTCAAACACAAGACGAGCTTGCCAAATCGTTGGGAGTGACTCAGCAAGCCATTTCGAAACGTTTGAAAGCCGCCGGATACATTCAGAAGCAAGGTAATTGGGTCCCCTATGAGTTGAAGCCGAGAGACGTTGAATGGCGCTTCTGTATGTCTGAAATGCTGCTTGAGCGCCATAAAAACAAATCATTTTTGCATCGGATTGTGACTGGGGATGAAAAATGGATCCATTATGACAATCCCCAGCGCAAAAAGTCATACGTGAAACCCGGCCAACCAGCCAAATCAACCTCGAAGCCAAATATCCATGGCGCCAAGGTTATGCTGTGTATTTGGTGGGATCAGAAGGGGCCGTTATATTATGAGTTGCTGAAATCGGGCCAGACAATCACGGGTGACCTGTACCGAACACAATTAATACGTTTGAAGCGTGCCATAATCGAAAAACGCCCGGAAAATGCGACCAGACACGAAGCAATAATTTTTCATCATGACAACGCTCGGCCGCATGTTGCAAGACCCGTGAAAAACTATTTGGAAAATAGTGGATGGGAAGTTTTGGCTCACCCGCCTTATAGTCCGGACCTTGCTCCGACTGACTTTCATTTATTTCGCTCGATGCAAAACGCCCTCACCGGAATACGCTTCACATCAGAGCAAGGCATCCGAAATTGGATAGACTAATTTTTGGCCGCCAAGCCGGCGCAATTTTTTTGGGATGGAATTCATAAATTGCCTGAAAGATGGGGTAGCTTCCAATAGACAATACTTTGAATAAAATATATTGTAACATTTTTGCACAATAAAGCATCAAATTTCGCTAAAAAATTCCGGTTTTTAAGTTGTACACCCAATACATTTCAAGATTTTTGATCAAAACAGTGCCTCGCAAAGATTAATAGACAGGTCTATTATGCAGGCCAAAATAAAACACTATAGATTAATATCACTAAGATATTAAGTGTGCTAAAAAATGTTAAATGATACGTAAAATTTAAACAAATATTAAGCTAAACTCAGTGATTTAGCAAGATTTGCAATATACAGAGGACACTTGAGATTTTATTGTATTGCGTAGAACGTATTTTATCATATTATTTATCAGCACATCGAAAATACGCTGTCACAATAAGAAAAAGAGTTATTAAAATAAAATCCAAAATTAATACGCACGTTCTTCGTCCTTTGCATTATACATATATATATGATATATATTAATATATTAGTAATAATCCTTCAATATGAATAATATTTTATGAATGATTGCAAATAAACATTTTGTATTTATTATTTTTTTCATTTGTTTTTATTTAAAGATAATTGTTTTGTTTTAGTTATTTTTTTTTTGTTTTGTTTAATTAAAGATTGTATTAGTTAGTAAGTTCTTCTGTTTTATAATGAAGATTTTAGTTTTGTTTTTTTTTTTTGTTTACTTTTTTAATTTAATTAATAAGCTTTAGACTAAATTTAAGTTTAATATTAATAGTTTAGTATAACTTTTTGTTGTTGTTGCAATTATAATATTAGTTGAGTAAATTAATATTTTAAATATAATAACATTTTTCTGCAATATTTTTAAAATACACTAATATGGAGAGAGATAGAGTGTGACGGAGAGAGAGATAGGGAGAGAAAAACTGGAAACCCGTTCAAAAATCTTATTAGTTTTAATAGTTAATTTCGGAATATCGCGCATATTATGCATAATAATTTGGTATTGATATTTGACAAACGCACAAAAAACATATTCATTGCTTTAGTCAGCTATATAAATACATATCTTTGCCACAAAAAGTTATAAAACTTATTACTAATGCTATTACATATTACAAATGGTAAAATTTGGCAAATATATTCTCTTTCCTTTTAAGTGGTTTACGTAAGAAAAAGGAGCTACACAGAAAACAAAAAAAAAATTATGCAGTAACTTTTCATTTTGATTGTTTTGAAACAAAGGCAAACTTATTAAAATTGTACAAAAGAAAGTAATACTAAATCCATACTAATTATAATAATAATAATATTAAATTGTTTTAATTAATTAATTAAATAATCGCACTTAAGTAATAACAGAATGTTTTTTAATTTTTCGCTCTATTTATCATTTAACTATTATGATGATACCTAGCTAACTTATTTGAAACAGAAAATCATTTATTTAAATAATATTAATAACAATAAACACAATAAGTAGAACTTAGAGACTACATGCAAAATACAACACATTTTTAGCTTAAATCAAAAAACGATTCACTTGACTCATGGTGAAAACAAAAAAAATACACATTGTCACATTATATAAATAGTAACAATTCAATATAAAACAATTTCAATTACAATTCAATTTGCATGCTCTCATTAAACATTTTGTTTGTTTCTTTCTGTCTTGTCGCTTAACCTTAAAGTTGTTAACTTATTTTATACTTTAAAATTGTTATATAATTAAGTTCATTTGATACTTTTTCCTTTTCTTGTGTTTGTGTTTTGTTAATCGTAAAAATATACATAATTTCGTGAATTTTTATATTTTTTTTATAAGTAGTAGTTAATCTAAAAATTACTTGCTATACAACTAGGAGTTATTCTCACAGTCATCGGGTTTGTGCTTACTTCGAAAATTACTCAGCAGATCAGCACAATTATTCACCATCATTAGATAATCGCCATTTTCAAGATTTACTTGTTCGGTAGAGCTGTAGGCGGCCGCATGTTGTAAATTTGTTCGGTCTGATCTGTGACAAAAAACAAAAAAATTATGCTTAATAATTTTGCAGATGTGATCAACTGACAAAATAAAGTTTAAGTTAGAATCGTTTAAGTAAAGGCAACTTGTAAGGGTTCTATACTTGGCCTACTCAAAGCGGAAATACCCAGTTTAAGAATTTTGCTTGTAACGGAGGGTCCACGCCCTCTTGCCCGAATTCATCTTGCTCTTGCTCTGAGCTCGGCTCGACTATTTATATAATGCTTGAAATACGGTATTTTGAAAAATTTGCTTGTATTTGAGATGCCACGCCCTTTTGTCCGAATTCACTTAGCTATTGCTATGATCTTATATACCGCTTGCACTACGTCATTTCAAAAAATTTGATTGATGGGAGGTGCCACGCCCTCTTGTCCAAATTCATCTAACAGTTGCTCTGAGCTCGCTTCGACCATTTCTAGAGTCTTTCCGAAGTTTGGTATCTTATATACCGTTTGCACTAGGCCTCTTGAAAAATTTGCTTGTATGGTAGGCGCCACGCTCTCTTGTCCAAATTCATCTAGCTCTTGTTCTGAGCTCACGTCGACTATTTAAATAACGCTTGAAAAACGATATTGTGAAAATTTACTTGTATGGGAGCTGCCAAGCCCTCTTGTCCAAACCTCAACACCCTCTTATCCAAATTAACCTTGCTCTTGCTCTGAGCTTATTTCGACTATTTCCAGGGTCTAAACGAAGTTTGCTTGCATAATCTTATGCATATACCGCTTGTACTGCGGTATTATGAAAAATATGCTTGTATGGGAGGTGCCACGCTCACTTGTCTGAGTTCGCCAAGCTTTTGTGCAGAGCTTCTCTTATTGTTTCTAGCATTGGTATGTATTTAAGTTGTATTCCTGCAAATAATGCTTTAAATAAAGCGTTCCAAATGTTTTTTTTTTTTTTTTTTTGTAAGGACAGTAGGCGTGTCCGATCACTGTTTTCACTCATTCTCAATCCACCGAGCTTTCTTTTACGCCGCAAGTAGTGAAAAAATTTTAACGGTTTATGTCGATACGTCTAACGTAAAAGTTGGCAACTCGAAAATCGTAGTTTTTAGTTATGATCATTTTTGTAGTTTTCGTTAAAACAAGAAAGCCAAAAACAAAAATTGAATAAATACTTTGGAAATCCTTAGTCCAAATAAAGGTTTTTTGACTATTCCAAAATGATTAACAGAGATATTCACATTTTCAACTTTTAATCTATATATAAATAGGCAAACGAAATCGGTTCAGTCCCTGTTTCTATATCTAAATCTCAACCGATTTGCTTGATTTTTTTTTTGTTGGAAAGGTTGTGAGGAGGAGCAGTGCATAGGACTATAATTTTTTTTAAAGTGGGTGGTACCACGCCCCTAAATGGAAAAAACGCTCTCACGGCTAAGCCGCTCCATCGATTTTAACGAAATTCGGTGTGAAGATAGGGTTAGCACTAAGGAACGGTAATATGACCATTATGTTTTTCAGTGGGCGGTGCTACGCCCCTAAATGAAAAAAACGCTCTCACGGCTAAACCGCTGCATCGGTTTCAACGAAATTTGGTATGGAGATAGGATTGGCACTAAGGAACGGTAATATGACCATTATGTTTTCAGTGGGCAGTGCCACGCCCCTTAATGGAAAAAACGCTCTTACGGCGAAAATACTGCATACGATTTTTATGAAATTTGGTGTAGATATAAAGTTAGCACTATATAGCACGATAGCATTATTGATTTTTATGAATTTTGGCATAGAAAGATATCAAAAACGGTTCGCTCTTTAGTAGGAGTTACACGCCTCTAAATGGAAAGTACAATATTGCAACTTAACTGCTGCACCGATGCAGATAACCCGAACCCTAAGGAAGAATATTAAAAGCTTTTTTTATTTTATCGACCAAGGAAGGGTATAAAAACTTTTTCCTTTATTTTATGGTCAAATCGAAATGGTCGAATTTCGGCCACGAGGCGAACTCTAGTTTGGATAAAAATGAATACATATGAGTTGTAACTTAACAACTCATGTTCTGTTTCAACAACCAAATGTTCCATGAGAAAAATTGGAGACTTGCCAACTACCATTAAAAAATGTCCTACGGACATTACGTTGGTATGTAGGAATTGCAACCACTGATTTTTAAAGAAAACTTAACTAATAACTTTGTAAGTCAAGTAACCAACGCAATTTGTTATTTTTGTCCCGTCTATAAGTTATCAACTTAAGTTGCCAAGTTTTGCATGGAGACCTAACTAAAATATAGCATAGTAAGTGCAACTTTTGAGCCAAAATAAGTTGAGTTCGGACAAGGGGGCGTGGCACTGAAAATGCTATACTAAAAGCGTTTTTTGAGGTACGCCGTCCAAGTTTCACTGAGATACTAAGAATATTAATGAAAACTTTGAGCAAAAACTAGGCGAACTAGGACAAGAAAGCGTGGCACTTCCCATTTAAATAAAAAAATCCAAAATGCAATACTGCCATTCCATGCTTAGCGTAACAAGATCTGCCACACCGCTTTTGATTTCGCTGAAATTTGGTATATAGTTTCGTTTCATGCCTAGTCTTTAAGAAAGGGCAAAAAAAAAATATTGCGATTTTTTTCGGCTTGTGGAAGGGTGCAAAGAGTGGAAAACCCTGTAAATTGTGACAAAGTCTCCTCAAATAATTGAGGAGTGGCCGTACCAAAGGGCCTAAGTACCATTTCGAGGCAAAAGTAGTGTCATTATATGAAACGGGTGACATTTTGTTAGAAGTAAATAAAATTGTTTTCTGTTTTCACTAAAAATTTACTTGATTGTGTGAAATGCATGTCATTATGTTGAAAAAATTATAACAGCCAAATAACCGACTATAAAGCACATAAAAAGTATGACATTACTTCTGCCTCGAAATGGTACTTAGGCCCTTTGGTACGGCCACTCCTCAATTGTCAATAACTTGGACATTTCTTAACCGATTTTCATGCTCGGACCACTATTGGAAAAGTATTGAATTAGGCTATAAGCTCAAAATATTTTTCGTATTTGGTCAAAAGTACTAAATTTACTACTATTTTAGTACTAAACTACAAAAAAAGTGCTCAGGTACACCTTTTTAACTTTCAAAATATATTTTTTGGAAAGAAAAATTCTTTCATATGACTAAATTTCAAGAAGGTGTCTTTCAAACTACGGCTGCACTTTCATTAAGAGCATCCGCACTGGCAGAATCTCTCACTGTGAGCAAGCATAGGAAGCAAACAAGCGCCTACGAGCACCCAATTTTTTCACCAATTATAGAAAAATCATTTGACAAAAAAACTCCGTTGTCGCCAGAGTGGTACTAGGTGGAACTTTTTTTGTAGCTCTATGAATCTCCAATTTGTATCCCACGCAAATAACCTAACCTCATGTATTCAAAAAACCACTAATATTTTCTAATTTAGTATCGAATATCATTATTTACGTACCTGGGGGTGTCCTCCAAACTATCTAATGATGTTTTTAACATTTTTTTGTTTTGGAAACCAATAACAACGCATACAATATTACTCTTGGAAAGAAGAAAAATAATCTGTGCTAGAAACTTCGACTTTGCGTTAAGGTACAAGAGAGGCAGCTTGATATTACGTAATATTTCAAACTCCAAATCATGCACTGGTGTTCTCTTTACAAAACTAGGCTGAAAAAATAATCGAAATCGCAAGTCGATTTCAAGATTTTTGGGCAGCATTTACTTCGATTGGCACCTGTGTGCGCTGGTCAAGAAAAATATACTTTTCTAGACCTGCCACGCCTCTTTATCTGCGTTACAAACGAATACACAAAGTGAATATACCCCGGATGTAGGATATAAAAATAAAAACACTTTAACATACTCTTAAGACGAACTAAAGTGATGGGAAGAGTAGTTTTGTGATATTCTGTATCACATCTCTACCATACCATATCAAGTAGGCTAACCTGCAGGGCTTAAAAATTGACTTACAATAGTCTGAAAAGAGCTTTCATCTAGCAACTAAAATACAAAAAAATCTTACGAAAGAAGTTTGTCTTACGAACGACTCTGAGGAGTTTAAGATAGTTATAAGGCAATTGCCAAAATAGACCTTAAAAAAATAACAGGGAGCATCAGATCCATGGAATGATACATTTGGTCAAAGTTATGTAAAAAATAAAAAATATATTGTAAGCCCGTATTTGTTTTCTTAAAGATAAAGCATACAATTTTAAAAATCACTTCTATTCAAAACTTACTTTGTTTGTGTAATATTTGTTAGCATATTTTGTGTCATAATCACAGCGTTTTCTAATTCCTTTAACATAAGCGAATCCTCACAGTTTTTAAGATTTGCATGCAATTGCATGACAGTTTGTGTCGTAGAATACAATTTATTAATAACATTGTGAACTTGAGCTTTGGCTGTAGAGAGAGGGAAAAAAAATTTATTAATTTAATAACATTAATTTCAAATAATTTCGAAAACTCACGATCACTGCCCTCTAAAACAAAATCTGTTGGCTCAAAGCCACTGCGTGATTTAGCTCCATTTGGATTGTTGGCGGGCACTTTAGTTTTGTGATCAAAGGTTAAATTGCGCGGACGTGGTGGTACAATTGGTTTGTTCACATGTGATGAAGAGCCACCTTGTGTTTCTTCAGAACTGGAATCATCTTGTGGGGGAGCTGCTAGAAGTGGCGATCGAAAATAATGAATTTAGAAAAATATGCAAATAATGTGAAATGAAAACTCAAATATTACCATTGCTAAACGTAGTTGGTAGTGTTTTACGTCGATTATTGTTGTTAATGGAATTTTTGCTACCATATTGACGCGCAGCCGCTTTAAAAAAAAAAAAAAAAATACAATATTTTTATAAAAAATATATTTTAGTTTTGGAAATCTCAAACCATACCTGTGGGACCATTAGTGCGATTCTGACTGGCACTCGCTGAACGTCCACGATTGTTATCTTCGGGTTCAGAGTCACTCTAAGAAATAAATTTTTTACAACAATTTAGTATCAAATCCATTGAACTACTTATTTACTGTGGTTTTTTTAGTGTACATCAAAGAGTATAAGAGCACAAGGTTAAGGTGGCGACAATAATACTACATATAGACCACAAGGGTCCATAGTGATACCACAAACTCTCTGTTATTAAAGGCTCTGGTCTTTCAGTTTGTTTGTCTAAACTGAATGATCCTCTCAGTAGGTACAGCGAATTTTTTAATAACGCTAAAATATTTCTTAATTCCTTAAGGAATTCCGTCTGACCCAACTATTTTAGTTTAATTTTTGCCAAGGCAGGGCACCGGCATAAAAGATCTTTAATTGTTTCTTTTTATTCAGGCTCGTGAGAGTTTCTTCATTAGTTTTTGGAGACTTTGCCCAATTAGACAATGACCAGTTACAACTTTAATCAGAATAATGTACTCACTCCGCGTCAAGGATAGTCAACGTTTGGAATATTCTGCTTTGCAAAATATGGTTGCGATAAACATTAAAAACGTCAATATTTCACTTAAATTAAGTACAAACCAATATAGCTTGCCATATAAAGAGTTTTTCAATTTGTATGAGAAATTTTAATTGGTTTCAAACAAACCAGATAGATCAAAAACTCAATGATAGCATGGAAATGCTCTTTAAGCTATTGCAGCCCTGAATGAAAAAAATACTAAGATGGTTAACATGTTAAACAAAAGATGTTAAACAAACCAGCAGTCCGAAAATAAACCAAGTGTGCCGGTAGGAACGATTAGCTTTGGTTTGGTTTATTTTGGTTTAGTTAACCAAGTTATTGTAAATAATTCATAAGCACTAAAAAAGTTGTGCGAAAAGCTATTTCCAGTTGGCTTACTGTACTGGAGTGAAAGCAGTGCATAGGATCTTTCTTTTTCTAAAAGTGGGCGGTACCACGCCCCTAAATGGAAAAACTTTCTTACGGCTAAGCCGTTGCATCGATTTTTATGAAATTTGGTATGGAGATAAGGTTAGCACTAAGGAACGATAACATGACCATTATGTTTTTAAGTGGGCGGTGCCACGCCCCTTAGAGGAAAAAATTATCTTACGGCGGTACCACTGCATCGATTTTTATAATATTTGAAATAGAAATAGGGTTAACACCAATCAAAGATAATATAACCTTTATGTTCTTAAATCGGCTGTCACACCCCTAAAGAGAAAATGCACAGACATGGTAACTAACGAGAATTTGTTTGCTTACCAGTTGGGTGGTCTTTTCAAAGTCGAATCGAAATGGTCGAATTTCGGCCACAAGTAAGTGTAAGTAAATGGACATAGACATTTTTGAATAAATTAGTTTTCGAAAAAACCGATTATTTGAAACGGATTTATATTAGATTGTTCTTTGATTCTAAAATTGGACTTCAGCACTTTTGGTATTAATTAGTTTTCAAACAAATCTATTATATGAAACAGGCTTATATTAGATTGATCATGGATTTCTAAAATTAGACTTCAGCACTTTTGATATTTAATGATTCTTATGATTATTTCAAGTTATCTACTTTAATACATACGCCTTGATTTAAAACACCCATAGAAGTGCTCTGCGCTGACAATCCAGTTGAAGAGCCTTTAAGTTGTAAACTATTTCTTTTATTGGCCGAACGTGAGGCAGAACTGTTACGATATGTTACACTTGGTTTTTGGCTGCCATTTGATTTACCACTGCTGCTGCCTGTAATACAAATAAAAACACAACATTTTAGGAAAATTTTCTGAATTAATATTTCATTTCAACTTACCCATTTTCCCCATATTTCCCATATGCAAATCACTGAGTGAACAGGCACGTCGTATGGATGATTCCTCGATTGGCATTGGTAGTAGACTTTTTGGATTACCTGAAATTGGGAAAAAAGGTTTAAGTTTAGAAATGCGTTATGCAAATTAATGATCAAGTGAAAAACTTATGAAATTAAGTATAATTGAGCATAATAAAAGAATATTTTGCAATAGTGTGTATTACAAATGGAGCATGAATGGTGTATAAAAAACTTAAAATAAAACATCTTGAATAAATAGCATTTAAACTTTAATGATTTTGATGATCCATCGAAAAGTAACATTGCACTAGATATACATAAATGATCAGTTGTTCCCGTGTAAAAACTCATAAAACTGACCGTTAGTCAGCTCTTCCACAAAACGGTGAAAATTAACATATTGTATCAGTAATTAATTGAACCAATTGGTAGAAGATGGTCTAAATAAAAATGGAAATAACGAAAATACCCAAAAGACCAACAGATTTTGGATGATATCTTCTTGAGAAAATGGTGGATCCATTCAAAATCGTTCAAAAATTTAACATGAACCATTACAAATAATTTGCTTTTTTGTGTAGTTCTTCAATTATATCATTTTCTTAACGACTGAGACTTTGATGCATAAATCGTCAAAAACTTTTTTATGTTAAAAGCTTTTAGCCTTTTCACCAAAATCCAGATAGTTTTCCATTGACACTGGGGCAGAAGTACTTAACAAAGTGTTTCAAGAGGGAATTTCGTTATGTAAGGCATACTAACGTTTCGCCTATAATCGAGAATTTCTATACGCTTTTGCCATTGTTCAACGATGGGGGAGTCGCAGCAATTGGAGTTGAATTTGATCGTTATGCAAAATTTCTATAAAATTGTCCAAAACAAGTCATAAGTAGATGCTCTTTTTTTTTTGATTTTAATGGGATTGTTTCATATAGTTTTTACAGAACAAAAGACGTATTTGGCTCCAAGTGGAAAAATGTTGCCCATCGCTGCTTTTTATATGGCGGCTACAAAATGCATTAACATGACTTACTATGTAAAGAGAATAACATTAAAAAATATGTTTTCTAATCGGATAGATTTCGTTGATAATTTATGTGAACACTTCTGAACACTCTTGCCTTTCTTCCCTCAGCTATGGGGGAGTCATAGTCATTGGAGTCAAATTAGAACAATATGTACATTTCTGATTGCTCACACAACAAATATTTATTTATTTTTTTGTTTGTTTTAATGGGCTTTACTCAGAGATTTAGTTTTTACTTAATTTTTGCTGTACAGTATCTGACTTTGGCTACAGGTGGGAAAATGATGCCCATCGTTGCTTTGGTTTATTTTTCAAAATACTGCACTTTTGTATGATGCTTCAATAATCTATATACTAAACTTATTGTGGAAAACAAGAAGACACGTTTTATGGGAAGGAGGATTTATGTATTGGAATAATTATGCAAAAATAACATGTACGACTATACGTATATGAAAACGAATGTACGACTATACGTATATGAAAATCGTTGTCAAACAATATACAAAATATTTAGACCAGTCAACTTTGATTTGACTCTTACACTAATTCCAAACTTCATAAAACCTATACCAACCGATAGAGAATTTTGCTCCCAATTTTTCCTGGAAATAACATAAATTAGGGATTTCCTCATGAAGTACGAGGAAAAAAATTTTGATGATTCCAATTTTAGTAATAGTTGATTATGTTATATGTCTGGTTAACAAGCTAGAGGACTTAATGAAAAAACCCTCTAGCTCGAAAACCAGACTTTATACTGTACAAATATTTTGTATCTGGATCGAGGACATATAATCAAATATTATTGAAATCGGAAACATCAACATTTTTTACCTTGTGCTTTACCAGGAAAACCCCAACTTACATAATTTCCCGGAAAAATTGGGAGGACTCATTTTGATATGTTGTTCGAAGAAAAATTCTCTATCTATTGGTGTAGATGTTATGAAGTTTGGGATTAGTGCAAGACTCAAATACATATATAGCCAGTATCCAATTTGAATGTAATTATGATTTTTGCTGTAAAATATAAACGAGCGAAAACAAAAAAGTGTGAGCCAACGAACAGAAATCATTGCAAACTGAAATGATTGTGGTGCACTGAACAAAAAAAAAAAAACAATCAAAAGATATTCCAAATAATGTTGAATCAACGAAACGCAAAAAATGTGTGTATTTTTGGTGGTGTATGCACGCAAACCTTTCTCATCCTTCTCATCGAAATCAATGCGTATCTTTTCGCTATCATGTTCATCCGTTGGTGTCACCTCTTCGGCATCATCAACATCTGAATCTGCTACCGCTTCCTTGGCATATTCAACACCATCACTTGTTGTTGTCATCTCTGACACCAGCTCTGTACCTTTGGTGACTTTAACAAAAGTTGCCTTCATATGTGCACTTTCCAGCACATCGGGTAGACTGACGTTACGTTTCATATGACGTGCATAAGCACACAAATCATCTTCATTGTCATCGGCGCGTAGGCGACGTTGTTCATTCTCTATATCCTTCTCAATACCCTTCGCGAGCATATCAAAATTCATGGTCAAACTTTTAACATAACCTCGCTGCTTTGAGTTACATTCAAATGGACGCATGCGTGACTCTGTAGCTTGACGTATCTGTTCGAATTTGCGCTCCTCCATCTCAATGAGTTTCTGTATGATATCTATCTTCTTGGCAATATTCTTACATTGATTTGAGGTCGATGAGTCGGCAGCTAAGGTACGCTCCTCATTAGTCAGATTTTTCTGATGCTTTGTAGTGTCACGTTCACGTTCGCTTTTGATTTCATCTACAAGCGCCTGCAGCTCCGGTTTGGTGTACAATTTCAGACTCTCCATATTCATGTTTTCATGCTCTTCATTGCCATTCCCAGCAATATACATCTCGAAGGTTTTCTCTTCATAATCACAACTACCAACTACGAGCGGTGGTGGCGGTGATTGCGCTGATTCGTCATTGCTGTTGATGTCGTTTAGTGGACATGTTGTTGTCGTCGATGTGCTGGTACTGCTGCAATCCGAAGACAAACGCTTATCACTGGGCGTGTACTTAATCTGGCTGACGGTATTAAAGCGCACTGAGATTTTGGGCCGCTGACGTATACGCACGCTGGTAGCGCGCCGCGATGCAGCATTTGTTGTATCAAATTTGGAGTGTTTTTTCAGGCAGCTTTGTGCGGCGGTCAGCGTGCCGCTACTTACCGATGGACGCATGCCGCCGCCGTTACGTTTCGCTTGTTGTTCAGCCTGTTTCTCACGTTCAAACTTTTGTAGATTGCGCTCGAATTTACGCACCACGCTGGCAGTGCGTGAGCTACAACGTATGTCAGTGGTATCAATGTCAAAGGAACAAGATTTTTTCATCGTTGTTTCCTTGGTCTCAACCGTGGAGGTCAGCGTTGAGGTGAGCTTTTGCGGTTTCGCTGGTATGGGCGGCTTGGGTTTAACTGCTTTCTTGCTAAATAGCATGTCCTCATATGTGGACTTATCTATCTGTAGGGGATTTGAGTTTCTGCAATGACGTTGCTGTGCAAAATCTTTACTCATACTTTTGCTAGCCCCAGAGCTGTACTGTTTATTTTTATGGCTGAGAGTTGGTATTTCTTCACGAAAGCCGCCAGCTCTTGGACTGCGAGATATCTCGTCAGCAGTGCGCTGTGATAGCCGAGGATATGTTTCAGAGTTTGGCAACTTCGGCGCTGCTGATTTTGGTTTTCCTGTTGCAGCTGCTGTAGCAGTTAGATTGCTTAGATCGTAGCTGGAAACATCAAAGCTCTCATAGGGCGAACTTGTGGCGCCTGCTGCGAGCTGTCTATGCTGCATATAATAATCAAAGCTGCTACAAGCATTTGGGCTTGAACCATAGGATTTTGTTACCATGAATGGTATTGCTGTCACTTGATGACTTGTCGTTGGCGCATCCATTTGCCCCTGCAGTATAAAATTCCGTACACCTGCATGTTGACGTGCCAGCTGTTGTCTCTCGTGCAATGTTGCTGCATCCAGCGGTGCACTCTTACAATCACTCTCATCAGAGAGTATGCTCTCCATGCTATTGCAATAACTTTCACCACCATCGAGAAAATCTTCAGAGAGCAATGATTCTTGACTTTTACGCTCACCAAATGGTGCGGCAAGAAAGAAACTTGCGCTAGAATGTCGTTGTGCTTCGAGAAATTGCGCCTCATTCAAACGACGCCGTTCTGCGGCTTTCTCGGGATTATCATCCAATATATCCGATAGTGATACCTTGCGTTGTGGTGTAAAATTTCCATAATAATCCTGATAAATAAAGAACTCAGAAACGCAACGCTTAGGCGGCGCATTTGGATCGGCGGCAAAATCAAGTGAGTTCTCCTCTAGCGATTCACAACTGGATTTTGCTGTTGACAGAGTTGTCGACAAATGTGTTGGCATCGATTGCGATGTCACCATCATCTGTGCGGTGCTGCAGGGCAACTCATCGGCATCTAGATCACCATATTTGCGCGTAATCTCATCAATCATTTTCTCCGTATCAGAATGTATCATATCGAGTATAGTTTTAGCATCATCCGAATAGACTGAATGTCGTTTGGGTTCATTATGGCTGGTGGGTTGTTTACCTTCATTGGGCAGATTCTCCCATTCGACTTCTTCGCGCACTGGCGAAACGGGGCAGGATTTGTAGTTCTTCAAAATGCCATAACTTTTACGTGTGCTAGTAGTTGGTGGCGGATTACGCGTGCGTTCTTGTTCCAAGCTAAGTTTTGTAGGTTTCGATTTGTTGGTTGTATGCTCCGCTGGCAGCGTTTGGCTTGAGTACTGTCTATGTTGCTGCTGCGGCTGCTGCTGATAATACGGTGATGTTGGTGTAGGTGGTGTTGCTGGCGGTTGCGGTTGATATATTTGATAGACACCGACATGCCGAGGATATGGTGGATATTGTTGCTGCACTTGACGCATTGCATTGTAGTTTTGCTGTAAAACTGATCTTGGTGCAGCAGAATTAAAGAAATGCTGTGATTGCTGTTGGTAGTGATGTAAAGCATAAGAAGAAGATATTGGGCCGCCGGCATAAGGTGCACCTGGCGGTGGCAGAGGAACATATGGGCTATAATACTGTGGAGTTTGATTAGGATTAGCTTTATGATTATTTTTGAAAAAAAGAAGTAAGTGTAAAGGCAAAATGGTTTATATTATTTATTACATGTTTCAAGCAGCATGTTACGGGACGACAAAAAGAGACAGATAAAAAAGAGCGTATAATGTAGGAGCATAGAATACAATATTATGGAATATATTTAATAGTAATTACCTAATATTATAGTGTAATAAATTTCATTACTTTTTGAAATGAACAACATCGTAAGTAATTCGAAAGGTTTACTTTGCTACAGAAAAAAATAAATACCAGTTTGGAGGAGAGGGTGGGGTAAAAAGAGGTCTAAATTGAATTAGGTGCTTCACAGATGAATTTACTTTGTTTCTTCGAACGTGCGGGGACAATACACTTTCCACTCGAAACGCATAATGCTGTCACAACCTCATAAAACGAAACGGCATTTCAAAAGTTTGGGTACGATTTCCACAATAAAGGGTGTCCCATATTTCGCGCAAGATTTGAATTTACCGCCATTTGTGCGCTAAGGTGTTGTCAACCAAAAAATGAAAACAGTTTAACAGCTGACAGTTTAGGGTTAGTAATCGAAGAAAGAGATTTTGCTTTGCCTCAACGAAATTTATTTAAATTTCAATAAAAAATATAATTGAAAAAAAAAATAACTTATCTATTTAATTCAAATCTTGCATGAATTATGGGACACACTGTACTTACCAAACTGATACATAACACAGTGCAACAAATTGAGAGGAAACCAATCTGAATATCTGAATGTGTTCTCGATAACTGTTTTTGACTAATTCAAAGTCGCTGATTCCGAATCTGGAAATCGTTTTTTCCTATCGCGTCTGAGATCCGAGTTATCCTTGATTTGAAGTGCAGAAAAGACTGTTTTCAAACATATGGTGAACATCTACAAAGTAGTGTAGTTCCCTTTTGTCAGCGTTATTTAATAGCCCTGATTTTTCTCTTTAAACTTTTTCAATTGGATCATTACTTTCTGAGATATTATCTATTGAAGTAAAGGCATCGCAAATCCCTTTAAAGGACTATATTTCAATGGATCATATCTCGAAAAGTAATGATCCAATTGGAAAAGTTAAAGTTATGGTTTAAAAAAGAAAATCAGGATTTTTTTGTTTAATGCCGCTGACAAAAGTGAACTACACTACTACCAGAATCTACGCCATATGTCTGAAAATATTGTTTTATGCACTTTAAATCAACCCAGTGTGCCAGACGGTTCATATCTCCGCCTTTTTATCCGTTACGGATCCGTTACTGATCCGTTTGCGGGAGAAATTGAAAAAAAAAAAAAAAAACGATTCGCTTTTTTTTGGGCATCTCTCCCGCAAACGGATCAGCAACGGATCCGTAACGTATAAAAAAGCGGAGATATGAACCGTCTGGCACACTGGGAAAGCTCAGATCTCAGACGTGATAGGAAAAAACGGTTGCCAAGTTCGGAATCAGCGACCCTGAATGAATCAAAAACTAGTAAGGGTGTTACCTTTGGCCTGGCCAAACATTAAATACCCTACACAGCAGTATTTTGAAAATTTTGCTAGTATGGGAGGTGCCACGCCCTCCGAATTCATCCAGTTTTTTCTCAGAGTTTGCATTTATAGTTCTTAGTATTTAAGTGAAATTTGGTTGGATTATCTGAAAAAATGTTTTCAGAATAGCGTTTTGAAGCTTTTGCTTGTATGGGAGGAGCCACGCCCTCTTGTCCGATTTTATCTAGTTTTTGCTTAAAGCTTGCATTTATAGTTTTTAGTGTCCGAGTCAAATCTAGTTCGATTATCTCAAAAAACGCTTTCAGTACAGCGTTTTGAAGCTTTTGCTTATATGAGAGGTGCCACGCCCTCTCGTCCGAATTCAACCAGTTTTTTCTCAGAGCTTGCGCTGACAATTCGTAGTATTTATGTGTATTTTGGTTGTGTTGTTGTGAAAAATTCTCCAAAATTTGCATTTTGAAGATATATTTTGTATGGGCGGTAGGCGTGTCCGTTGACCGATTTCGCTCATTTTCAATCCCCCGAGCTAACTTTGACGACGTATTTCCACACACAGCCGTTACCCAGCCTGCCAGCCAGCCAACCAGCCTGCCAGCCAGCCAACCAGCCAGCCAGCCAGATAGACGGACATGGCTATATCGACTCAGGAGGTGACGCTGATCAATAATATATATACTTTTCCATATCTGCCACGCCTCCTTCTCTGCGTTACAAACGGAAGGACACAGTGAATATACCCTGGGTGTAGGGTATAAAAAGCTGACTGACCCTGACTTCTTGTTTTTTGTTTTCTTTTCGTTTCACATTTGTTATTGTACCAGGGATGATAAATGATATTTTGTACCAAGTAGCAAAGAAAGTACTAAAACTGTCCCAAAAGTATTAAAATTATTTAATATATTTGTGGGCAAATTTTGACCATTGGGAGATTTTAGATTTAATAAATAAATCAAGGCAACTAGCGCAAAAAAACAAAAAACTTACATGATATGGAAATAGAAAATAAAATAAAGGGTTTTTCAATTGGGACGCTACAAAAGTAGACCGATAGGGACAGCAAACGACGCCATATTTTTTCCCGCTCTCTTGACACTTCTCTTCAGTAAGGTTTGCCATTTCATCATGGAAAGATATACGAGCCAACAACGAGTAGAAATTATTAAAATTTACTACTGAAATTCGGAGTCAGTGGCCTCAACTTTAAGAGAGCTACGTTCAATTTATGGTCGTCATAATCGTCCTACCAGATCAACAATGGAGCGTCTAGTGGAAAAATTTGAATCCACAGGCACAGTACAAAACTTTCCCGTGCCAGTGAGACAAAGAAGTGCCCGTAGTGTCGAATATATTGCTGCCGCTGAGGCTTCAGTTCAAGTTCACACGTACTCCATGAGTCACCATTGCATCCCGAAAAAATTACGGTTTGGTGCGGTTTATTGGCCGGCGGCGTCATTGGGCCGTACTTCTTCCGTGATGATCAAGACCGGCACGTTGCTGTGATTGGGAATCGCTACCGTTCAATGATAACCGAATATTTTTGGCCCGAATTGGATGATATGGACTTGGATAATATGTGGTTTCAAGAGGACGGCGCCACAAGCCACACAGCGAATGTCACAATCAATTTATTGAATACCAAGTTTGGTGGACGTGTTATCTCACGAAATGGCCCAGTCGAGTGGCCGCCTCGGTCGTGCGATTTGACTCCGTTAGACGATTGATGAACTTCGTACGAATATCGATCGTGAAATTTCAGCAGTATCGGCCGATTTATGCTTGAAAACTGTCGAAAATTGGGTTCAGCGTCTAGACTTCTGCAAGCGCCCCAGTGGTAGCCATGCAAAAGAAATCGAGTTTCATACATAATGACATCGAATGTACTTCCACAGGAATGAAGAATTTCATTGATATCCAAAACTGTTTTTGTTTTATTTAAAAAAACTTTTGTAGCGCTCTTAATCAAAAACCCTTTATTTCATTTATTATGAAAATTAACGTACAATTTAACATTAAATTTTGTAATATTTTCAAAACGAACGGGAAACACTAAACTTGTGTGACAGGGGACTGATTGACCGTAAAAAACTGAGGATTTTGTTTTAAAATTGCAATTTGATACAATTCAGTTTAGTGGAAATTTATACATACTATAGATAGAAAGTTCAGAGTTTTTTATACGCTAATGAAAGATGAAAAGACTAACTTAATTGACAGGGGACTGACTATTTGGCTTCAAATTTCACTCACTTAAATAGATATTTTGCCAAAATATAAAGTTATAAGGTTTTCATATGCCTATGCTTATGTTGCTTATGCCAGAGGAATGACGCTAGGAGAATGAACAAAAAAAGCGTAGGAACTGCGACATGGCACTAAAATATTTAGCTTTACTGAAAGTAAACTTCTTTTTATTGCACTATAATATTAAAAAAGTAATTTAAGAGTTTAATTAAAAATCATTTACCTGTTTTAGCATAACGACTAGCAGCTGCCGCTGATCTTGAACCATCCAAATTTCCAGCTAAACTTAAATCAGATATGCTGTGACTGCCGCGCAGCGAACGATAACCAACCTTAAGATATTGATGAAAACGGATTTATATGAGTAAATTTTATATAGCAAATGATATAGTAAGATACATATGCAAATTAGTAAATTTGAAAATGTTAATATTTCAATGCGTTGATGATGTTTGAATTAAAAAGTTAAGCGCAGTTCATATTTTGACTTTTTTTTTAATATCGTTGTTATCACTAAGTTATTATTAATTTAAAGAATTAATCAATTACATGCTATCTATAAGCAGTTTAATTAAATTTAGATATTAATGCAGGCTAACTATTAATAGAACATGTTGAGAATTATGTGAATAATATTTTTAGACATAAAAATATCACAAGCATCGGTGGTTCAGTGGTAGAATGCTCGCCTGCCACGCGGGCGGCCCGGGTTCGATTCCCGGCCGATGCAATGTTTTTTTTTTCAGTTTTTATTTTTAATTTATTTAAGTTTATGGTTTTTTAAAATGTTTCTTAAAGTCATGTTATAGAAATTTATTTTTTTTGATATTTTTAATTAAAATGGAGACTGAATTTTTTAGATTTTGCATCGGCGGTAATTATTATGTCACTTAAGTAAATTGTTCTTAAATTTTTAATTTTGATAAAAGAAATAATATATGTAGATCGAGAAATAAGTTGAAATATACATAACTCTTAATAAAATTATTTGTATGTACATAATGCAAATTTAAAAGAAAATGAAATTATTTTCAGATGTTCAATGATAACTTTTTGCAATGAGTCATTAGTAAACTATGTATTTCAAAGGTTCTTTTTTTTTGGTTAAAAGTTAAAGAAAGCTTCAGGTAATTTTTTTGATTCCATTCCATTCAAGCAAGTTGCGTGTAGTGCTTTTCTTTTCGAGCAATTCTCACCTCTTGTATAGCATTTAACTTTTTAATTCCATTTTTTCGTGTACCCTTTAAATTGTGTATGAGAAACCAAAATGTAAACATTTTTTTTTTTTTAACAACACAACATAAAATAGAAAAGAAGAAGAAATTAAGTGAAAAAACATAAAAATGTGTAAAACAAAAAGGAATTCAAATACCATACTACTACTAGTATGTACTACTACTAGTATGTAGTAGCATTTCACATGATGGGAACTTACATTTTCTAGTTTTTGTTTCGCTTCATTTATGACCTTCAGAAGCTCTTCTTTTTTGGTGCTAGTATATGATTTTGTTATAGTCGGCGCTGCGGAAACTTTGCCATTTTCTGTATTATGTTTGGCGCTTATGCTGCGTCGACCTGTAATAAAAAATCAATTAAGTATGAAACGTTCTTTTTTTGTTGGATAATAAAGAAAAATCTGCAAAGAAAATAAGCGTACGTGGCTGCTATATATATTTTTGGCCTATGCAACACTAATGTCAATAGCTAAAATCTGGCAACACCATAATAAAGTTTGACATTTTTTAGCATAAACGTACTCACAACGTTTCGATGTACAAGTGCTATTTGTTTTGCTAACAGTGAGTTAAGAAAATTAATTTTTCCATTGATAATTTAAGCGATTGATAAATTATGGGGTTTCCAACGAGAACAAACGTTTTTTACAACTAAGTGTTCATGCAAAATCGAATGTATTGGAGTGGAACTAATGCCCAAGAATGCCTCTATCTCACGGTATGTCACATGACGATCGTTCATTATCAGTTCACGCACGGCATCAATTTTCTCTGGCACAACGGCCGTTTTTGGACGACCTTTACGGAATTTGTCTTTGAGCAAGCGTCGGCCACAATTGAATTTATTAAACCAGTTTTTCACAGTGCCATAGGATGGTGCTTCATCGCCATACAAAGATTTGAGTTCATCGATGCACTCTTGTTGTGATAATCAACGTCAAAAGTTGTGAAAAATGATCGCACGAAAATGTTCACGGGTTAATTCCATTTTTTTCCCAAATTGTTTTTTTCAAGTCACCGTACACAACACAAATGATGGTCCTACGTCAAAACGTTCTGAGTAAGTTTATGCTAAAAAATGTCAAACTTTATTATGCTGTTGCCTGATTTTAGCTATTGACATTAGTGTGGCCTAGGCCAGATATATATATAGCAGCCAACGTATTCTCAAACTGAATCTAGACTTTATAAACTGAGTGATAAGTCCATCAAGTGTCAAGTCGGATGATCAATAAACTAAAAACTAATACTGTGCCGTAAGTTCAAAATGTTGAATAAATGATCAGAGTAATTCACGTATTTCATTTTACAAGAGTTCGATGAATTACAAAAATGTTTTATCCATACGGTTCAGGTTATCTGCATTTATAAAAATCGTTGCAGCAGCATAGTCGCAATACCATGCTTTCCGTTAAGAGGCTTCATACTCCTACTAAAGAGCAAAAAGCTTTTGATATCTTTCCGCCCTGTTCATTCTATCCAATACCAAAATTCATAGAAATCAATGACGTAAGTGCGTGTCACCGCGAACTCAAAAACATAAAGGTCATATTCTCATTCCCTGTTCTTAAAAATCGATACAGTGCTTTAGATGTAGGAGCTTTTTATCCATTTAGAGGCGTGACACCGCCCACTAAAAACATAATGGTCATGTTATCGTTCCTTAGTGCTTACCCTATCTCTCATGAAAATCGATGCAGTGATTTAGCCGTGAGAGCATTTTTTCTATTTGGGGGCGTGGCATTGACCAATTAAAAAAAAATATAATCCCTTGCACTGCTCTTCCTCAAGTTTAAAAAAAAAAAACAATCAAGTAAATCGGTTGAAATTTAGGTATAGAAACAGGACTGAACCGATTTCGTTTGCGTATTTACATGTATATATAAGTCTAGTTGCCTCGGAACGATTTCGTTTGCCCGGTCCCGATACTCCAGTATCCCAGGCGAAACCGAGGGAATATCATATAAGAGTTTGTCCTGCAATCTCATCTGATATCATATCTTTGAAAGTAAAAAGTCATGCAAATCGGATAACTGATTGTGGAATCGTGGGATTTTCCAAGAATCCGGACGAAGCCGATGGTATTTCGAAAAATAATGAATTCTAAAACCTTGCCACGCAAAATATCTATGGAAGAAAAAAAAAACCATTATTCAAATCGGACAAATGGTTTTCGAGTTATGGAGACAGATAAGACAGACAGACGTTGTATTTTATATAGTATTATAGTAGTATGAAGTATGATATATCAAATACTTCACTTCAGTGTCGCGTGCAACTTTCTTGACAGTAGTATGAAGTATGATACATATATCAAATATTTCACTTCAGTGTTGCGTGCAAATGTCTTGACAGTACTTACAATACTGCATGATTCAATAACAATGGTTATGGCAAGTTGTCAAAATAAAAAAAATGGAATCCTGATTTTGCCTTGCTATCTGTCAAAAGACTACAAAGTTTTGGCATTTTTGTAGTTTAAAAAGAAGCAGCATTTGTTATCGTTGCAACCAGTTCAGTAATGCAGTTGTAGTGTACACTATAAAATGCTTCTTTAGTTAAAAAAGTAGTTTTCCGATCTATACTTTGTATTTTCTTTTTATTTACGCTCTTTCTCTCTTGCGAAAATTTATGAAAGCTACTAGAGTCTTGGGTTCCCAAAGCGTTGCAGCTTTATATCATAAATTTTACTTTAGTTTTTCTACTCACACGTTTTACACTGACCTGAAGTATTTGTTAGAATAAGGTTTTCCTTTTTTGACACTGATAAAACGATTGAGTAAATGAAAGATTTGAATCTTGAATTTTTTGGATGAAATACTTCAGTTCAAGATATTTGACGCTCCTCAAAAGTTCATAAGATTGCGAAAATTGTACAAAAACGCAAAAAGAAACAGCAAAAAGTTTAATTTTAAATACCATCTTGTCAAAAACATTGGTATTATTTCGATTGCATCACAATTTAGTGATTAAATTCTTAAGCCGAAACGACTAGAATTGTAAGACTAAATTTTGTAATATATTTCTGTTCTCCAACTTACCAGGTGTACCACGTTCTAATAAACTGCCGGGACCATCAGGTAAAGCTGCTTGTAGAAAACTATTGCTGGCCTGTGGTATACTTTCCGAACTACCACCTAACGTTGAAGCTAAAGAACGTTCCGCATTTTCTGCACTCGGCGTTGAGCCTTCATCTTCTGTATCCGATGTGCCAGTACCAGTGCTGGCCGTATGAGAGCCATTACCTGTGAGTGTGAGGCCACATTTTTCAAATTTCTGACGACGCACACTTTTACGTAGCTCTTCCTCATTCATAGCGGTTACCTTAAATTCACTTAAAAAAAAAGAAAAATTTCTCATGTTAACTTTACTTTAAAACACAAAAATCGAAATAAACTCACGTTGGTGTCCCGGGCGATATGTTGTTATAGAACATGCCGTGATCCGAACTTGTGCGTTCACCATCTGATATATCTTCTACATCACCATCATGATCATTGTTCTGTGCATCAAAACGAAGGCCTGTTTTCTTTTTATCCGGCATCAAGCGATTAGCTGAGCTGGCACCATTATTTGCAGGTACCGACGCACTGTAGGCAGTAACGATTACCGCACTACCCGCAACACTAACAGTTGTACCTGTATTACTGCTACCAATAAATTTCATTTCTCGACGTGTTTCCATCCCCGAATCAATTGATGAATCCTCACTTAGATATGTCTGATTGTACATGATATCTTTCGATGAAGCACTATTATAATCTGATGTTTGCGTATTGCCAAGACCACCACTACCTGCTGTTGAGACCGTACCAAGTGGACTTTCCGAATTTGAACGTAAATCTGTATCATCGATTTGACCACGTTGTGCCCAACGTCCACGTGCTCGTGGTACGCCGCCAACTCCCAGCTGAGAGGGTGAAGAACTCAAATTGGGAATGGACGAAGCGGCGTTAATGGCGTTTGAAGCGGTAGGTCCACGTGGAATATCCATACCACCCATTTCTTGTTTCAGTTCTTGCTTACGTTTCGCCCACTGTGGTAGTTGGCCAACATCGGAAAACCTATAGCCTGGTGTCATTGGTACCTCCTCAGCGAATGCACTTGGTGAGACAGAATGCTTCGTTGCATTCACAAAAGGATCGAATTCAGGTGATCCTGGTGGATCGACTTTAATGCATTCTGGCCCTAGCATTGGCAAAGCTCCTGTTGATATGGAACGTGGTAATGGTGCATGACCGGAACGTAGACGTTGCTGTGAAAGACGCGCTTGCATTGTCACAATCATATCGTGCGGTACTTGCCATATGAAAACACAACCGTCACCACTTGCCGAAATGAGATGTTTACAATCATTGGTGAATTTGAGTCCAGTTACCAATTCACTGTGGCCATACATCCGTGCCATGCACTCATTCGAGTAGTAATCATAGACAGCGAGTGTTTTATCCGTGCACGAGGTAGCAATGTAGATGCCGCTTGGATCGAGACTAAGTTTTATAAGGCTGCCCTCGTCCGAGTGGGAACCCTTAAAGGTTTTCGTGTGTTTGGCATTTTGGGTGCCATAGACGCGTATGTTGCGATCCTGACAGGCGGTGAGTATATGTTTGGCATTTGAGTCGACTTCCATGTCGTAAAGGGTCGTTTTACCTGAAGTGTGTGTACCACGCAGAAAAATGTTACCCTGCGGGTGAAGAGAAGAGAATCAAATTTAGTCATATCAATTCAAAGCAAATTAAATCAAACTAAATTAAATTCAGCTAAAATAAATTAAATTAAATTGAATCGAATTTAAATTAAATTTAATGCGTTTTAAATTAAATCAACACAAAATATAAATAACTTTAACTTACCTGAAAAGTTCTAAACATAATTGACTTATCAGCGCCGCAGGATACCATTTGGAAGCTCAAACCCTGCCCCACAAATTTGATAGATGTAATCGAAGATGAATGATCGTCCAGCGTCTGTAGCAGCAAATAATTCTGCTCCACATCAAACACATGTATCAGACGATCACGACTTGCGCTAGCCAAAAGCTTACGCTCAATTTTATCATTTGAATACTCCAGACATAGCACCTCTGACTCATGTGCTTCGATGGAGATGATCATTTTCAAATTCGCCAAATTATAAATGCGTATATTACCGCTACGATCACCACTAGCTAAATGATTTAGCTCATGACTAATTTTGATACAACGTACACCGTTACGCCCGTCATAGCCAGCTGAATTTGCATTGCTGTTCTTATCAGTGCCAACAGCTTCCTGATCTTTAATAAAACTTAATTCATCATCGATATATACAACTTTGAGCAAATCCTTTGAGTAGATATTTCTGCGATAGATGTCATTATTTGCACAACCTTCAAGACCCCAGACACGTATGGTATCATCTGAAGAGCAGGTGACGAAACAATCTTCAGGCAGCGTAAGCGATGGCTCACGCTCAATATTGTATGGCACTGTCTCGACACCCCAAATGCAGGTCGAGTGATAAAGAAAGGAATGGGATTTGCCAACACGCCGCATGTCTCGCATATCCCAGATGTAAAGCGAGTGATCGTTGTAAACACAACTAACCTGAAAAATTAAAAAGCATTAGGGATTATTTCCATAGGAAGAAAAAATCACAACAAACCTTCGACTTTCCATCAAAGACCATGGCAATGCAGTCAGGATATTTGGCACCCTTTGGCGTTGTCATTATATGATTGATATGTATACCTTGCGCCACATCGACGCCTAAATAGTGAGTACGCGGCAATGTGGTCACATATTCCAATGTAGCAGCATTAAAGACGCGTATTATGGATTCAGCACAACCGACAAAAATATATTGTTCATTGACACAAATGCAATTGGCACTGGATATGCGACATTGCACCCATTTGTCAAGTAGACGACGTGAACTAAACTCCACCAGATGACCCTGTCGTGTAATTGCAAAAGTGCTATCCGCACAATCACCTTTACCGCAGGCCACCGCACAGAAGTCATTATCACGTAAATCACCTAGTATGGCACTACGTCCCATAAGCGGTATGGGATCTTTGTACTGCAAGCAGAAAATAAGTGTAAGTTACATCAGCAACATATTGAGCAGGAAGCGTAAACTTACCTTGCGTCCTCCTTCCAGATACCAGTACTTAACATGTCTATTGCCGACTGTGACAAAGTAGCTGCCATCTTCGGCAAAACTAACAGCCGAAACTTTGGAACTAATTTTATTCGAGGCCATTTTAAGATTAGATCTCCAATCAAAGACGTTCACGATCATATCATGTTGTGAACCGACCGATACCAGGTACTTGCTAGTAGGCGAAAAGGCCACACATGTCACGGCATATTTGTGATCCACAAATTCTGCAATCACATTACCACCAATTGTGTGCTCCAAGTTACCGTTTTGCGTTTCTAGTTCCCAGACTTTAATGGCCGGATTTATGCCACATTCGCCGGTGGCCACATAGCGACCACAGCGTGAGAATGCTACGGAGGTGAATGCTTTGCGGGATGTGTTGACAAGAAAAACCTGCGTTTGCCGCCTTGCATTGAAGAGTACAATTGTGCAGCTGAAAAGAAAAATTTGATGAATTAAATTAGTTATAAACATATGAAATTTGGTTTCAAAAAAGCATTGAGTATTTAGTACAATTATCAGGTTAAGAGGTAAGTCAAGAGTCAAGCCAAGAGACACGTCAAGTGTCGAGTCGTGAGTCAAGTCAAGAGTCAAGTCAAGAGTCACGTCAAGAGTCAAGTCAAGAGTCAAGTCAAGAGTGAAGTCAAGAGTCAAGTCAAGAGTCAAGTCAAGAGCCAAGTCAAGAGTCAAGTCAAGAGTCAAGTCAAGTCAAGAGTCAAGTCAAAAGTCAAGTTAAAAGTTAAGTCAAATCCAAGTTGAATTCCAGTCATATTCGAATCAAATTCAAGTCAGATTCAAGACAAACTCAAGGCAAATTTAAGTCAAATTCAAATCAAGTTCATATCAAGTTCAAGTCAAATTTAATTCAAATTTAGGGCAAATTCAAGTCAAATTCGTATCAAATGCAAGTAAAATTTGAGCCAAATTCAAGTTATATTCGAATAATGTTCAAGTAAAATTCAAGTCAAATGCAAGTAAAAATCAAGCCAAACTAGAGTCAAATTTAAATCAACTCAAGTCAAATTCAATGCAAATTTAAGTCAAATTCAAGTCAAATTCGAGTCAAATTCAGGTGAAATTCAAATTAAATTCAAGTAAAATTTAATAATAATAATCGAGTTGAGCTACTGCAGCAAATAGCCTTCTTAGCCAATTAGCAAAAAAGGCTATAAATCAAATTTAAAGCTTTTTATAAGAATTTAAGTCAAGTTCTAATAAAATTGAAGTTAAACTCAAATCAAACTCAGATCAAATATGAGTCAAACTCAATTCAAATTTAAGTAAATGTAAGCGTAATTCAAGCCAAATTCAATTAAAATTCATGCAAAGCTTAAGTCAAATTCAAATCAATATCGAGTCAAACTCATGTAAAATTCTATTCGAATTCAAGTCAAACTCAAGTAAAATTCAATTCAAATTAAAGTCGAATAAAAGTCAATTTCAAGTAAAATTCGTGTCATATTCAAGACAAACTCAAGTAAAATTTAAGTCAAATTCATATTAAATACACTTGAAATTCGAGTCATATTCGAGTCAAATTCAAATCAAATTCAAGTCATATTTGAATCATGTTCAAGTCAAATTAATGTTATATGCAAGTAAAGTTTAAGTCTGATTCAAGTCAAAATCGAGTAAATTCAAATCAAATTCGTGTCAAATTCACGTGAAAGTCAATTTTGAGTCAAATTTTAGTCGAATTCAAGTCAAACTCAAGTAAAATTCAATTCAAATTCAAGTCGAATAAAAGTCAATTTCAAGTCAAATTCGTGTCAAATTCAATTCCATTTTAGTACAAATTCAAGTCAAATTCATATCAATTTCAAGTCATATTTAAATCATGTTCATGTCAAATTCAGGATATATACAAGTCAAATGCAAGTAAAGTTTAAGTCGAATTCAAGTCAAAATCTAAAATTCAAGTCCAATTCGTGTCAAATTCGAGTCAAAATCTAGTCAAACTCGAGTCAAATTTTAGTTCAATTCAAGTCAAACTGAAGTAAAATTCAATTCGAATTCAAGTCGAATAAAAGTTAATTTCAAGTCAAATTTAAGTCATGACAATACAAGAGAGACAAGACGAGTCTGTTCATTCACAAATTAAATTACTGAAAAAAAAAAAAAAAAAATTCAGAAGACAAAATGTCATATGTCAAATGTTCATATTTTTTAAAAAAAGGTGTTCTTTTACGTTCTCTCCCTAACCGAACATATTTCTTTATAAAAAATATTTTTACACAACTTCCAATGCAACTAATTTGCAAGCGCATAATTTCGAATTAACAACCAACGAAAGGACGTTAGTAGTTAAGTCCTTTGCTTTAATAAAAATTGAAAGCGTAAATTGTTGCAACGTTAACTTACAATTAGATAAGAACTATGGTGAGCAGCGAAAATTGAAAGAAAAAATAAAAAGAATAAAAATTTTACCAACGCAATAAACCGAGCAACGGCGAGCATCCAGCAAAAAACCACTAAAGGACAAAAAGCGCCAGCACTGCAGCATAAAGTACAGCAGATGTAAAATAAAAGTGAAACAAAAATGAAATAACAACTGACTTTTGCTGCACACACCGAGCACCAGCAGCAGCAGCATCCAAATCGACAACAGCAATTGCAAAAGCAACATAAAAGCCAATCTTTTGCTTTAACGCTTTAGTGCTGCTGCAAGCAAGCAACAACTTGAACTCAATCTGCATCCTGTTGGCCAAGGATGTTGGAAATTGTGCACTCTCTCAATGTGTGTGTTTGTGTCTTTTACTTGTGTGCTATTTTTATAAACATAGCTAGTTTTGTGTGTGCCTGTGTTTTCACTGTGTGTCGTTGGTTTTGTTCAAAAAGTTTAGTTTTTATTTTAGCGCCGCGGGGTATTCCACTCCGCACCGCATCGCACATGCAAAGGAGGCACAAGTTTCTTGCATTTCTTTTCGTCGTTGTTGTTAAACGACTTTACTTGTAGTTGGTAGTTGGACTTTTGAATTGCATTTTAAATTTTGTTTTATTTATGGCAGCTGCATGCGGCGCACATTGTCGATGCTGCTGAAACCATTGCTATAACCGCCGATGCTGTTGCTGCTGCAAGTCCATTTTTTTATGGATTTCAGCTTGTCAAGGACATTGAAGGCTCGACTGCCTGCTGCACAAATGATGAATGTTTTTAATCGTAGTTGTGTTATAGTAAGTAATAAAAGCTGGGGGAGAGGCAGAGCGAATTGCAGTTGCAGCGATTAACTAGTTTTTTTTTTTTACACACATGCAAGTGCAAAGTGAAAAAATGCCACAAAGGTTTACCGGACGTATGAGTGATATGTAATTGCTATGAAATTAAAGGTTACGCATACGTCATGTTGTAAGAGATCACATAATTTTATATTCTTTTTCAGCAAAAATTAAAAAAGAAAAATATTTTAAATGTAGCGTATAATTTTTCACGGCAGGATATTCGCAGACACATAAAAAAAAAAAAAAAAACAAATTGCAGTTAAGTTTTTAAACTAAAAAGTTAAAGTCTTAATTTTTCAATGATGAAATCACTCTCTTAACAACAAATTCTATACTTTCGCATTAAGAACAAAAAATAAATTGAAGAGAGATAATTCAAGTAGCAACATAAGCATTAACTACGAAAATACAAACGAAAATTTTTGTGCTTGTGTGAAAATTTTGTTAAAACTTTTTCATCATAAAAAAAGAATGTTAACTATTCAAAAATAAAAAACCATAGTATGCCAAGATCCTTTTCAGCACAAATAAATTTTTTTCACAAAAAAATTTTTAAAATTGGTTCAGTATATTTTGCGCCAAAGCGTTACATCGGGTTTTCATTCAAGCAATTTTATATACTACACTAGCTACCCGGCAAATGCTGTTTTGCTCTCTCCTATAGATGGCGCGATGGTTGGGATTTGGATGAAATCCATTTTTTCGGTTTGAACAGAAGTTGGGCAATATAATGTACCAAGTTCTATAACGATAGCTGCTATGGATGCGAAGATTTTGTATTTTAAGTTTTTTTTTTGTATATGGGTGCTACTACAACGCTTCGTTGTCTTTATCACCTCACGTTTAGTTAGTAAAATATGTACCCATTTTTAAGGTTTCATAACGATAGCTGCTATGGGTGCAGAAATATAACGTATTTAGGTTTTTTTTTTTTGTATGGGAGTACAACGCCCATTCTCCAAGTCACCTATTTTTGGCATGGTCTTCGTCATGTTTCATAATAATAATAATAATTGCTAAAGGTGCAATCCCGGTTTCCCCCCTTTACAAAAAAAGAAAATAAAAATGTTGGCTGAAGCCTCTCTCTTTCGCAGAAATATAGAAATATAGCGGAAGCGTTAAAAGAAACCCCTTCTGTTTCCCAGGAAGGAGGTTTTCCCGATGAAGATGTTTGGTTTTAGTCGGTAGTACCTTTAGGAGAGTCCGACGCGACGGGCACCGGTGACGATCGGGCCTTAGAGCGCAAATGCTTTTTCATCCTCTTATGCAAAAAAAAAGGTGCAGAGTTATTGAATGTTCAGGCTTGTTTTTTTGTATAGAGGGTGCAACCGCCCCTGATTCAATCCCCTCTATTTTTTTATGATCCATGCATCAAATTTCGAATTGATAATTGCCATTAGTGCGGATATATAGCGTTTTAAGTGGTTTTGTTTGCATGCAATTTTTGTCTGCGGGGTGCAATGCCCCGTCATTCAATCCCCCATTTTTTACGATAAATCCTGCAAAAGGTTAGGCGAAGATATGGTGAATATATAGTTTCGATACATCATGGTAGGTGTAAACTGCGTCAACGATTTTATATAATAAGATAAAAAAGATATATTTTAAAGATTGTCCAAAATTGCTCCCTTGATATACATGGTAATGTAATTTGCAACCTGATCGAATTCTGTAGATCCTAAAATAAATTTTCATATTTGGCAGATGTATGTTATGGTTAGTTTATACGAAAATACTTATCCTTTTTTGGCAGGAGCCATAGATCATAAGACCCGGTTTCCGGCAAAATGTCTGCAATTCCAAGTTAGCATAACAAAATTTGACTTGTCACTCTCGGGTTTGTGGTTTCGTTTGAGGCCACAGCCAATAAAAATGGCAACAATAAAATTTTGAGATTCTTTCGGGATTTCGGGGGAGTGGTAAAAAAAACTTGTTTGGAAAGGAAGTCTCTCAAACTACAATATAAGTACAAAATAAGTATTCTTGTATTCGACAAAAAGCACTATTGTAGTACTTTTTAAGAATATACTAAATAAAAACGCTCTATGGCTGACCTTTTAGATTTTCTAAAATAAGTGGAAGAAGATAAAATTACCCTTCAGAAGAATTCAAAATCAAAATAGCATCTCTCGGTGTAGGAGTTATGATTTTTTAAACGTTTCAAAATAATGCATAGATTTTGCTGTTACCATTAATATTTTAAATAAATTCAACGAACTTTTGTTGCACTACGCAATTTACAAAATTTATTCATTTTAAAACTTTAAAAAATTGCAGATAATTGCATAAAAAATTTATTGCATCAATGTTGGGAAAAATATATCACATTTAATTTTCCGCTTGACCTCTTTTACAATCAAAACCAATTCAAAATCGCTCTCAAATCGTTGCCAAATTGCATCAGATGTCAGCAGCAATTTTTCCACTTACAAGTGAGTAGGTTGATCTCGTACATATAATTTTTGACACTCGAAGACATCACTTATTTCCGCTTTAGGAAAACTATTTCCTACAAACTTACACCACATGAAGCCTTTTCCATTTCCGTAACTGTCAAATGACTCTTCCCCTTTTTTGGTAGGATGGTGGTTGCTGTATGTAGTGCAGTGCAAAAGCCGAGAAAGTGGCTTCCAACTTTTAAATTGTGCAAATCTATGCATTTTAGTTTACTTGCACAATTTCATGGTAAAATATTTTTTGTTGATTGTGCGATGCAGCAGATGAGCTTAACCCATAATGTGTTGTAAATTTCTGTTGACAGCTGCGTGACACCTGCTACTCCTGCTGCTGTTGCTGCATCATGCAAATCAAGTGCGCTTTAAGGCAGCCAGCAGCAGCTTCTTTGGTCTCGTTAACTTGCGTGCCCCGTTTTTCGGTGATGCGATGATGTTGAAATTTTGAGATTTGCAGTGGTGGGATTTCTGTTGTGATATGTAAATCGCTGCTGACATTTGAAAATGCAAACTTTTCCGTTAGGCAATAGTTGGGGGACAACTACTTAGTATCTGCACATAGCATGCCTTACATCCTATACATAGATTGTATGTTTAATGTTGCATTTATGAAATTGAAATTAATGCTCAATTGCATGGAAAAGTTGTAAATTGATGTTATATTTGCATATAATCGTAATATGCCGGAAAAGGCAAAGTCTTGAGAAATTTGATAAGTGAGGAAAAAAAAAAAATTTTTTTCTTATTAAACGACATTCGATATTTTTCGATACTGCACTAAAGCTTGCTTGCAACTTTCTAAACCATAATTTTTGTTTTAATTTTTTAATCAGACACGCTCATTAGAAATGGAAAAAATTTAAAATGTGAAATATCTTGCTCTCAGCCGCTAAATAGTTCTCTATTGGTATAAAGTATCAAGCATAAAAGTTTTGATCCCGATCGGAAAATATTTAACCATGCCCTCAGGCCGTTGAAGGTCGGAAAAACGCTATTTATATGAAAATAAATGGCTTTAATAGAAACACTCAATCATATCTTTGAAAATATTTGACGTAGGTGAATGAGATTAAGTAGGGGAATAGTGTCGGTTGTGGGCACCTATTTATTTTGGACTCATAACTTTTGACCAAATGTATATTATGTAGACATACACTTAAGTATCAATGGAAAGCTAGAGACCTTAGCTTACTACTGGTGACAAAAGTAAATTGATTTCGTCAGTTGGAAAGATAATATCAAAAAAATAGTGAAGTGATAATTTTTGACAAAAAAAATTTGGGTTGGTTGTGGGCACCCTTAGAAAATAGGCTAAAAATGAGAAAACACAAAGTTAAACTCAATCAAATGGAGAAAGAAGCAAAATCTAATTTATTTCGGAAACATTCACTCACACACAGACATAATGCCATTCTGGAAAAACATGGCATCATGTCTCTTGCCCTGAAACTAGACTTGGTGTCGTAATTTCTAGCTCTTGTTGACATTGCTCTTTTTCCAAACATGTATTTTTTGTACCAATCCATGCCTACTATCTGTTCCTTGGTCCACTTGTCTAGAAACTCAATACGAAGAGTTTTGCAAAGTGGTATGCCACCTTACCACCCACACTTAATGAAAAAACATTTTTTTCTGCGATATCTTTAAAGGGCCTATTGGTTTCCTTTCCGCTAAAAAAGCGTAAAAGGGCATAAGAATTCCATTTAAATTAGCCATGTTGGCATCCACGACAATATTTCAGTAAAACACACGCTTTAAATAAAAAAAAGAGGGGTGTTCACACCCGACCCAATTGGGTACCCACAACTGACTTTGACAGCCACTTTGAAAAGCAATATGCAAATTGTGTTGTGTGAATATTTTGGTTGAATTCAGTTTTGAATCACAAAATATAATAAATTTACTGCATAAATATAGATTGCATTCAGCCTTTCGATTGATTCGCTTTGATTTATCGCACTTGGAAAATGATTAAAAAAAACTTTTGTGTTGACTTTCACTTGTTCAAAAATTGTTTTCTTCTTAGCACAAAGGGAATTTGTCAGAACAGCCGTATTTGTTTTCTGTCAGTTACGGGGGGGTGCCTACACCCAAACGATGCCCGCAGGCGACACTACTCTCCTACTATTTGTCAAATACTAACTTTTCACCAATTTTCATAAAAATCGGAGATGTTAGCCCAAATCTTAATCGATTACGCAAAGATTGACTCAATGGCTTAATTTTTTAATTTAGATTCTAAAGGCGATAAGTAGCTTGATTCAAAATGCGTTTATTTGATTAATAATTTTTTGCTTAATTTCCTCAAGTTTATTTCCTCATTGTTGACCTCCCATTTTTTGTGCAAAAAAACTTATCATGCGTTTGCACAAAATTTTCCTGATATTTAGTGTTTTATAGCTCAAAAATACTTTAAGTCTCATTGGATAAACAAAAATTTATAGCGACTGCAATATAAAGTGTCGTTAAAAGTTTTGCTATAAAAGTTGATTAGCAAGTGTTGGTTGTTTCATTTCAAATAGCAATAAATAAAAGAAGAATGTACAAGTTTTGTTTACAGCCCCATTTCATCAACTAACAGTTCGTTATATTCCGCAAACAAATCCTTAACTGGTACTCAAAATAAGCATCATTGTCGGTTGCAGTAAAAGAGAGATGCTTTTGCAAAATGGCTTTGTTAGCGAAAAAGCATTTTGTGGCAAGAAAATGCATTAAAAAGGCTGTTGCTGCGGTTTGTGCTACTTTTTTTTGCAAGATGAGGGAAATTGCTCTTCGAATTATTAAAGGGGATTTTCATTTAAACTTTTATTTCAGCTCAATTACATGCTAATGTTTAAGTACTTACCCCGCTGGGTATGCCAGCAGACCGCTAACTGGTGAAACATCCAAGGCTGCATTGCTACAAACTGTAAGACCGAGAACTTTTTTCAGTTTAATCTGTAAGAGAAAAAATACAGAAAGATGTTAGAATTATGATTAAATATAAATTATTGAAAAATCTTATTTAAATAAATGATATCAATTTGTAAGACCTTGTACTTAAGAAATCATCTACTAAAAGATATTTCGCTGACAGTCAGTCATTCGTCAAGTTGTGCATATATATGTGCCACTTAAAAAGACATTTTTCCGCCACAACCATCATTCTTGAATGATTGTCGTAAACATCAAAGGTAGGCGGCGGCGCGCGCATAAAACTGTGCCAATATTTGATTACAACAGACGTTCAAAAACCTATACATACATAAGTGAATGAACCCAGTAGCAATGGGTAATAGCTAGCATAAGAGTTGGTAATAGCAAAAGTGAGGGTCTAACCTATTACCGCATCGCTGAATTTTAACACAGCGATGTCATTGAAAACTCAGATGTGAACAACTCGCATACAAGGGTGTAGGAGTGTATCAGCTCTTACCTATTCATATGCCAACTCCTATGACCTATTCACCTCTTACCTATTCATATTACTTTGAAGAACAAAAATTACATAACTAATTGAATATTTTTAAAAAATTATTTTTGATTGCAATTTTACGTCTTTCGCCACAAAGATTCATCATATTGATGTAACTATAATTATTTTTATTTTAGTGGGTTCCCACTAGCAATTGAATTCAATACTGAAAATGGCAATTGAGTTGGTAATAACTTGCGGGGCAAGAGACGAGGATGATTGTTTAAGTTCTGAATATTTCAGCGAGTTGGTAATAAGACAATTATTGCTGCGATTTTTTTTTGTTTACTTTTGCTCTAGTTATGAAAAACGTAAGCGAGTTGGTAATAGCCCACTAGCAAAAACAAAATAAGTCAATAAGTCAGCTTCGCAAGAGCGCGAGGATGGAGCAGTGGTCTAGCGACTGGCACTGCGATTGAAAGTTGTAGCAACCGTGAGGTCCTCGGTTCAACTCCGGCCCAGACCAAACACAAAAGTTTTTCAACTTGCAATTTTTCAATTATAATTAATTTAGTAAAATAAAAATAATTATAGTTACATCAATATGATGAATCTTTGTGGCGAAAGACGTAAAATTGCAATCAAAAATAATTTTTTAAAAATATTCAATTAGTTATGTAATTTTTGTTCTTCAAAGTAATATGAATAGGTAAGAGGTGAATAGGTCATAGGAGTTGGCATATGAATAGGTAAGAGGTGAATAGGTCATAGGAGTTGGCATATGAATAGGTAAGAGCTGATACACTCCTACACCCTTGTATGCGAGTTGTTCACATCTGAGTTTTCAATGACATCGCTGTGTTAAAATTCAGCGATGCGGTAATAGGTTAGACCCTCACTTTTGCTATTACCAACTCTTATGCTAGCTATTACCCATTGCTACTGGGAACTTATAATGCGTACATACTCCCACAAATACACACAAGAACATTTTACGAGCGTGCACCTGTTAAACTTGGCTAACAGCAGATGCTGACATAAACAATGATGTCGTTTGTTTATGTCCAATTTTTATTGTTTTGTTTTGATTGAGACACATGTGTAGCCAATCACATGTTTTTTTTCTTTTTTTCAAAAATGCACACAGTGCAAGAAGCAACTTAGCAACCTCAAATGTAGAGATTTCTATAGCTTTTCACGATGAAAATGTTGTATTTGGCACAAAAGCGAGGCATCGTACGATAAATGTGTATGAAACATAACATGCTTGGGATCGACCAAGAAATACGTGTGAATTTTTTCAGAATTTTTCGAGACATTTTAGATTTCTTCAAAGAGAAAAATTTAAAAAAAACAAAGTTCTGAAAAAGCATTTACATCAAAATACCCCCTGTATAAAATTTTATGTGATATTATGCTAGAAAAAGTTACTTATAGGACAGTTTCCGGATTAGTACAGGAGCTATTGATCGAAAACTGAAGGCTCTAAAAAAAAAAAAACTCTAAACCTCTAAAAACTTTAGAGATCGATAAAAACTGTTACGCAGCTAACTTTGCAAAAACCATCTCAGCCATAATAAAGCTATCGTTATAGTAATGTCAAGTCTTGTCCCTAATTTTGCTGTCCTCAGACTGCAATGGAAACTGCAAGACAGTCTGAGAAAAAATATTTATATTTATGATAAGGTTGATTGAGATGTCAAATGTTTTGACTTACAATAAATTTGTACTGGTACACTCCGCCCTTATAAACATTAGACTGGTTCAAATTTGTATACGAAAAAGAAAAATTTCTTGGAATTGTGCTCCGACAGCAGCAAAATGTTCTCTCTGATGCAAGTAAGCACTACGTAAAATTTGATTCATTTCAGATAACTATAGTTTGCCTTGTGGCCGAAATTTCAATTTGACTTTAAAAAGACCACTTAACTGTTAACTTGAACAAACAAACTGTCACTAATAACTATGTCGGAGCATATTTTCTTTAGGTCCGTGGCACCGCCCACGTAAAAACATAATGGTCATGTTATCGTTCCATAGTGTTAACCCTATTTCTATTCCAAATTTCATAAAAATCGATGTAGTGGATAACCCGTGAGAGCTTTTTCCACTTAGGGGAGTGCCACCGCCCACTTTTCAAAAAAAGGAAATTTTGTGCACTGCTCCTCTTCACAAACTTTAAAAAAAAAAAAAAAAAAAAAAAAAAACAAGCAAATCGGTTGAGATTTAGGCATAGAACCAGGGACTGAACCGTTTTCGTTCGCCATTTGATGCATCACAAACCATTTTTTTCACCGAAAAGTGGTCCTGATCGTAGAAAAAATTTGTATTTTTAAGCTTAAACCGTTTATTGTCCATTCCATTTCGTATCTTTATTTTCCACTTTGAATGGACAATATCTACAAAACTAAAATTGTTCAAAATTTAAAACCAAAATTTTTTTTACATATTCAAGATTGCGGTTTTGAAATGGTTTGGGATGATCAAATATTCCTTGAAATCGATAAAAATTTTACATGGTGCTTATTTACATTAGAGAGAACAGTTTAGTGTAGTGGGAGCGCAATTCCAAAAAATTATAAAATTTTGGGCAACTAGTATCGGGTGTGGGCACCTTTTCGTTTTCGACTCATAACTTTTGACCAAGTGTATATTACGCAGACATATAAGTATCAATGGAAAGCTAGAGACCTTAGCTAACTACTGATTTCGTTAGTTGGAAAAATTTTATGAAAAAAATAGTGAAGTGATAGATTATGACAAAAAAAATATTTGGGTCGGTTGTGGGCACCCTTAGAAAATCGGCTCAAAATGGGAAAACATTATGTTAAACTCAATCAAATGGAGAAGAAAGCTAAATTTATTTATTTTGGAAACATTGACTCACACAAATTCGAAACATTCTGTTCAACGGCTTCAACAAAGAGTAACTTAAATCACAAAAAAAAAAAAAAAAAAAAATCATGCATCAGGCATCATGCCTGTTGCCCTGAAACCAGACTTGATTGTCTTCAATGTCAGATCAATTGTTTTGCAGCTAAGCCGGCTAGGTGACGGAGTTTCTAGCCCTTGTTGACATTGTTTTTTTTGCCAAGCATGAATTTTTTGTACCAATCCATGCCCGCCATCTGCTCAGTTAGAAAAATGAAGGTATCAGAAAAAACCAAAGGTATCCGAGTGTTTTAGTTTTTTTTTTTTAATAGCTAAGGGACCTTACCTTTTAACTTTATCTAAATAAGACCAGTATTTTTTGAAGACTCATAAAATGTTGGCATTCTTAATTCTTTATACAAAAAACACATTTGTCTGTTAGCGTTGGTGTTAATATCATGCCAATCAAAGAAATTGGATCAAAACAAAACTACAGCTGTCAGAGAAAAATCAAAAACAAATCTTGATTTGTGACTGCTATGAATTTTCGGTTTAAATTATTTTCAATTTTTTCTTTGTTATTTCTAAAACAACTTGAGTCTATTTTTCGTGATTTTTGCTGCGCATGCGTAACGATTTTTCATAATGTAATGCGATTAAAGAGGTGTTATTGAACTGAAAGTGAATAGGCGGCGGCGGCTTTCGTCAAAGTTAGATATCAATATTATTAATAACATTAATATGTACAAATTAAACAATATAACGTGAACAAAATACGCCATTTAGATAAAAGAAAATCCATTGTTCGCGCCTGATGCTGACGAGAAATTGAAACTGAACTGAAATTCTGTAAATTATAAACTCAAAAACTTTAAGAGATAAACTGTTAGACATTCGTATATCAAGTGTAAAATAAACTGTCAAAAGAAATGACATAAATAACAGACTAAAAACTTAACTTCAGTATCCAAATCAAAACAAGTGGCAAACAAAAAAATGCGTTACCAATTTTTCTCATTAACTGACATGAGCAGCAGCAAGTGCTGGCTGGAAGTTGCGAATGAAATCCCATATCAAAACTATTGCAATAAAAAAACGTTTGAAAGCCATTAGCAGCAGACATGTTGGCAACATGATGGCAGCCGACAGTTGACGACAGAACAGCAACATCAGCTTTGATTTGTGTGCGATTAAGTGGCTCAGACGATGTTCATTGAGTTGGTTGTTTCGTTGCTTGTACTGGCGGCTGCTGCGTAGGTTTTAATATTTGAACAAACAAAAACTTGATATTTAAGTTTATGTTTTTATTAATTAGAATTTTTGTAGGTTTTCTTTTTGTTTTTATCGTGTTTTATCTAATAATTTAGGTTAACATCTTAATAGCTCAGTGTGTGCATTCGAGAAAAGTGCGTTAACGCCTTTGCGCCAAGAGTACACAGACATAAAAAGCATAATTTTATGATTACTAATATACAGAATACACATTGTGAAAATAGTGAGGCGGTTTTAACGATGATTATTTTGTAGAAATATTTAAAATACTCGTAAATATTTTTAACAAAAAAAAAATTAGTTTTCTTTGTTTTTTACTTTTAAGTAAGAGGGTTTTTAACAAAATTTCTTAAGTTTTCGATAACTTTCTTGTTTGTATAAGTCGAATAACATTTGTTGATCAAGGAATTATCCACAAAAAGAGTTAAATTATCAAATCATGGCACTTATAAAGATACAAATTGACCACCTAGAATTCTGGCAACATACACTTTTAAGTTACTTGTAGTCCCACCCAAAAGAATATGAGCTCAGATTTCGGTACTCATATTTTTATTTGTACTCAAGTCCGTCTGGCACGCACTCTGTTGTTAAAACTTTGTTTTTTCTTTTTTTTTGAAATTTAAATAAACTTTTTCAAAACGATTATTTTAACTATTAATAACTTGTTGATTGCAATCTCGCAATAAATGATTAATTTTTTATGCTCATAATAAACAAAGTCCACAATGCATTTAATGCGTTTGTCATTTGACTAAAAACTAAACACCAACAGAGTGTAATTGCATTTGTCACAAAACAACAAATACAACAATAACAATAAATTACATCTAGATACATTCGCCCCATTAAAACGCATAACGCATTGTCAATTAACCTCAATGTTTGAACTTAGACGTTCATTAACCTCAAAAATGTTGCATATTTATAATGATCTTTATGTATAATAACCAACAGCAATGTCGTCAACACCATCACCAACATCATCGTCATCATCATTAGTCATTGTTTATTATTAGTTGGCGCATACAGGCTTTGACACAACATTCCATATGCGTTTTCACATTGTGACAACCTTCTGGAATGCATTTGATGACATTTGTACTGAGTAGCAAATGTAAATTTACTATGCGTCTTTGGTTTCAGTTTATAATAATTTATGGCATTATCTTTGACCAACTTGCTTGATGTTGTAGATAAACATATTTAGGCTGAGCTTAAATTCTCAATGCAAAGAAAATTAAAATAAATCTCATAAAAAATAAAATATGGTTTCAATTTGACTATCACTAAATTATCATATGTAAATTATGGATTTAACTGTCATATATCATTAATCAATTTGCTTTTGAGCACATTTTGTTATGCCTTGTTTTATCTTATTTTTTTATTTATAGTTTTTAAAGTTTTCAAACGAAAGAGCCAGCATTATAGTAGAACTCGAAGTACAGAAACAAAAAATACAATAAATCGAAAAAAAAGCAGCCGGAAATTGCGAAAATTTTCGAAGCATACTACGCTTTTACCTATCCTGATGCCCTTTGCATGTATTAAATTTTAAACATCAATGTCATATAGTTTCCGAAATATAGCGGATTTCGTTTTTGGGGGAGCGGGACCGCCCATTTTCCCACTGGATAGTATACATCGTGGTACCTTTTAAATTTCATTTATATGCTAAAATATTTTTAGAGGTACACAGAGTTACACCCCTAAAAACAAGAAGATTGTCGTATTAAGCTATTTCACTATGAATTTCGATTAAAAGTAGTAAGCAATATGAAATTTTCATAGAGAAATTTCTATGATTTTACTTAGAGAACCCTTAAAAATTCGAAAAGAATGCCACATCATTTTTATATGGAATACAATAAACATAGAATGATGTAAGTAACGTATAAAACATATTAAATTCGATTTTTAAGGAGTTAATCATAATATTATAAATAGTTTTATTTTTTAGCAGAATTCTATTTATTAATTTATTAATTTTGCATGGAGACTGACAGCTGGATTGATCTAGTGAAGAAAATACAGTGTAAGTAATCTTATTTTCGTTATGTTTATGGTATTTACCATCAATTTATTCTTACAGAATAGAGTATGTGATCAAGAAGGCTTTGCTGTGTTGGTACAAAACGTGGGTCATGCCCGAACAAATTATTATTGTACATCAACAAGTGTTTGAGAACCGTACGGAAAGTCTGGTAGCCAAATTATGACCAAATAAAATAAAACAAAAGAAAGATTTCTCTATGATTTTCATCGAAAAAGAAAGTCAAATCAAAATCTTACACACCTCCCGGGAAGATAGGGATAACCTCGAAGTAAGATCACTGAAGCTTCTTTTATGAGGTTTTGTTCGTTCACTTTTCCAGAGTTGAAAAATATGAAAATTAAATCGGAACAAATCCTTATTACGAATAAACCGAGCTTAAGTGCCTTTTGGTTACCATTATCATCGCGATTGTCAGATACTTTATAACTATTCCATATTGATAGAAAGTCGAAATGCACTGATACAAAAGCCTGTTCGCTATAGAATAGAGTCGGGACGAACAATACCTTATAAAAAAACTTAATTGCCCCTATCCTTTCGGGAGGTGTGATTATCGTTTTTCAAGGAAATTTCTCATAAAATTATGATGATTTTCATATAATTTTCAAGTGAAGATATTTTCTAGAAGAAATCGTATTGAGAATATAAGACTTCTTTTACTTTTATGAGGTTTTTATATAAATGTTCACACAACTTTTAAGAAGATTATCTTTACGGTTCTGATGTACCCATACTTTTGGATGAAAATCATGAATTTGTTCTATTTTATGTGGTCCTTTTGACTTTGTATATAACGAATTATGTAATATTTGGAGGGCGTGACATCACCCATTTCTCTAGCTTATGATCTTTCCCTGGTTGGTATTACAATTTTTAACAGTAGATTTGAGATTATTTTATGAGTTTTTTTTTTGGCCATAAAGCAGTTTTCCGATAAAAATATAAATTACTTCAAAGAGTTATAACTCAGAAAGTAAGTATCCACTCGAAAAAGTTAAGAGGTATAGTTTGATAAGGATGATTATGACGATCCGATTCTAAAAAAAAAAAAAAATCGTTACACTTCTTTTTTGGGCCATGGGACTGAAAATAAGTTTTTCTGCCATAGTTATTAATACAACGATATCTCAAAATGCAAAAACATAGGTATAGGTACCTTCTATGTGCGTAAAAATCACATTTAGTAAATGTCCGTAAAACTAAAATATTTCACTATGACCTTAATACTTTATGCTGGATTTGCCTGTACTTGCTTTTTTGCAATTTTAAGTATCAAAAATGTTTTTTTTCTGTTAATATTTTTGTAGAATTTTTTTAATATCTAACGATTATTTTGATCTGAGTGATTCAGAAATCATTTGAGCATTTTATTGAAAGTTCAGTACATTTCGTCCCTATACAAGTGAAAAGCACTTAATAAGTTTTTACTACCTTTGAGTTTCAGATTTTGTATTTCTGGCCTAAAATATTATCATTTTTAGACTAGCAAGACCAGTTGAGCCATAGCTAAAAAACAGATATTTTTTACGAAAAAATAAGCAATCAACAATTTTCATACACAAAACAAAAAATGATTTTTTAAAATTCAAATATCTTAAAACTTAAAACACTGACTTTGTGTTTTGCACTTGTATAGGGACGGTATCGATACATCCAACTTAAAAGTTTGTAACTTAAGTTACCAACTTTTTACGGGACAATGATTTTCGAAATCTGCGCATTAGACTCCATCTTGTGTCAAAGTTTGGTACCTCTAGCTTGGGAGGTGGCTGGGAGCAATTTTTGAAGTTACAACCTAAGTATATTTTACTGAGGTCTCCATGCAAAAACTTGGCAACTTAAGTTGATAACTGATGCACGGGACAAAAATGACAAATTGCGTTGGTAACTTAACTTACAAAGTTATAAGTAAATTTTTCTTTAAAAATCAGTGGTTGTAAGTCCTACATACCAACGTAATGTCCGTAGAATATTTTTAATGCTAGTTGGAAAGTTAAGTTATTAACTTTCTTCATGGAACTGAAAGAGAACATTGGTTGGTAGCTGGAGTAACAACTCATGTGTATTCATTTTATCCAAATTATAAGTTGAAATTGTTAATATCTCGGTAAATCAATTTGGAATAGTGGCAACGATTTAATAGCTGAAAGACCTTTATTTTGTCTAAAGATTTCAAAAGTATTTATTAAATTTTTGTTTTTGGTTTTCTTGTTTTAACGAAAACAATACAAAAGTGATCATAACTAAAAACTACTATTTTCGAGTTACCAACTTTTACGTTGGACGTATCGATATGTAGAAAGGCTAAACAACTTTGCAATTTGTGAGATAAATTAACAAGTTACTTATCATCTTAATCAATACACGAAAAGGCCTAAACAACCAAATAAATAAGTAAATTGAAAAAAAAATTGTCATAGAAAAGTAAATGTAAAAATTGTAACCCTCTTATTGCCGGTATTAGCATTAAAAATTGGCAACTTGTAACAAAGTTGGTGGTTTTTCAAATATTAAAGCAAAACAAAAAAAAAAAAAAAAAGAAATTTGCATATTTAAGTAATTCATTTGAGATGTTTATATTAAAATTTTGTTGATTTTCTGTTATTTGTAGTTAAATCTGCGTCTTACATGCTTTCTCACTAAAACTTGAACAAAAAAAAAAAAAAAAAACAAAAACAAGTTGTTAACACGAATTTATTGTTAGCAAAATAAATATTCAGTGTTTTGTTTTCAAATTAACAATCTTTTCAATGCCAACTTTACGTCGGATTTGCATTAGAATGTTTTTTAGCACTTAATGTTCAACTAAGAATTTGCTTGTTAATGCAAAGTTTTGTAGTTTATCCAAACAAACTAAGTAAGTACATGACTTAACAGAGCATTAACAGTGGAATGTTAACGATTGTGGACAATATTTTCAATTGATATGTGATAACGAGAATCATGTTTTTAAAACTTTTAATATAATGCAATATTGCGATATTATAGTCATTTTTTTTTTCAAATAAATCGAGCAAGGCAAGATTTTTCACTTTTTTATGGTGCGCTTTCGTCTTAACATATGAAGATTTCGCAATTTTAATTTTTAATTAATATTTGATTTTCCAATGTTATTGATGTCATTACTTTTATATAATTTGTTAATGCGCATCACAATAGTTGTAATTGCACTTATCTCATTTAAGTGCACTTGGAAATTATTAATTACACATGATACTTAACATTTCAAATTCAAGATTTTAATCATCTCAATTGTCACGAAGGAAAATTTGCAATTCTAAGCGCCGTAGGTGCTGCCAAATGATTATAGTGAAAATGTCTGTGATTTGTACAAAAGCTTCGTTGCAGCACTTGAGAAGGGATGAACTTTGCAACAAACATTATAGCCTTGAATATACATAATTACATACACATGAATATATACATATGCATATGTGAAAAGGAGTGGCAGACTAAGACTGAAGGCATTGGTGGAATCTAAAAATTTTTTTTCAAAAGAAACTAGCTGCCGCTGAGAGCCCCGACAAAGTCATAAGTTTTTAAAATACTAATTAGAATTGGACATTGGAAGAAATATAATATGATTGACTTAAATAAGTATTTATGTATATGTTTCGTTAGAAGGATACACACAGAAAAAAAGCGTGCCATTCAAATGTTAATAGTATGACCATTAATTTAATAGGACGCAAGACACATAGGTATTCTTTGTTAATACGTAGGCTGCTATATATATCTCTGGCCTAGGCAACAATAAGTGTTGCTAGGTGCAATCTGACAATTCCATTGGAAAGTTTGACATTTTTTAGCATAAACGTACTCAGAACGTTTTGACGTACGACCATCATTTGTGCTGTTTACAGTGACTTGAAAAAATCAATTTGGCAAAAAAAACGGCCGTTGTGCCAGAGAACATTGATGCCGTGCGTGAACTGATAATGCAAGATCGTCATGTGATATACCGTGAGACAGAGGCATCTTTGGGCATTTCTTCCACAAGCATTTATTCGATATTGCATGAACACCTGGCCGTAAAAAAGGTTTTTTCTCATTGGATCCCGCACAATTTGACAATCGCTCAAAAAAAGGCTCGTATCGATTGGTGCAAAGAAATGTTAAAAAATACGATCGTGGTGCTTCAAAAGACGTTTATAAGATCGTCACAGGTGACGAATCATGGATTTATGCGTATGAGCCCGAAACAAAACAGCAATCGACCGTGTGGGTCTTCGAAGATGAGCCAAATCCAACGAAAGTTGTTCGTGGAAGAAGCACTTCGAAGCAAATGGTCGCCTGTTTCTTCGGCAAAACTGGTCATGTGGCGACTGTTTCGCTTGAGCAACGTAGGACGATCAATTTTGAGTGGTACACCACAATTTGTTTGCATGAAGTTTTCGGAGAAATTCGAAAAACGAACAAGAGAACACGAATCATTGTTCATTATGACAATGCGAGCTCTCACACATCGGCTCAAACCAGCGCCTTTTTGACACGCCAAAACGTCGAATTGATGGGTCATCCGCCGTACAGCCCTGACTTGGCACCCAATGACTTCTTTTTATTCCCGCACATGAAGAAAAAAATGCGTGGTCAACGATTTTCGTCGCCAGAAGATGCTGTTGAAGCGTTCAAAAACCATGTTTTGGAGGTGTCTCAATCGGAGTGGAAAAAGTGCTTCGACAATTGGTTTGAGCGCATGCAAAAGTGTATAAATCATGCTGGAGAATACTTTGAAAAACAATAAAACCATTTTTGATAATAAATATTCGCATTTCCATTATTAGGCCAGAAATATATATAGCAGCCCACGTATGTAGTAGTTTTGCTACAAATTAAAATTATGCTATATCAATATGTATTAACACACAAACAAAACTGGCAAAAGTCGTCTTCGCAGCCGGGCAAGGCTGGTACAGTGGTAACGACTTCTGCTACCAACCGGGAGGTCCTTGGTTCAACTCCCGCCCAGGCCAAAGTTTTCAAACTTGGAATTTTTCAATTATAATTAATTTAGTAATATAAATATAATTACAACAAAAATAGTCTGATGAGTCTTTGTGGCGAAAGACGAAACATATGTCACTATAGCCATGTTTTTAATCCGTTCCTTGATTTGTCATAATTATGTGTTAGAAAATGCATTGATAGATTTATATGTAAATCGATCTTTGCAAATATATGACTAAAAGTTCAATTAAAAAATAAATTTTCAATATATAAATGTCATTAAGTAACACACTTAAAAATTCTTAAAATACAAATTAAATATTTTGCGTATTACTAATTTAATATCAGAATTTTGACTATTAATATAACTAGAAGTATGATTGATTAAATTATATGAATAACATAATGTTACTTTGATTTAATAGTAAATCCCATAGAGATAAAATTACGTAGTTTTGATTTAATAGAAAGCCCTATTGATTTAATAGTAGCTCCTATTGATTTAAAAGTACGTCTTATTGATTTAATAGGACATCCTATTGATTTAATAGTACAACCTGTTGATTAAACAAACCTCCTCCTTTTACTATTTTGAAAATATTTGTGTTGAAATTATTATTTTGATCATTGACTAATTTATATAGTAACTAGTAAGAGAGTCACCTTTGGCATGGCCAAAAATTAAATACACTTCACTTCAGCTTTTTGAAAATTGAACTTCTATGGGAGGTGCCACGCCTTCTGGTCTGAATTCGCCTAGTTTTTGGTTAGAGCTAGAATTTACTGTTCTCAGTTTGTTTGGATTAACTTTAAAAACGCTTCGAGTATAGCTTTTTGAAACTTTTGCTTTTGTGAGAGGTACCACGACCTCTAGTCCGAATTCGCATAGTTTTGGTATAGAGCGTGCCCCAAGCATCCCTAGTATTTAACGCAACCAAAATGCGTCATCATGAATAATGTACATAAAATTTAGTTTTTTTTTTTTTTGTATAGGCGGTAGGCACGACCGATTTGGCTCATTTTCAATCCCACGCTCAACCTTTTACGACAAAGCCAGTATAAAAAAAATTCCATCGAATTATTTTGTTTAGTTTTTCCGTGCAAAATATTTCCACTGACAGACAGGCGGACATAGCGTAACGAACGGAAGGACAAAGTGAATATACTCGGGGTGTAGGGTACAAAAACTAATTGTTTTAAACATAAAATGCGATTAATTATGCAATTCATTTGCTTTAAGTAGATTTTAATGTTTTTTTTATATTTTAGTAGGAGGAAAATTTTAAAATATTATTTTTTTTTTGTACTTCTTTAACCATTTATTTGAAAATAAAATTGTGTTTCTAGCAAAACTGCATTTAATTAATTAATCACTACTATTCATTAACCTTGATCTTGACTGATTCGTTAGCAGGTGGGCATAATTAATTGCAGTTATTATACCATACTAGCAATTAAACAGTCAGACTCATTGGGTAGGAAATGAAGTTATGGTGCATTTGCTCAGACTAATAGCACTACTTCTATGCACGTATGTAGTTATATACATTGTACATATATAGTAAGATATATATATAAAGATGATAAGAATTTTAAATGATTTTGGCATTATTGCAGAAATACGGATTTCAAAGCACTTTTTGGTGTTTGCATTATTTATATGTAGAAACCAGATCCGCCCTCGCGTTCAAAAATATGAAAGTCACTGTATTACGTGAAATTATTGGAAATGAAAAAAGGCTCACACTGGTTACGATTCATGTAAAAATCTGACGCGCTACGAGCAGCCACAATTTTTCGAGCGCACAAGCACGAGACACCCAATGTTAAGTGTTGTAAATTTTTATTGAAACTTTGAATGAAAACAAAAAAATGGAAATCCATTTTCCAACCCAACATTTACTCTGACATAGTAATAAAATAAATAAATAAATGAATATGTGAATATTACGGAATGTAAGGAAGTAAGCCATTATGAAGCAAAGAGAAGAGAAAAGTAGCACGGAATACAAAATTCTATATTTGTATTTCCTTTGTAGACACACACAGCGTAGAAGTAGAAAAAACACTTAAAAGCCAACACCTTTTTGAATCAACAAGCAGTTTAAACAATTTGCGCATGCGCAGCCCAACTGACTCTTTGAACAGCGCTACGGGTAAGGTAAAATTGCGCAATCTCTTTTTTTTTGCTGTTGTTGTTGAATTCAATTTTGGCCAAACGCGCCGACAATGCTGGCGATAAGTCTAAGGAAACTTGATATATTTAGTTGATTTTGTAGTTGTTTGTTTTTAATGTTATCTATCTATCGTTGGTGGTGGTGCTGGTGTTGTCACAGATGATGTTGGTGGTGTTCAAGCAGATTAACATCGAATGCCCAGACAGTAGCAGAATTTAGAATTCAATCAGCGCAACTTCAACGACGACTTTAAGACGACATCTATAGCAAACATCGCGAATTAAAAGCAAAAAAAAAAAAAAAAACACCACTCAACGACATTTGATTTCCGTCGAGTGTGACGAAGAGTCGCACTACACAGCACAACAGGTGGTGGTGTTGGTGGCGGCACAAGTGACCACAATTGATTGCCCAGTCAGCCATTTCCCTTGGGCTGGTGTAGAGTGAAGTAGAATCAAGTTGAATTGCCACTTAATTGAAGAATGATGTATTGCAGCACCGCACAAATAGCAATTAATTTTTAAACTTTAATCCGATCAATTAGAAGAAGACAAATAATAAGCGGATGTGGTAGAAGAGTGCAGACGAAGTAGGAGATTTGATGATTTCATTTAATTGAGAACTTGCCAATGATTTCTGTTTGATTGGTTTTTATCGCTATCGTTTGATATTGCGATTTATTTTGAACGTAAAAAACGTGCTTTTTTGTATCGCATTTTATAGACACAACAACAACAACAAAAACAAAAACAACAACAAAATTGCAAATATCTGATGACTGAAAACTGGTTTTTTTTATGTATTTTTTTTTTTTTTCATGAATTGAATAGAATGATTTTAGACGACCTCCACCACCAGCATTCTGTGCGATCATCAAAACACCTTATCGCTTCATTGCATTGCATTGATTTAAGTGATGTCGTAAGTATCGATACATTTGGTGTTTTTATATCGCTTTGCTTAAACATTTTCAATAATTTAATTTTTTTATTTTTCACTAAAGAAGAACTGAGCGGTAAAAAAAAAAAAAAAATTGAAGCCAAAAAAAAATCAATTGCTAATCGGGTGACAAATTGACTGTATTGCTTGATTAACTAAAATTTTACATTGCGTGATCATAATCATTTTTATGGTTAACTCTGGATTTCGAGATATTTAAGTTTAAAAATTAGTTAAATGCAAACTTGATTCTCTCCGCGATGCATTTCCTACATGCAAAATACGTATTTGGTCTAAAAGTATTAAGTTATATCTTTAAAATGGTGGAAAAAAGAATAAATTATCGTAATGTTTACAAAAACTACAGCCATTTCAAAATTATTTTCTGTTTAATCAAGTACAACATGTCGTATGAGTAACATTTAATTATAATGGAAAACCTAACTTTCTAATAAGCACTTTTCTGCGCTTTCTGTGGTAGAGAACGCTTATGAATCTATATATTAATGTGGAAGACAAAAACTTGTCCATCTTTTTTTACTATGTTAGAAATGGAGTACGACTTTAAATTATACACCATTAGAAAGGTATTTGTGTGCAGATGTGCACAAAGTTACAATTATGTAAATATTTTGATATTAAGCCAGGTAAAATTTAATATAAATCTTTCAATATTAACAATAAAAAGGATAAAGCACAAAAAGAAAGACAAAAGCATAGCACTGACTTCATGTTTTTTGTTTTGTTTTTATTTCGCTTGAATTAACCATTCTTTTTCGTACCAAATAGCAAAAAAAAAAGTACTAAAAGTGTCCAAAAAGTACCAAAATAATTTAATACATTTGTGGTCGAATTTTGACCACTGGGCTATTCAAGTTTAGATAAATTTGACTGAACTGAATATAGGTATCTGTTGAAAAAATGGTTAAAGTAAACAAAAAGTATCTGTTTCTTGCAATTTTTTGGATAAAATGTTCAAACTGTGCATTGTCATCAACATGATTGAATTTATCACATTCGAATATCTTGAAATGCTGTACATTCCATATAGTGAGTAGATTTTGGATGGGGTATGACACCCACTAAAAAAAAAAAAAAAAAAAAACTTAAGACGCTGTATCTCTGAACCCATAACAGTTATCGTTGTGAAAATTAATACATAGATATAAATTGTACCAACCATTTTGAAAAAAGTGGGGGCAAGGGGTCGGACAAAGCGGTTTTGTACCCCGATACTAAAAAAAAGTTTTGGGCTCTTCATTCTTCTCACCTATAGCAGCTATTGTTGTATGCTTTTGTGAAGGTATGTGGGGATTGGACTACTAACCGTAAGTAAAGGGTTTTTCAATAAGGACGCTACAAAAGTTGACCGATACGGACAGCAAACGACGCCATATTTTTTCCCGCTCTTTTGACATTTCTCTTCAGTAAAGTTTGCCATTTCATCGTGGGAAGATATACGAGCCAACAACGAGCAGAAATTATTAAAATTTACTACCGAAATTCGGAGTCAGTGGCCTCAACTTTAAGAGAGCTACGTCATCTTCAGCGATGAGGCTCATTTCTGGCTGAATGGCTTCGTCATTAAGTAAAATATGCGTTATTGGTCAGGCAGCAATCCATACGTACTCCATGAGTCACCATTGCATCCCGAAAAACTTACGGTTTGGAGCGGTTTATGGGGCGGCGGCGTCATAGGGCCGTACTTTTTCCATGATGATCAAGACCGGCACGTTTCTGTGAATGGGAATCGCTACCATTCAATGATTACCGAATATTTTTGGCCCGAATTGGATGATTTGGACTTGGACAATATGTGGTTTCAACAGGACGGCGACACAAGCCACACAGCGAATGTCACAATCAATTTATTGAAAACCAAGTTTGGTGAACGTGTTATCTCACGAAATGGCCCAGTCGATTGGCCGCCTCGGTCGTGCGATTTGACTCCGTTACACTATTTCCTGTGGGGCTATGCCAAGTCTATAGTCTATGCCAACAAGCCAGCGACGATTGATGAACGTACGAATATTGATCGTGAAATTGCAGCAGTATCGGCCGATTTATGCTAGAAAACCGTCGAAAATTGGGTTCAGCGTCTGGACCTCTGCGTGCCCGTGTTGGCCATGCAAAAGAAATCGAATTCCATACATAATGGCATCGAATGTACTTTCACAAGAATAAAGAATTTCATTGATATCCAAAACAGTATTTGTTTTATTTAAAAAAAAACTTTTGTAGCGCTTTTATTCAAAAACTCTTTACTTTTTCCGGTCAGATTGACCTCGATAAAGAACAAATTGTCAAATATTTTAAGCAACTCATAGTAACTTCAAACTTTAAAGATCTTAAATCAATTTTGACCAATATTAAGCCTTATACTATATAAGCAGCATTATCTCCGTGGATGATGGAGCAAAAGAGGGTATCTACTCAAGTGCTGATAATTCTCTTTTTTTAAAGTGGGCGGTGCCACGCCCTCAAATGGAAAAAACTCTCTCACTGCATCGATTTTTATGAAATTTGGTATGGAGGTAGGGTTAACACTAAGGAACGATAATATGACCAATATATTTTTAAGTGGGCAGTGCAACGCCCCTAAATGGAAAAACAGTTCTCATAGCCACATCGATTTTTATGAAATTTGGTATGGAGATAGGGTTAGCACTAAGGAACGACAACACTTATGTTTTTAAGTGGGTGGTGCCACGCCTTCAAAGAGAAAATTCACAGGCATGGTTACTGAAGAGAAATTGTTTGGTTAAGTTAAAAGTTGGATTGATAGGGAGATGGATAGATAGGACATACTCTACAGACACCACACAGCGAAGTCTGTCGCCAGCCCCTTGAGTGGAATCAACAAGGCAGTAGAGGACCTGGTAGACCAAGAACATCCAAATGAAGGTCGCTGTATAAGAAAATCTAAAAATCAGGTAAATCGTGGCAAAACTTAAAAGTCATCGCAAAAGATCGTGACAAATGGAGACGCTTTATTTTGGTTATATGCCCTTTCTTGGAGTTACAGAAGAATACATACATATGATTGGGAAAACTAAGAACTCTGGAAAGTTCAGCGGCTGTTGGAGAAAGAAATCCAAGAATTGGAAAAGTTGTGGTGAAAAATTTATGCAATCAACCAAACAGCATTATAATTTATTGTTCAGCTTAGTAGTCAATTGCCTGTTGGAACAATATCGATACATATCACATCGCATCACTAATTTATTTAAGCTTTATTCTCCACTTAGCAAAATGATATCTAACAAATTTGCAAAAACTTAAAATAAAAATTACAATAATAACAACGCAAGCTTGAATACTTACGTAGGAGTTAAGTATGCAAAATAAATAAACAAATAAATAAATTAAAATACAAATACACAAACCTAAAAAAAACTAGTAAGGGTGTAAGTTTTGGCCTGGCCAAAAAATAAATACCCTACACTGCAGTATTTTGAAAATTTTGCTTATATGGGAAGTGCCACTCCTTCTTGTCCGAGTACACCCAGTTTTTGTTCAGAGCTTGCATTAATAGTTTTTAGTGTCAGAGTGAAATTTTGTTGGATTATCTCAAAAAACTCTTTCAGTATAGCATTTTGAATCTTTTGCTTATATGGGAGGTGCCACGCCCCCTTGTCTGATTTCACCCAATTTTTGCTGAGAGCTTTCATTTATAATTTTTAGTGTCTGAATCAAATTTGGTTCGAATATCTCAAAAAACGCTTTCAGTATAGCGTTTTGAAGCTTTTGCTTATATGGGAGGTGCCACGCCCTCTTGTCCGAATCCGCTCAGTTTTTTATCAGAGCTTGCGCTTACAATTCGAAGTACTTATATGTATTGTGGTTGCATTGTCGTGAAAAATACTTCTAAAATTGCATTTTGAATATAATTTTTGTATGGGCGGTAGGCGTGTCCGTTGACCGATTTTGCTCATTTTCAATCCCCCGAGCTAACTTTGACGACGGAGGCAGTGTACCAAATTTCATTGAATTATCTTGCTCAGTTTTCCCAAAAAGTGTATTTCAACACACAGCCAGCCAGCCAGCCAGCCAGCCAGCCAGCCACCCAGCCAGCCAGCCAGCCAGCCAGACAGACGGACATGGCTATATCGACTCAGGAGGTGACGCTGATCAAGAATATATATACTTTTCTATACCTGCCACGCCTCCTTCTCTGCGTTACAAACGGAAGGACAAAGTGAATATACCCTGGGTGTAGGGTATAAAAAAAATAAAAATACTTGTACATAAGTATTACGAAATCACATTTGTATCGACTAAGATGATCTCAACACAACCGCAATGGCACGAATGAGCACGTATCACATATCTTAAGAATAACGCGTACATCTCATGAATGAAATTTGAAATTGAGCTCTGAAGTTGAAATTGAGTGAAGTGCATGGATGGTGGCGATATTGGATGACGAAAACGTGCTGTGCGATAAGAAAAAGAAAAAAGTGTTTTGCATGGCAAAAACAATTTAATCAACTTCAATTAAACAAAGAATTTGTCTGTTATGGAATTAAGTTATTTTGATGAATAGTTAGGGGCTAATGGGTATAAGCACTTTTTCTGTTATAACTATAATCTAAACATCACAAGACGTTAATTAGATCATAACTGATTGGCACATAATGAGAAAAATATGTCTAGACAAATTAACAGATGGTCAAAAAAATTCATCAAAATAAACTATAATAATGATTTTATGTTTTTCTGAACAAAATATTCCAAAAGTTTATTTCAAATAACAATTTAGGCAGTTTTTTGTGCTCAAAATATAAGGAAAAATTTTTTTATTTGTCAAGCTTGATGACATTGTCAAAACTCAAAAAAAGAGTTTCAATGCATTAAAATAAAAAACTAACAAATTGCATATAAGTTATGCAATAAAAAAACAAACACTTTCATTATCATTTTAATGATGAACGTACAATTTAAAGACATTATCATATAATGTATATTGTTTATTACGTTTTTCCATGCAATGACCGCTAAAATGTTGAATTTTCACTTCATAGCACGTAATTTCAATAAAAGAGTAGATTTAATCGATTGAGGTTTTTCAGTTAAAATTATACAATATTTTACAAAAACTGTAGATGCATTAGACAGACAGCCGGACAGACATTCAGACTTGAATAGCGGTTAAACAAGCAAAAAGATTTGTTCGAAACAGCTTTGTAAACAGCAATCTAACAGTAGCAAATAGTAATATTTTTACTGACCACAAAAACAGCAATGATGGCAATAGTCACAAAGCATATAAGTATAATACTTCATAAGAAAATTCGTATAAAATTTATGTGCCTACTATTAAATTTATGTCTTAATAAAATAAAAATTTTTATTGAAAAATTAAAGAAGAAAAATAATCGTTCACATAATTTTTAATTAAAGAGACTTTTGCTTTTAGGAAACGGATTTTGAGACATGAATATTTTTATGTTATTTGTGAAGAACGATTAAACAGAGTCTGTTAAACATTAACTTAATGTTTTTAAAAAGGAAAAAACCTTTATTTTTAGAATGTTAAACATTTTAATACACATAACAGTCTCAAAGTAAAGGCTTTTTCATATTTAAAAATAAAGGGTTTTTCAATAAGAGCGCTACAAAAGTTTTTTTAAATAAAGCGAAAACGGTTTCGGATATCAATGAAATTCTTTATTCCTGTGAAAGTACATTCAATGCCATTATGTATGAAACTAGATTTCTTTTGCATGGCCACCACGGGCACGCTTGCAGAAGTCCAGACGCTGAACCTAATTTTTGACGGTTTTCAAGCACAAATCGCCCGATACTGCTGCAATTTCACGATCGATATTCGTACGAAGTTCATCAATCGTCGCTGGCTTGTTGGCATAGACCATAGACTTGACGTAGCCCCACAGGAAATAGTTTAACGGAGTCAAATCGCACGACCGAGGCGGCCAATCGACTGGGCCAAACTTGGTTTTCAGTAAATTGATTTTGACATTCGCTGTGTGGCTTGTGGCGCCGTCCTGTTGAAACCACATATTGTCCAAGTCCATATCATCCAATTCGGGCCAAAAATATTCGGTTATCATTGAACGGTAGCGATTCCCATTACAGTAACGTGCCGGTCTTGATCATCACGAAAAAAGAACGGCCAAATGACGCCGCCGGCCCATAAACCGCACCAAACCGTAATTTTTTCGGGATGCAATGGTACGTGTGAATTGCTGCCTGACCAATTACGCATATTTTGCTTATTGAAGAAGCCATTCAGCCAGAAATGAGCCTCATCGCTGAAGATGATTTTTCGATGAAAATCCGAATCATTTTCAAGTTGTTGCTCAGCCCAATTCACGAACATACGACGCTTCTGGTGGTCAAGCGGCTTCAGTTCTTGCATCAATTTGATCTTGTAAGGATCTAGGCTAAGATCTTTTCGCAAAATTCGCCACAATGACGTCACAGAGATGCCCAACGCTTGAGAACGACGTGTGAGAGACACATTTGGGCTTTCTTGAACTGAAGCCTCAGCGGCAGCAATATTATCGACACTACGGGCACTTATTTGTCTCATTGGCACGGGAAAATTTTGTACTGTGCCTGTGGATTCAAATTTTTCCACTAGACGCTCAATTGTTGATCTGGTAGGACGATTATGACGACCATAAATTGGACGTAGCTCTCTTAAAGTTGAGGCCACTGACTCCGAATTTCGGTAGTAAATTTTAATAATTTCTATTCGTTGTTGGCTCGTATATCTTTCCATGATGAAATGGCAAACCTTACTGAAGAGAAATGTCAAGAAAGCTGGAGAAAACATGGCGTCGTTTGCTGTCCCTTTTGGTCTACTTTTATAGCGTCCCTATTGAAAACCCTTTATTTGGTATATCAATATTTTTGTAATGAATTTTTAGTATTTTTAGCTTTTTCAGTGCCTTTCGACTTTTTAGCATTCTTCTGCATTTAACTTTTAGTTTTTCGATTTTTTTAACACATGCATTTGAGGAGTGTTTTTTTAAAAGGGCGTAAAACCATGTTAAACAAATTTTCAGTAATGAGAAAAAACTTTTATGGGCTGTTTACAATAACTTATTTTTTTTTTTTAATGTCTCCAGTGTTATAGCGAGTTGACCAAAGGTTCTAATCCCCTTAACATTTTTGTTGTAACATATTTGTAGCAATTGCAAAAAGTAAAAAACATTTTGAAATAAGCCCATTTGTTCTGCAACATTTGGAAATAAGCCCTTTTGTTTCGAAATCACACTTATTTCACCATTTGGAAGTTTATTTTGATGTCTATAGGCATGGTATGTAAGCACCTATATAGCCTGGGACATATAAAAAGTATTAAAAGTTTTTTTGGCCACTATTCGAAATACGCCTTAAAAATTTCTATGAAATTATATGGAAATAAGCCCTTTTGTTCTGAAATGCGACTTTTGATCACGATTTTACCTTGGAAAAATGCATTTTTTGTGATGAATTTTGAACTAGACGATGCGTTTTAGGATGGTAATGGCGATGACATTCTTAAGTTTGTTCGAGGTTGGAAGGGTTTTACGCCCTTTTGAAAAATCACTCCTCATTTGAAGTTCGATTTTTCAACATTTATAGACGTTTTCTCCATTTCCGAACTAGTTATTTCTCGATTTTTCCGATATCATCTACATTATTCGATGTTATTTAACATTTTTCGACTATTTTTATGCTCTTTGAATTATTCAGCATTTTTTGATTTTACCAATTTTTTCGAAAATTTTAATTATTTTCAAATTTCCCAGTGTGCCAAACGGACTCGTTTCGGATCCGTAACGGGTTCATATTTTCGTTCTTTTTATCCGTTACGGAATCCGTTACGTATCCGTTACTGATCCGTTTGCGGGAAGGATTTCTAAAAAAAAAACGAATCGTTTTTTCTTCTTTTATGGATCCGTTTCGAACCTGTAACGTACATCAAAAACGAATTCAAAACGGATTCGCTTTAATAATGTTAATGCTGCTTATAAAAAAAAAAGAAAACAGGGTGAAGCGCTTATTTTTAATTAAAAAAAACAAAATAACAAAAAAAAAAAAAAAAATTACTAGCCCGGCCGGGAGTCGAACTCAGGCTCCCGGGGTATTACTCTTTCATACACGAGACGTTAGACAACTGGGCTATTGACCGATATGATGTCTACTTAACTGATGTAGACTTATTTGATGTTGAGATTTAAAGTTTGTATATTAAACGAATTTCTGTTGTTTTTTTATAAGTATTCTGTGTTGTTTTTCTTCCCTTCTTTTGATAAAAAATAAGTTAAATAAAGCAAATCCGTTTTGAGTTCGTATTTGAAGTATTTAAGGAATCGAAACGGATTTGCCCAGGTTCGAATCCTACCAGAGGTGGATTTTTACCCTTTATTTTTCTTCCTTTTTTTTCTTTTTATTATTTTTTAATTGCTAATAGGCGCATCAAAACGGTTTTTTTCTGTAAATATACAGCATTAACATATTTAAAAGCAAATCCGTTTTGAATTCGTTTTTACATAAGTTTCGGATTCAAAACGGGCCCGCACTGCGGAATTTAATTTTTTTTTTATTCGCTAATAAGCGCTTCAAAATGTTTTTTTTATCTAAACAAAGCGTTTTGAATTCGTTTTTGATGTACGTTATGGGTTCGAAATGGATCCGTTACCGCGGATTACGTTTTTTATACCTTTATGAACTCGTAATGGATTCGAAACGGATCCTCATCCGTTTTTGTGCACATTGGGTTGTTTAGGATTTTTTAAAATTCAATTTTTTTTTTTTTACACCAGACGTCTTGTTGTAGTTTTCAGATATTTCGTTTCAATATGGTATATGTCTGGTACCCGCTTTATATTCATTAAATACTTCAGTTCAGTGTCGCATGCAAATGTCTTGACAGTACTTGAATATGAGAGAAGAAAAAACAAATACTGCACTGACTTGTTTTATTTGATTTACTTCAGTGCATATACTGTAGTGGTAGTATACACTACAAAACGCTGCTGTGACACAAGCAGTTTTTCGCTGACCTGAAGTATTCGCTTAAATAAAACACACTGATTAAAAAAGACTGTGCACTTCAGTGTCAAAATTAAATTAGTGTAAAACTCTGGCTTCGAATCTTAAATTTCTATACTCTACACACTGGGTATATTCACATTGTCTTTCATTTTGTAACGCAGAGAAGGAGGCGTGGCGGGTATGGAAAAGTGTATATATTCTTGATCAGAGTCACCTCCTAAATCGATATAGCTATGTCCGTCTGTCTGTCTGGATGTTTGCCTGTCCGTCGAAATCTGAAGTAGCTTCAAATGCAATTGCGGGTCGACTTCCGGTTGACTTGGAAGTAAAAAGATCGGCGGCATTACGTGACCTGCGTCGGCAGAATTGCTTTGACCGAGAATGCATAGCAGCAGTAGATCTAGAACTATGCACACAGTGACAACAAAGATGGCAAGCATCAGCAAAAGGGCGGTGGACTTACAATCTGATCCCTCTGATTGAAATGTGGCTTAAGCGAGCCAAATTATTATATCACTCAGTTTCTCACTGAACATGGCTGTTTCAGAGAGTATTTATGCAAATACAAGCACGTGACCCCTTTTGCATGTTTTGTGAAGAAGCTGTATAAAACGCCAACCACGTAACAAGGTGTGTATGGTTCAATGCGGCCAGACAAGTGCTAGAGAATATAACGGGTGAAGATGTAACTTGTACCAGTATTGTTCGACATATGCTGCTGGGTGAGGACTCCTGGGATCAAATTAATCACGTCATATTAACGATTATGCAGTAACACAGACTAGATGAGCAACTCAACAGATAAGATAGCAACATCAGAAATTAAGAATTAGAGCCAAATGCTTTTGCCCTGTCTAGCGGTACCGCTTGGCACTAGAAGGGCAGTGACACAAAATGAAGTTAGGGTTTAACAACGTAGGCATACTGAACATGTATTTATTGTTTGTTTGTGTAGAACTGAGTATATTTTCTATACAAACTCATGCATATATCTACATTGCACGTACTTTGTACATGTTTTGCGAGCCGGTATATTAAGATCATTGTCCGTGCGTTGGTCCTGAATGCGGTGAACCAGTAATCAGTATAAATCCCTCTTCCATAGTTAAAAAAAACACTATATCACAGTGCGACACATGAAAACTGAACTAAAATCCGTTATAAGGCGTCGAAGTACTCGCCGAAACAAGTAATTCTGCCAGAGCGTTTTGTAAAGTTGACTCATATAAGGATTTTATGGTCATTTTTGCGATTTTAAGGCACTAGATGAATTTTTTTCGGTTAAGTTTGCTCGGCATTTTTTTTCTTCTATACCATAGCTACAACATTGCTGAAGTCATCAAAACAATATCTCGGCTCGTTACCGAGATATAGCTATATGAAAAAATCGAAAAATCGCTCAAAATCCAATTTGAGGCAAAAAGTTGCAATTTTCAGCTGGATAATTATAATTATAATTATAATTCTGAAAATATTTTATTTTTATCAAACTTTTTAGAAATTCTATTGAGTTCGATATTTTTCGGTTTTTTTTTTAAGTTTTGTGAATTTTTAAAAATTTTAAGCTTAATGATAAAGCTCAGTTAACAAAACAATAAATATATAGAGGCCAAAGCAATCAATTAACTCTTTTTTACAAATAATCTTGGTCACTATTTAGTTAATTCCCACCTTGCGTTGCCAGAGCTGCTTATGATTTTTTTTAATAAAAAAAGTTGTTACTTTTTACAGCTCTTCTTCAAAGCAAATTAGTTTTTAAACAAATGCTTAGATAAATACTTTTCAAGGTCATATTATTATATTCAAGCGCTAGAGGCTAGACAAAGAAACAATAATTTTTTACAATTATTTCATAAAAATGGCAGAAAATTTGATTTTAGCGTGTCTGGACAAAAAATGTAATTGTTTAAATAAAAAAAAAACAGTGACTTTTTTTATTTGAATGACAACATGTCCAGCATCAATTACATATAGCGGTTAGAGGCGACATGCATATCTGTCTGTCTGTCTGTTTGTATCTCTATATCTAACAAACTTTCGTTTCAAAGTCAAGTTCAATTCACTTGGCTGCGCATTTACGAGAGTTTTGTATAAAATTTGTATTTCTTTTTTGTTTTCTGTTTCAATTGTTGTTGATTTATCTTTTGATTCATTCGTTTTTTGTAAATTTTTCTGTGTTTTGCTTTGTTTCTTTTCTTATTTCTTTCTATTTTTTATGCTATATTTTATTAAAATTTTTTTTCTTCACAAAATGCTTAATTAATTGCAATTTGCTTGTAAATAAATCCCCACTTAATCCAGTGTGTTGAATTGCTTAAGCTTTGTTGTTAAGTTTTATTTTTGTTTAGGGTTTTAAAAAGTTTTTTTTTTTTTAATAAAAAATTACAAATTTTAAAAACATTAATTTTTTTTAAGTGTTTTTTTGAAAGAAAAAAAAATTTTGTTCAAAAATAATATATGATCTAAGAACTTAAGCGCACAAAGGTGCGAACAAATTTACTTCTCGTTAGTTAACTCGTAGCAGTTAGTTATGTTTGCAATTAATTTACTATGAAGCGTGAAAAGTTATGCATGATCTATGTGGAATTTTGTAGATTTTGTACTAAATTTTTGTTGCTTATGTTTTGACACGTTACTTAAATAACTTTATCTTTTGAGAATTTTAGCATAGGAATTATATGTAACTTATGTAAATATTTGCCATATCGCGTTAAGATAAGAACGTGGAATAATATATCGAAATTTAAGCAAATTAATTTTTTTTTTCAGTTTTCTGGTCATACATAAAAAATTGACTGCGTTTATTGTATATGATGGATTTACATATTCCCGAGTTTGTAAAAACAAACACAGTTCCAGATCACAGATCCTATATATTTACACCATATGACATCATATCTTTTGTTAAAGGAATAATCATATAAAACTTATCAAGCTTACATAGGTAATAAGCTACTACTTATTATACCTTTCGACAAAATTCAATTTTTGGTTGCACAAATGAAAAAAGCCAATATATTCTGAAAATATGACTAAAAATAATTACTACGTGTATTCCAGATTTTCTGAATCAGGTCGAAATTTTTTTAATCGGTCTTTGAAGTTTTCTTTACATGTGTTGAGTCGACACACAAAATTTTACGATCCTTGCATCTGTCATGTCTTCTGAAAACTTATGGAAGATGTTATTTCAATTCAATTCAATTCAAAGTTTATTTTACTTCTGCTTTTAAACTTTTAGTTGTAGCAGAAGGAAGTTTGATGTGTAACTAAATATTACAATGTATTAAAGCTAGTTTAAAAATAAATTTAAGAACAATGTTAGGAGACAATACTTTTAGTAGAATTACAAAGTTATTCATTGAGCGGAAAAGATCTAAGTCTTAAGCTATTAACAACAAAGAAATATATAGATTTAATTCTCTAAAAATATTTAATAAATAGCTTAGATAGTGGTTTCGAAATGCAGAATACACTCAAACATAAAGTGATCGAGAGTTTCATTTTTATGCAAGTTGCACAACGAACATTGGTTATCAACTTCTAATCGATGAATTTGACCTTTAATACAAAATCGTAATTGAGCAATAATTTTTGTCATATAAAACTGATTGCGGTAAAATAGATAGGACGCGGTGTTATTATCCAGTGACCTAAGTATTCTGCAATTAATTGTTGTCGAATTTGTCACTTTTAAAACATCTTGAAATTTTAGATGGCACTGGAGACGCTCAAGGGCTATCCAATCATCTGCGTTTAAAGAATGCCAGAAATGTGACATGTTTATTAGCTGGAGGAACTGGTTGAACTGAGAGACCCAGTTTAATTCGATGCTTCCACTACCAGCAGCATGAAGACAAGATAAACGTGTTAGACATATGAATGGATAACGGCTTTACTCCATTTGGAGGATACGAATTATATAGTTAAAACCTAGTTTGAAAATTTTTAAGGAGACTGTTGAAACATCCAACTCTAGTCTTAGAGGAGCGTTTGGGGTAGCGCTTGGTAGAGAGAGTAAACGTTTGTAGCATGTTGATTGTACAATTTCTAGTTGTTCGCAGTACCACAGGCCCCTCACCTCGGCTGAGTACAAAAGAGTAGAGGCTGTTATACCATCAAACAGTTCAATTACGCCCTGGCAAGAGTCTGTTTTAAAATTACAAAGTATTTGCAGAGCCGATCCCAAAGCCATTTTACCCTTTTTTATAGCAGTTTCGGCTGCACATTTACCAAGAGTAGAGCTCGATATAGTAACATCTAGGTAGGGATATGTTTTGACAATAGCGATCGGTTGGTTTTTGTATAAGAAATTAACAGAGGAAGCCCTTCCTCCTTTTCTAAAATTAATAATTTGGGTTTTTTCGGCGTTAACTACCAACTTAGTTTTGTCACAATATGTTTCGAGAGCTAGTAAGATTTTACGTAAAATTACGGCAGACCTGGCTAAGACCACAGCGTCATCTGCAAAAAGAAGCATAAGAATGTCATTTATGCCGTCTATATTAAGTCCTTCAATATTTTCAAAATCCGAAATGAACAGAATGAACAAAAGGGGGCTTAGGATTTCACCTTGGAGTACACCCTCAGTAACAGAAATAGGGTCAGAGTTGTGATCTGCGAGTCTTATGGCAAAAGATGCCTGGTTATAAATAGACTGGAAGATTTTGATAAAACGTGAGCTTACGCCATGGGTATGTAACTTTTGCCAAAGTAAATTATGCACGATTGAGTCAAAAGCTCTTTTAAAATCAATAAACAGGCCGAAAGCTGAGCTTTTTTTATGACGAAGATGAAGATGTAGAGCTGCTTGCAGGGTAAAAATATTATCGACACAAGATCTTTTATTTCTAAAACCATTTTGAGACTCGGGAATAATGTTGTTTAGTGCAGCCTATATCAAAAGGCGGTCATGCAATATATGGGTGAAGATTTTAAGTATGGTGTTGCATAACGCTATACCTCTGTAATTTTCGGGTTGATTAACATCACCTTTTTATGGAATAGCACAAGAATAGAACGAGAACATGCTTCGGGAGTAACTCCATAGAGGATAACTTTATTGAATAGTAAGCGAAGAATGAAAAGCCCTTGATCAGGCACATGTTTAAAAAATTCAGCGCTAATCAAATCTTCACCTGGTGCTCTATTATTTTTTAATTTATTGATTGCTCTTTCAAGCTCATTGGATGATATTTCGGAATCTAAAATTGTATCATTGGTGCCTATAAAAATTCGTTCTGACGTAGGACGTGGTGGAAAAATTTCTTGATAAAAATTTTTCCAGATATGTGCTGCAATCGGGTTAGGTGTATAAGGTTTTTGGTTATGTGCTTTAATGAGGCACCAAAAGTCTTTGGAATTTTTTATGTTAAAGAATTTATTTTTGACATCTGTTTCATAATCAATTCTTTTTGACTTCAATAAGTTTGGAAGATGTTAAGGGGAATATTTTTATAGAAAACTTCAACCCTCTACATCAAGGGTGTCAGCGTAGAAGAAAAGTGAGCCAATTTTGGCTCGACCCAACAACATCAATATTTCTGTACAACAATCCCAACAACATCAATATTTCTGTACAACATTCACAGAAATAATTTTTGTTGTTTTTTTTTCACGCTCGTCAAAATTTCGCGTTTTTGTTGCTTTTTTTGTGTACACACAAAATCGAACTCGAACCAACATAAAACAACAACAAAGACTACGTCGCATCAAAAACAACAAAGAATATGGGTATTAATGCGTTGATGCGCAGTTGCGAAAATGCAAGTCTTTTACGCACTAACGCCTGAACGATCAATGTGAATATTTCCATCTTGAGAAATTGCAAAAGTAGTGCGAAATTTTCGGCAATATTTTTGTTATTTTACTAATATCAAACTTTAGCAAATTGCACTTTCGCAACGACGCAAGGGCATTGCGCATCAACGCGTGAGTTCCCCTAATTTTTGTGTGTGTCCTTGTCCTTAGAAATTTTGAAAATTGTTGAAGTATTATTGTTGTTGTAAACGAGGCATGAAAAAACAACAAAAAATTGTTTTTTTGTTTGTTGTTACTCGAATTTAAAGTTGTTGTAAAAGCAACGCTGACTGCGCTGCATGCGTTTGGCTCAGTGATTTGAAAACGCTGACACCCTTGCTCTACATCCCCCACAAATGGATAATTTTGACCATTTCTCAGAAAGGTACAAAAATTACCCCCTAAACGGGGGAAAAGTGGATCAATAGATATCATAGAAATATTTGCTATAAAATTTCACTAATAGTTGCCGAACACTAAAAAGTCGAAAATTCACCGCGAAGGTTAAAAACTCTTCAATATCAATTAAGACTTCACACATTTTATGTTAAATACATTTTTTCAAAGTGGGTCTGTTTGTGGGTCTATTTGACCCATTTTCCCAAAAAACTGGTTATAATGGGTTAAAATATTGCAAAATATGTTCTACGGAAAATTTCATTGGGGGTCACCGAACTCAAGAAATGGTTTAAACTTAAGAAAAATTTATTTAACATAAAAGTTAGCTCGTGGGATTGAAAATGAGCGAAATCGGTCAACGGACACGCCTACCGCCCATACAAAAAATATATTCAAAATGCAACTTTCGGAGTATTTTTCACGACAATGCAACCAAAATTTACAGAAATACTGCGAATTGTAAGCGCGAGCTCTGAGAAAAAATTTGAAAAAAAGGGCGTGGCACCTCCCATATAAGCAAAAGCTTCAAAATGCTATACTGAAAGCGATTTTTGAGATAATCGAACTTATTTTTACTTAGACGCTATAAATGCAAGCTCTGAGCAAAAACTGGGTGAAATCGGGCAAGAAGGCGCGGCACCTCCATATAAGCTAAATTTAAAAAAAAAATGCAGTGTAGGGTATTTAATGTTTGGCCAGGCCTAAGCTTACACCCCTACTAGATATTACTCGCGTGAATGGACTTTGTGATTCGTAATAACTTTTTCGCTGAATTACTTGTTTAAATACCTCTGTTGTTTGCTGTAAGGTACAATAATTTATACTAGAATCGCCCAACGGTCAACATTTTACTACACACAATAAATTTAATAATTTTGGTACTTTTTGGACACTTAGTACTTTTTTGCTATTTGGTACAAAATAGAAAAGCTCATTTATCATCTTTGGTACAATGACTAATTTGAAACGTAAGTAAAACAAAAAACTCGTACAGTGATATGCTTTTTGTTTTTTTCTTTGTGCTTTATCTTCTTGTCAGCAGGCTTAAGGACAACATAAAAAAAATAATTTTAACTTTGTGCACATCTACACACAAATACATTTCTAATGGTGTATAATTCAAAGTCGTACTCCATTTCTAACAAAGTAAAAAAAGGAGGACAAATTTTTGTCTTGCGTATTAATATATAGATTCGGACATTGCGTACAGCAGTGTGAAGAATTCATTAAAATAAACATATATTATGAAAAAAAATTTAAGTTTTTGTTGAATTTTTATTAAACTAAATTAAGTGCTACTGAAAAAATGTTCACTATGAAAACATGCATTTTGTGGTAGTGAAAAGTTTTTCATTATCACTAAATTTAGATAACAATTTTCCATAAGAATTCCACTAAATTTAGTGATAGTGACATTTCATCCACAATCAAAAAATTGATTTGTTGGTGATGAGAGATTTACCATTAACACTTAATTTAATGAAAGAAAAAATTTGTTTCATTGAATTTCCACTTTTAAAATTAAGAAATGTCACTTTCACTAAATTTTGTGGAATTTTTATTTAAAATTGTTAACTAAATTTAGTGATAATGAAAAACTTTTCACTACCACAAAATGCATGTTTTTATAGTGAACATTTTTTCAGTAGCACTTAATTTAGTTAACAATTAACAAAAATTCCACTAAATTTAGTGTAAATTAAATAATTTTTCTCCTGCATTACAAAATTTTTTAATATAGAAATTAAAGTGACTTTTTAGGCTTCGTCAATAAGTCAAAAAATCTTAACAAATTAATAAAACTCTCGGAAACTCGAGTTATTTAAGTAGATATAAATGGAAAAGGAGGAAAAAATAAAAAAATTTGCTGATATTTTTTAATAAATCATAGAAGCGTTAAGTTATAAATTAACCGGAATGACCGGATGTCGGGATATATCCGATTCAGTTGAAAAATTTAATCTCTACATGCGAGAGATCTTTTAAAAGAGTAGATATTCGATATTTTTTTTTTATACATTTTATAGTGATAAAATATGTCGCTAGTTAGTGATATAAAAATCCACTGGCTTAATTAATAAGCATTAAGTCACGTTTTACTGATGTGCAAAGTTAATTTTTTATATTTTAAAAATTTGTATAAAAATTTATGTAAATTTTAAGACCTAAAGTAAAAAATTTTAATTTGTTTTTTTTTGCTAAACAGATTAATTTTAGTAACAAGTATTGGCAGCAATTTAACCGCAAAGTGTTAGCATGATAAAACCGCGCATTCATAACTATAAACACGCTTCATCACGAAAATATTTCTTAACTCTGAAAACTGGCTATACTTCTGAGAAAATTAATTTCAAAGAATAAATTTACTTAATTTAAAATTTCTTGCTTCAGCTCAACGCAATTTGCAACTTAAATTTGTCAACATTTGAGAGTAAGAAACATAGTTATGGTGGTTAGGAATTTTTGTTGAATTTTTTTGGGATATGACCTCATTGTTTTTGCAAAAGAAAGAGAACAACAAATATCTGTAGTAACTTAAGCAAAGTGTCATTGTACATACCTACAAAAAAAGCAAGAAAATTTTAAATTCAAAGCAACTTTGATTTATTAAGTTTAAAACCAAGTAACCACACTCCAACCAACCTACCAACCAGAAGCAAAACTTTTATCACTAAGTTAATTTTAAATTCAAACAAGCCGGTAATGCATGACTTTAGGTGTATGTTGTTGTTATTACAATTGTTGTTGTTGTTGTTGCTGCTGCAGCAATGTTTTAGTCTTTAAAGTTATGTTGCTGTGGCTACTATTTAATACCATTGCTCATATGCAAAGCGGGCTTAATGTAGGGTGACCAACCGTCCCGCATTTTGCGGGACAGTCCCGCATTTTTCCCTCTCGTCCCGCATTCAAAAATGTCCTGGAAATGTCCCGCATTTTCATGTTTGTCCCGGAAATGTCCCGCATTTAAGATGGACGCTCATTGTGTAGATTTTTTCTATAATATGAATCTTTTATTAGGAATATTGCAAACCAAATTTCAATTTCAATAAAATCGTGCAAAATCAAATGAAATTGTTGTTAATGGTAGTTCGTGTTTCTTCAAAAGTTATTGCAGATTTAAGATGATATCATGAAATCTAAAGTTGTGTCGTTTTACCCGTTTTATGGGATTTCAAGATGTCATGACATGTCATCTTAAATCGGCCATAACTTTTAAATAAAGTATTGTATGGCATTTTTTAAGAGCTCATTTCGAAGAAACATAGAAGAACAACGTGATACATTTAGTAAAAAAATAATGAAAATTTTGTGCAGTTTGCATCGAACCTCAAAAATAGCCAAAATAACCAAAATAGCCATTTTTCATGAGTTTGACCTCAAATATCTCCAAATCATGAAGTGGTGGGTCAATTTTGATCTCGGATTCGGATTCAACCCATGAAGTTACTTTGGAAATGTTTAAAAACAAAACCTTGCTGGTATGCGTTATTAATTTAGAGAATTTATTACGTGCCATTTTTGACCCGGTAGTACAAGGGTTAAGATTTTTTTCAGAATTGTTCTTTTAGTCTAGAGTCAACATAAGAACTACATATGCAGTCGGTATCCATGATAATATGGACGTTATGAATTTTGGCCAAAAAAGTGTGCCTTTTGACCAATAGTGGCTTGTGGATACGAGAGAGATGCGCTTCACGGCTGCTTTAGAGCGCTCCAGCAGCGCTATTCATGCGCTTCGTTTACCATTGGGAAGTGATGCTTTATTTTTTTATTTTCATTCCCTTCTTAATGAACGATCAAAGAGGTTTTTTGTAGGAACAGAAATAGAAGTGGTACGTATATTCAAATTACTTGTGTTCAAAAGAAAATACGTTTTTTCTTTAGTGTAAAAAAATAAATTTTCCCTGTCTCGCATTGGACGATTAAAAAAATGGTCAGCCTAGCTTAATGTACTCCAGTAAAGGCGATTTACTTTGTGCTTTCAGTTTTTTTTTGCTTTTTGCTTTTAAAAATAAAACATTTTAGAATTTTGCGTGCGCATTCGGAATTTTTAATTGATTTTCTTTATTTTTAAAAGGTTAAAAAATAATTAAAAGAAAAAACACTAAATCTATTAGTGCATGCAGTGAATATCAAATGCTTTTTGAGCAGTCAGTCTTACGTGAGTAAAATTCTGAGAAGAAATGTCTTCTAAGTAGCTGCACAGGGAAAAACTCTGGTTCGAAATATAGCGTAGCTTGTGATTTCATGGGCAATAAAATTGAGGAAACATAATTTTTTAAGAAAAAATATTAGAACATTTTGCGACCTATCCGTATGTCCTACTTTTTTTGCTATGTTAGAAATGGAGCACGACTTTGAATAATATACCATTCAAATGCGCACAAAGTTAAAATTATTTTAATATTTTGACTTTAAGTCAGGTAAAATTATACATAAGTTTTTCAATACTAACAGCAACAAAATACACGGTCACACTGAGCTGAAAAAAGGATAATGCACAAAGAGAAAGACAAAAAGTATAGAACTGATTTAACTTTTTTATTTTGTTTATATTTTGCTTGCATTATACCAGGGATGATAAATGGTCTAATTTTTTTTAGTATAAATTATAATGTGGAAATTTTTCCTAAACTTTCTTTAAGTTTGGAAAATTCTTTATTATAAAAATTATAACATTTTTTTTAGAAATCGCTATACTACTGGCTTATATTTCCTGATTGTATTAGTAATTTGTATAAGACATTTATTTCAATATAGTATGAAATAATCATATAAATTCGAAAAACACCGAAAAACATTGAAAAGTCTGGAATATGTATATAAAATATTTTTGAATAGATATCTACAAATGAGTTGTTAACTTAAACCATGTTCTGATTTGAGCGGTTTTACTATGACCAAAACAAGGTAACTTTTAGTCTAATGACTGAGATTGCTGTTATCAGGGTTAGATCCGCTCAAACGGATCAGATTAGAACGCCTGACACATTCGTGTTCAGACTTCCGGTAAGCCTCTTTCGAATCAGATTTGAACCTGAACTAATTTCTAGTCAGGTTCGTGCTCTTGTAATGTACAGAAATGCCAATCGCTGAACCTTGTCGATGTTCTTGTCAATATTTTTCTCGCCCAGAGCAGTGTACTTACATTATACCTTGTACATAGATCAAAATTGATTGAACTATTCATAGAGTAAAAGCAATAACGACCCAATAATGCTCAAAAATTCCGAAAAATATAGAAAAAGAGATATTTAATAGTTGAAGTGTAATGAAAAATATCTAAAATGTGGGAAGTATATTTCTCATATATGTAGATGTCATTAGCTAAAATCTGGCAACGCCATAATTAAGTTCGAAATTTTTAAACGTAAACGTACTCACGTTTTGATGTACAATTTTGATGATAATCCACGTTGAAAGTTGTGAAAAATAATCCAACGAAAACATTCTCTTGAAATTTTCATTTTTAAGCCAAATTGATTTTCTTATCTTACTACACCCAAAAAAATCTCTTGTAAAAGTGTAGCAAAATGCTGTATGTTTTACAGCATTAACTTTCATTTTTCATCCCATATCTTTTGCAGTTAATATTACAGTTTTGTTGTGCATTTGAGAAATTAGCTGTGAAAAATAAAATATTTGCTGTAAATTTCACAAAAAAAAAAAATTTATATCGATAATTTTGACAAATTTCTGGTAGAAATTGTTGCATTTCCTGTAAAATTAACAATTAATTGTAAATTCGATAATATTAACTTTTAAATTAGCAAATCCACAGATTGTTGTAAAATCCACAACAAAACGTTGTTAAAACTACCGCAGCAATTTTTTTGGGTGTATAAACAAAAGAAATAGCACTTGCACATCAAAACGCTGTGAGTACGTTTATGTTAAAAAATGTCAAACTTTATTATGGTGTTGCTAGTTTAGCATTTGACATTAGTGTTGCCAGTTCCCGAAATATGAATAGTACCCCTCGTATCATTCCAATGCTTTTGATGATTTTTATGTTTCTCGATGATACTATTCGAATCCCTTTTACTTTTTTCAGGTTTTTCGATTCCTACAATCTATTATTGTGAGGCCAAACTACATCAAAATACAGGAAAATTAGACATTAAATAACTATTGTACGCAATATCTCTATGGATGAAAAATAAAAAGTCAAAAGCCCATTGCGAAATTGTGTGCGAATAAGAAGTTATGCAGGCTCAATAGAAATAAAAATCAGTGTTTTCAGCGAAGTACGATTATTTCACATCTGAAGAATGTTTTCAACTCGGTTATTTTAAAAACACATATGCATTTTAATCAAAAAAGTCAACAGTATACACAGTAATAATCGGGAAATCTCGATTAAAACAAAAAAATTTAAAGATCTGAGAATTTATTTTTCTGAGCAGTGACCTAAGCTACTGGCTAATAGCTTAAGCATACGACAGCGTTAATTTGGAATAAAAATGTACTAAAGCAATTGAAAATTTAACCCTGACAGACGAAAGTTACCGATTTAAGTAAATAGCTGATTTGGTTGTTTATTTGTTTTTTTTGACAGCAACTGCTCATCACCTTCGCTCCACTCAGTGCGTTTTCTTTATATTCCATTCTTAAAATGAACAATTCATTTTGATTTCATGCATTAACGTTAGATTTGATGCGTATTGAGATGTGGATAATGCACAAGTAAGTTTAGATTAAGAGGGCTGATGCGGATTAACGGTGTCGTCCGCCTATGTTATAAGATAAATTTATTAACTTTTTGGGAAGCACGCATGCTTTTGTTCATATTAAATTTATATCTTCAAAATACCTAACCGTTTGTTGTCAAAATGTATAGATAAATGTGCACACATACCTGTAAGAAAAGAAAAGAAATATAAATTAACTTCCTGGATTAAAACTGAGTTATATGTAAAAGTAATAGTCAATATAGTAGTTTATTGAAAATATTATAGTTTTTCTTATAGTGTAACCTAACCACTACCTTTTAAGATAACATTTATGGCAACTTGGGGAAATGTTAATGCAATGGCAAACCCCACACATTTTAATATCGCATACAATTTTTTTAAAGTTGAAAATACTTTCGAACCATTTATGTAAAACGCGTTTTAATGTTACTTTTTCTTTTTTTTTATTGGTAAGTACATTGAAAAAATAACATTTTCCTGAAAAATAGTTAAAAAAAGAGCAAAACTGAGTAAAAAACACCAACTACATATAAAAATAAAACACTCAATAATGAAACAATTCTAAAAATGTTGGTAAGAGAAAACTTACTCAAAAGTAAAGAAAAAACAAAGAAGAAAATGAGCTAAAGAAAAGGAATAAAAAACAATTCAAAACCAAATAGAAGAAAAAACGGTTAAAAGACCAGACTAGAAAATTAAAAATACAATAAAAAACAGCAGCAATTGTTTTAATATGGTAGCAAAGATACAATACAAGATATAAACATAGATATCGGAGCTACATACACATTTGTTTGTATTAGCTCTCAAAATATGTTTGTATCGTTGTCGGCCTTTGTTTTGGTTTTTTATCTTATGTTAGCCATACTATTGTACTACCGGTTTCAGTATTTTTGAAGTAGAACAAACCCCAACCTAATCTATAGTATCTCTAGAATGTGTGGATGCTATGAATGTTTATCTATCTAGATATGTATGTTTACTCTTATTTGTCGTTGTATACCTACAGAGTAGATATGGTCGCTTGTATTTGTGACAAATTTGGACAAAATCTCCAAGTTTGTTTTAAGTAGTTTTTTTTTTCTTTTTGTGTAGGATTTGATATGTAAATTTTAGTACTTTCTTTTAATTACTCAAAAAAATAAACTGTTTGCTTAACCTTTTCCTCATCAGTGGGGACTGTCTTCAGGTTTTTTTTTTTTTTTTTTTTTTTTTTTGGGTTTCAATTTGTTTGTTTAAAAATGTAAATTAAGTGATTAAGTTATCTAAATGGGCCCATAGTTAATTGTGCGATTAGCAATTTAGATAGGTAGCTGTGTGTTGTGTGTGTAAATTACGTAGTACGATAGTAAAATTTTTTATTTTTTGTTTTTTTAATTTTCATTAAGAAACTTCAAGTACTTTCACAACTAACACATGAAATATATTTCAATTGATAAAGTCAATTGAAATGAAAGTGTAAAGCCAAACTATGAAAACAAGAAGTTTCTAACAAAGTTGAAAAATTATTAAATAAACAGTTTCTTCCTAATAAAATCCTTTTTAAAATCTCTACAACATCTTGCTGAAATAGTCAAATAAATTATCTTGAGTACTAAGAGTGTCCCAAATATTTCTGTGACATTTTTTCAACATTTGACGAACAAAGATTTTATCTCCGAAAAGTCTTCATACGAGTCTTCGAAAACAATGTTCCTAAACAAATTGCTATCATCATACTTTACAAGCTTAATAGAGTTCGGCTTCTGTTTTCCATTAACTTCCGATTCAAATGAATTATTTCCACAGGAATTTATAATGAGGACCAAACATTGCCTTTAATCTCTAAAACAGAATAGTAGGGCATACCACTTGTTGTCAGCTTCGTATAGAAAGTAAATCTTACCGTACTGAAGATTGACGGTTTTCTGTGATATGAGTAGAAATTCGTTAAGTGGGCCCATGATTTTCGACGTGGTGACGAAAATTGAAACGAATATCCCAATGCAATCTACGTAGGCTGCTATATATATTTCTGGCCTAGGCAACACTAAGTGTTGTCAGGTGCAATCTGACATTTCCATTGGAAAGTTTGACATTTTTTAGCATAAACGTACACAGAACGTTTTGACGTACGACCATCATTTGTGTTGTTTACAGTGACTTCAAAAAAATCAATTTGGCAAAAAAATGGAATTAACTCGTGAACATTTTCGTGCGATCATTTTTCACAACTTTCGACGTGGATTATCACGACAAGAGTGCATCGATGAACTTAAATCTTTGTATGGCGATGAAGCACCATCCATAGCACTGTGAAAAACTGGTTTAATGAATTCAATCGTGGCCGACGCTCGCTCAAAGACGAATTCCGTGAAGGTCGTCCAAAAACGGCAGTTATGCCAGAGAATATTGATGCCGTGCGTGAACTGATAATGCAAGATCGTCATGTGACATACCGTGAGATAGGGGCATCCTTGGGCATTAGTTCAACTCCAATACATTCGATTTTACATGAAAACTTAGTTGTAAAAAACGTTTGGTCTCGTCGGAAACCCCATAATTTATCAATCGCTTAAATTATCACTGGACAAATTGATTTTCTTAACTCAATGTAAACAAAACAAATAGCACTTGTACATCAAAACGTTGTGAGTACGTTTATACTAGAAAATGTCAAACTTTCCAATGGAAATGTCAGATTGCATCTGGCAACACTTAGTGTTGCCTAGGCCAGAAATATACATAGCAGCGTACGTACTACTTAAGTGGTGGAAAGATTTGACATAAAAAGTTTTGAAAAAAGTTAATTTGTTTATTTACAATGCACGATTGACAATTGAGGTATCATTTTACAAAAAAATTACTTCCTCGTAAACTTTTTATTGAAAGTTTTTGAAAATTCAGCGGGACGCGTTTGTATTAGTTGTTGCTAATTTTTATTTGGTTTTTTCAGAAACAAATGCTCATTTGATACGGTTCTCCACACGATAATTTAAAATTTCTTCCAAAAACAGAAGCCTTGAAGTCCGAACATAAAGAATCCATTAAAACAACATTTTGGCGCCCGCCGTTATGGTAAACGATATTAAAAATTGGCAGAGGCTTGAGTCAACAAAGTAAGTGTTCGATAAATCGAACGTTGGCCTTTAGGCCATACCACAAGATCCCATTCAAATACGACAAACGTTGCTTGTGAAAACCATATAATCCGTCAGCCAGAAAGTAAAACTCGGCGATGCTAGCTGAAAAGGGGCTGTCCATAAGCCTTGTGATGCTAAAATTCGCAAAAAATGTACCCGCTTCCCTCAGCTATGTGACGGTAGCGGGGAGTAAAAAAATACATGGGCGGGTGAGGGGAAGTGGGTTAATTTTTTGCGATTTTTAGCGTCATAATGCTTGTTGGCAGCCCCCTTTCAACTGGCATCGACGATATTTAACACCCGGTTGGCAGATTATATGCTGTTCTCCAACCACGATTGGTCGTATTTGTATGGGCTATGTTCGATTAATCGAACACTTGATTTTCCAACATAACGGTAAAATGAGTGGGGGTAAACATTTTTTGATGACGGATTTGGAGTCAGAGGGTGCCAATTCTAAAAATATACTTTATACAAAAAAAATAAAAAAGTTTCTGCAGCGTGGCCGAAAATGGGTTAAAATGGTTTGGGATCCATGAAATGTTCTTATTTACAAGGGGCTTTGCGCCCCATATAAAAAAAAAAAAAAATAATAATACTGAAAATGTTTCATTTCTGCACCCATAACTGCTTTCTGTATGATACCAGCTGTCATTTGCAAAACGCTATGAGGTTTAAGGGCAAGGGGTGTTGTGCCCTACACACACCGAAAAAAATTAACCAGGTAAATGAATATAGACTTCTGCATTTATTTGTATACCCTACACCCAGGGTATATTCACTTTGTCCTTCCGTTTCCAACGCAGAGAAGGATACGTGGCAGATATGGAAAAGCATATATATTCTTGGTTAGCGTCACCTCCTGAGTCGATATAGCCAAGTATGACTTTCTGTCTCTCTGCCCGTTGAAATCATTTGAATATTTTTTGGAAGCAAAAGTTTCAAAATGCTATACTGAAAACTTTTTTTGAGATAATCATGCTTAATTGCCCTCAGACACTAAAACAACACAGTAAAATCAAACTCTGAGCAAAAAGAAGGCAAACTCGGATAAGAGGGCGTGGCACCTCCCATATTAGAATAAGTTTTAAAATGCTATACAGAAAGCGTTTTTCGAGATAATCTAACCAAATCTCACTCAGGCACTAAAAACTAGAAAAGCAAGCTCTGAGCGAAAATATGACAAAATCAGACGAAAGGGCGTGGCACCTCCCACATAAGCAAAAGCTTCAATATGCTATAACTACTAAAAACGTTTTTTGACCGACCACTTTCACTCAGATACTGAAAACAGTAAGTGCAATATTTGAACAAAAGCTATATGAATTCGGACAAGAGGTCGTGACATTTCCCGGTATTTCGAGTTTGACGTATTGTTGTTACTTCATATTGTATGATTAAAATTGAATTGATTTTAAAGTTATGCGAAAGATTTTCAGCAACATCGAGAACACTGCTAAAAGGATGACAAACTTTTTTCAAAGACAGCTGTTTTCAAAGAATTGCGCAGTTTTGCAAAAACCGGACGTTAAGTAAGAAAAGAGTATGTTGTAAAACCACAAAATTATAAAAAAAATTACCAAAAAAGGCAAGTTGTTTCAACCGAAAATGTTAAAAACAACTTGTGAGTTTTTAAAAGTAGAAATTGCAATAAAAAAAAAAACAAATGATTTACCTCATAAGCAGCAATTTCCTCCTTCCCAAACATGGCAACTGGTGATGAATTACGTGGAGCAAACATTTTTCTTCATAAAACAAATTGCAAATCATTTAAAACAGCAAACAGAAAAAAAAGTAAGATATATTTTAATGAGCAAAAATACACACAATGCAAAAAAAAAGGAGATAACTTTTTTATTTTGCCTTTTTTATGAAAAAATTCAATTATTTATCAGCATTAATTGGCATGGCATTGATTTTACGTAGAATTAAACGATTTATCACTGGTAAACTGATGCAAAATGACACCCACAAAAAACAATTTTTAATACACCAGGGGAATAATGACACACACAATAAGCACAAATGTCAGTTAAAGAGGGCGTTTGTGGCACTTGCAAAATCAACACTTTTTTGCAGAAAAAAAGTTTTCAAAAATTAAAATTTTTTTTTATAATTTTTTTTTATTTTTTCACTTTTTTCATTCGATTATGATGACTAGTGTTAAAGCCACATGTTTGTGGCTTCAGCTACAGCAGCCAAGGTCGTGGCACGAGAAAAAAACAACAAACTTGGCAAAAGCAAAAAAAATTCAGCAAAAAAATCACAAACTTTGCACAAATGAGATAAATTCGTATCGTATTTTGTATCTCATGGATACGTAATTAGGAGTTAGATACTTTGTTTTCTTCTCATACGTTGTTGTACTTTGACTTCAATAGCAAATTAATCAACGTTTCACTTTCAATTAGGGTTTTTTGTCGAATAATACGAGAGAGAGAAATTTGAGAAAAAAAAAATCCCAGCACTTGAAAAAACTTTTAATTAAAAAGATCACAAAAGTTCAACGTGTTTCGTGATGTGAACGTTGACGTATCTAATAGATCGTTTTTTGTATCTTTTTGTTTTGTATCGTTAGATATTTTCACTTTTTTTTTCTTTTTTAAAATCGCTTTAGTTACTACATAAATATTTTAACAAATTCTTTATAAAAAATTTCGTTTCGATCGATAGTATCTTCAATTGTCGCTTAATTAATTCACACTCTCATGACTAATTTATTAATTAATTAAATAAAATTAAAACAAAAAAAGTATCTTAAAAACACACGACGCAGCACGACGCGTTATCTTTTCGAGATACGTTTGTTAACACAACTTCTTTCAAACTGATTTTCAACAACGTTGGGGGACAACATCGTCTAGAAAGAAGCAGAGAATATGAAAAAAAAAAACACAACAAAAATGTGTTAACTGTTGAGTTGGGAGCAAAAAAAACCAGCGAAAAAATCAGTCAAGAAATACGTTAAATTGTTAAGAAAGAGCGCGACGAACGGACGCGCTTTATATTGAGTTTTTGAGCGAGCGCATTTTGTAACGCGGCTGGCGAGTGTTGTGTGCTCCAACACTCAAAACTCTGAGATATTTCAATGTCTGTACGGCTGACTGTCTGTCTGTCCATTTGTTGTTGATGTTTTGTCAAGTTGTTTGGTTAGTTTTGTTGCTTTTGGCCATGTTTTTTTTTGCTGTTGTTGTTGTTATTCTTCTCTTTATTTATGTTTACGTTATGCTCCTCTCTGTGTTGCTGTTTTTGACTTTGAAGTTTGTACATTGATAGTTATGCGTTCTGTCAGTCGGAGTTTGTTGTTTTTTCATTTCAATAACTCAGGTTTGAGTTCAACGTCGTCGTCGTTACCATCCATTGAGGGAGTGGAACCAAGTGGTAGACAACAACAACAACAAGCAAGAGTTATAATGCCAAACATATGTGAATGTTGATATCTCGTCCGTTCCGTCATTAAACCGGCACAGGTAAATTTGATCTTTTTGAATTTTTTTCTTTTGCTCTTTCAAATGCAAGATGATGAATGACAGCGTTCAATTTTTATGTTTTGTTCATTTGATCTCAAAGTTGATTGAGAAAGGGAGTTTGATTTTTTTTTCACATAAGTCATCTTTTTTAATTATTTCTTTTTTAAATAGACATAAAGCATCGGAATCATACGGCGTCATTTAAAAAGAAAACCAAAAGATTTGTGAACAGAATTTACTACAAAAATTTAGGAATTCCTCATAAAGTTGCATTCTCAAGGCTGCGGTCGCATTGGCGTTTCAGCTAAGAGTGCAAAAGTGGATACAACTGAATGAACATACTTGTACAGAAGTAGACCTAGGCTAATAACAATTATAATAATTCTTAACATGAATAATCTAAAATATATTCTTCAACAACGCAAAAACTAGAAGAGCTCATTAAATTTGTTGAAAGAGTTCAGCGATGACATCAGCAAGAAGTTTGGTACAGAACACAGCACTCCGATATTTGAAACATAAGTAAAAGAAATGGATGAAGGTGATTTTTATCAGTACTTAGGAATGGTGCAAGAAAATCGACAGAATAATAACATCGGGAAGAGATGGCGGTCAAGGACTAGTTGAATCTACAGACACTACATGATAACAAAATTCATCCACTTCGTAAGTATTCCTAGTTCTAGTCTTTCCATTTAAGTAGTAACAGAAGCTGATATAAACCTGACACCACTTAACCCAGATGGTGAATTCGATCGTGTAGCAGAAGACATCAATGCAAGAATGCAAAAATGGACCTATTCATGGAAGGTACAACAAAGGGATTAATGCCGAAAATGTTAACAAAAATTTGTTATACAAATGGCTGTGCAATAGCACTCTGTATGTCGAAACTAAAGCATTCACAATTGCAATACAGAATCAAGTAATTGCTTCTAGGAATCACAAAAACAGCAGTCATTAAGGATCCCAGTGTTTTAAACGACAGTTTCCGAGGGTGTGGGAGTCAAATAGATCATGTTTTCTCCGCTTGCCCCAATATAGCTCGCGATGAATACTTGCGAAGACATAATAATGTAACGAAAATTCTGCACAAAAAACTACTCGCAAAATTCAACATCAGGACTGTCCCATCAAAATTTGATACTTCGTTTTTCAGCAATAAAAAATACCCAATGATTTTTTAAAATTTTGTTTTTTTATTTATTAATAAGTACGTGTAGTATAACGAACATAAATAACCTTACACTATTAACAAATATTTATTTTTTATAAAAATATTTTACTTTTTTCTTAAGACTCTTCATTAAGTATTGTACAGTTGTTTCGTCGACAGTACCGTAAGACCTTCGCCACTTACTTATTTCTGAAATCTTTTAAATTTTTTGCAGAAGGTCTGATTTCATAAGAGCTTAATATCTCTCAATAGGTCGAAGCTCTGGGCAGTTATGTGGATTCGCCTTTTTGGGAACAAAATTTATATTATTGCTATTGTACCATTCTATGGTGGCTCCAGAGAAGTAAGAGGTTGCTAAATCAGGCAGGAACACTACAGTACCCACGTGCACACAAATGACAAAATACGTTTTTCAAGGCATTCATCAATGTAAATTTTCGAGTTAATTGTACCCTGTGTTACAAAAAACTGCTTCTCAGACCGCAGATACATATGGCCTGCCAAACCATATACTACTAGGGAATTTTCCTTTTTTGTAATTTTCTTTTCTTTAAATTTGCTCTGTACATGCCTCTTCTCCGAACAGGTATAACATTTTTGTCCTGGTAGATGATTGCAATCTGCTTTAACTTATGTTTCATCGTCCATTATGCAGCAGTCAAATTTATTCAAGTAACCTTCATGTAACTTTCGAGCTCGGTTTTGAGCTTCAAACTGCTTTTCATCGGAACGGTCTGGCACTTTTTGAACTCTGTAGGTCTTCAGCTTACTTTTTTCTTTAATCTTTGTATAGAAGATTTTGAGGTACCTGCCCTAGCAGCCATATCTCATACAGAAGTATTGAGATTCTGCTTAAAAAAGTGCCCCACTTTTTTCACCAATTGTGGTTCTGTACCTGCTTTAGTACCTGAACTCTTTTTTCACGCAGTAAGTCGACCCTTTCTATAATTCGAAATAATGCTCTGGGCAGTGATTTTGGATGCACTTGGTTTTAAGCTATGGCTGAATATTTTAATTCTGGTTTTTGCAGGTAAGTGAACAAAATGAGTTTGCGCTTTTTTCTTGATTGCTACATCTTTTTTCTTTAAAGCGCTATCACCAAGTGTTATATACTATTCTTTTAATCGTCTTGTTATATAGAAAAAATATCACCCATATTTCGACCTGCACAATCATCAGGTAAATCATAATCTTAAGAAGTAAAAGTATCAAATTTTGATGGCACAGTCCTTACTAACAGATCGAGCATTATATTGTATTTATGATTCAGACAGAGTTGTCGAAAATAATGCCTAAAAATATATTATGATCGAATAATTTATACAGAACCAACTAGACTTCATTACCGTCCAGATTTATCAGTACTGGGTAAAAACGATAGCAGTATAGTTTTTATAAACGTTGCAGTTCGGGCAACGAGAATTATAAGGCCGACCGTACAACGAAAAAATGTATACTCTGAGTGGAAATCAAAAGAAATTGGAATTCAAATAGCGTGAGGATCATACCGATAGTCATTTGTGCTGAAGGAGCAATTGACAAACAACTACGAAAGGATATAAATGCAATAGGACTGAAGGACACAACTATAGACCTGCTACAGAAGTTAGAAACTTTTTAGATATACATAAATAAAACGAATGTTTGAGATAACCTTAAGATATATTTTGTGAAATTGGTTAAATTAAAAAAAAAAAAAAACCATATATTTTGCGCTCGCTAAAGACAAATCTGTGACAAGAAGGAAAAACTGCTAAAGTCGACTTAAGGCATAATAAGTTTGAGCTCAATTTTTGGACAATATTAAGATCTTAATAAGCAATAACAAAACGCTCAAAAACTGAAGCATAATTGCACCCAGAACTAATGGAAAATAGAGCTCAAACCTATTTTGCTTAAGTAGACTTAAGCAGTTTTTCCTTCCTGTCACAGAAATATTGCCTAAAACTCAGAATAATGCGCAAAAATATGGAATAAACAAGGAACCATAACCTTTATGATTTTAAACTTCGTATGTACGGGACATACTGTCCTGAAACCAACCATTGATGTTGACTGCCAAGCCCTTGGAAATCGCTAGACAGTAGAGGTCGTACTTTACAAAAAGTCACTTGGGTAGTCTTTGAAGCGGAAAATTTAAAATTGAGAAGTGGAGTCGTGGAGAGACATAAAAGTCATCACATTAGATGGAGACGATTAATTTTGACATTGTGCTAATCTAGGAGTTCCTGGCTACAATGTAAAACTTTGAGTACAGAAACTAGAATTTATGGAAGACATAACTAAGAAGCTTTGCAACCTGAATAGGATACTTTTAGGGTTCACTTCCACAAAAGTTTCTTCCGTGTGGAAATAACGTCCAAAATTTGCGCTTCATTTCGTTAAAAATTTGGGCGTTATTTCAAATTTTTGGGCGACATTTCATTTCAGTAATTGGGAGTTACTTCGTTGTCTTTTTTTTTATTTTTTGGGTGTTATTTCCTACCGCTTTTTGTAGGAAATTCAGAAAATAATTTGGCCGTTATTTTAATTTGAATTTTAGGCGTTATTTTTTTTTTAATTTTTTGAGCGGTATTTTTTTTTTTGTTTTTAGGCATTATTTCGATTGTTTTAAAATGAAATAATGGCCAAAATAAAAACTAAACAACTCCCAAAATTTAAACGAAGAAAACCCAAATTTTGGGCGTTATTTCCAAAATAATTTAGATGTTTAAGGCGTTATTTCCTACCTATGCATGATAGAAAATTTTTTTGAGTTTTGATTAAAAAAATATATATTTCAAGGATTTTGCAATACATATCGATACAACGCATAAGTTGGTAACTCAAGTTACAACTTTTTTACGGGACAGTGCTTTTTTCTCAAGCTAGAGGTACCACAAATTGACACAAGACTTCGAAAAACGCTGTCCCGTTTAAAAATTGTAACTTGAGTTACCAACTTATACGTTGAATGTATCGATATCATAAAACTCAAAAAGTGCTTTCGGAACTCATTAGACCAAGAATAATTGAAATTACATTGACTTAACCTCAACAACTTTATTGCATGCAATTAAACTAAAAAGTAATAAATAAATATTATGGCAAATAATTTAATTAATATTTTTTAATGAGAAAATAATACCTACACTCAAGTGAAAAAAAAAAAAAAATCATTTTATTGCATTCAACACTTTACATGATGTTGTTCTCCCCAAAGGCTACCCTTTTCGGTCATATGTTTAGAAGCTGTTGGTTGCATGCAACACAACAAAAGTAATTAAGATGCAAATTAAAAGACAACATTGAAATGTTTTCCTCTAAACACATTAATGTCAAAACAAAATGTGATACAAAAAACAAAAATAAAATGCAATTTATCATATTACCAAAGTTAAACCAACAAAACAAAACTCTGGAGAAAAAAACCAACTTCACACGCCATGAAAAGCTCTGCTCAATGGACGGCAAGCATCAAAGACAAAGTCTTCCAAAAACGATATGCTGTATCTGATTTAAATAAACTTCACTGAAACACACAATAACTTTCGCCCATAAATAGCATTAAAAATAACAAAAAAAAAAAAAAAAAAAAAAAACAAAAAAAATGTTGCAACCGATATCGGTGCATTCATTAGAAAATCAAGCTTGCGATTGTTGGCGATAGTTTTGAGAAATAGTTGACTACACTCACGGTCATGGCTTTGTTTTCTTTTTTTTCTTTCTCAATCAAAAGTTTGTTGGCGCAATGATTGTCAAGCGTCATTTTATTGATAGCGTTATCTTGACAAGTTTGTCAAATGCTGCTTGTAAAATGTTATGGCTGCTGCTGCTGCTGTTGGTTGCAGCAAGCAAATTGGTTGCATTCATTGACAGCGCGCAGTTAACAAAAGAATGAGCGTTTGAATGAATGGATGAAGAGGTTGGTCGCGGAGTTTACACTGAAAATGTGTGATGCAAATCACTTTTTTTTTTGTTTTAGTTTTTGCATATTTTAGTCATAATTTATTTGCTGTCAACTTATTTAGCAATTGCTATTGTGGTATTGACTTTTTTGTTTGATTTTGATCTTGCAAGTTTTTCACGTTAACATTTTTTTATTTTTCTAACGCCTACAACATTCTGTTGTCGCGCAGTGGAGATTTATTGCAACAGTTGAAGCAAAAACAAAAGAGTTGCACATGAAACATTTAAATCACCAGCGGTGCTAAGCAGCTGCTTTTGACAAAATGGTCTTTTAACATTATACAGGGTGATAAAGAAAATAAAAATTCACATGAACAAATGAAGAAGAAGTTTGTGAAAAACGTAAAATATTGAAAAAGTAGCAAAATATTGAAAACAATGAAGTAGTCTTTCAGCGAGTTGAAAGACGTTGAATATTAGTACATTCATACTTTATTGGTTAAGGTGCTTTAAAACTCTAGAGAGGTTAATAGCCCATTCCTACTTCCTTGGTTAACGCTATTTATAGTCCATTCTCAATTGAATGTTTCAGGCGGTTTAAATTCTTACAATTTGTATGAGAAAATTAAACAAGACAAAAATTTGTCCTACCTTTTTTGCTATGCTAGAAATGGAGCACGACTTTGAACTATACACCATTAGAAAGGTATTTGTGTGTAATTGTGCACAAACTTAAAATTATTTTAATATTTTGCCATTAAGCCAGGTAAAATTAAATGCAAAATTTTCAATATTAACAACGACAAAATACGTGGTCACACAGAGCTGCGAAGAGGATACAGCGCAAAGAAAAAGCTGACTGACAATGACTTCATGTTTTTTGTTTTCGTTTCGTTTCACATTTGTCATTAAAACAGGGATGATAAATGACCTTTTCTATTTTGTACCAAATAGCAAAAAAGTACTAAAACTGTCCAAAAAGTACCAAAAATATTTAACACATTTTGACCATTGGGCGATTCTTGAATCGATAAAATCGCGATGTATTGAAGAAATTTTGACAAAGCCAGAAACGAAAGTGCGGATTCCACAAAAAAAAAAACTAGTAAGGGTGTTACCTATGGCCTGGCCAAACATGAAATACCCTACACAGCTGTATTTGGAAAATTTTGCTTATATGGGAGGTGCCACGCTTTCATGTCCGAATTCACCCAATTTTTTCATAGAGTTTGAATTTATAGTTCTTAGTGTTTGAGTGAAATTTGGTTGGATTATCTCAAAAAACGCTTTCAGTATAGCGTTTTGAAGCTATTGCTTCTATGAGAGGTGCCACGCCCTCTTGCCCGAATTTGCCCAGTTTTTGCTCAGAGCTTCTGCTTACAATTCGTAGTATTTATGTGTATATTGGTTGCATCATCATGAAAAATACTCCAAACTCATGCCTTTCCGATTACATTAACAAAAATGTAATACACCGTCTATTGTAGTTATTATACTTTAACTATGCCTCAAAACAGCTGTTTTTGCACTTTTAAATAAGTATATCTGGAGAACTGAAGTCAATTCGGCACATTTGATATTATTTTCGTAATCAGTAGGTCATGATTACTCGATATCGACTCCAAAACCCTATGCCGCAAAATCAGTGTTGCTATTGATTCGTATACCTGCATTTTTTTAACTAGCTATTTTCGTTGTTCTGAATTATTTGTAAAGTTTTTATTTAAGTCTTCACCGTGGTATAAGATCCCTCTTCCCTTTATAAGCTAAACAAAATTATTTTACTTCAAAGAAGTATCTTTTACACATAAAGACAACACTTCGACCGGAAAGAACTTAAAATTCTGAAGCTTTTAAGATAATTTAAGTGGAAAAATCCTTTACCATGTCACGCCTTTACCGTGAACATTTTGAAATTTACTATGGAAAATTACATGGAAACTGAAAATATAATTTTCAGGTGATTATAATTTTTGCTCAGAGCTTGCATTTATAGTTCTTGGAGTCTGAGTGAAATTTGGTTGCATTATCTCAAAAAATGTTTTCAGTTTAGCGTTTTGAAGCTTTTGCTTACATGGGAGGTGCCACGCTCTCTTGTCCGAATTCGTCTAGTTTTAGTTCAGATCGTACATTTATAGTCCTTAGTATTTGGGTGAAATTTAGTTGGACTATCTGAAAAAACTCTTTCAGTATAGCATTTTGAAAATTTTGCTTACATGGGAGGTGCCACGCCCTCTTGTCCGAATTCACCCAGTTTTTTTCAGAGCTTGCGCTTACAATTCGTTGTATTTATGTGTATTTCGGTTGCATTGTCGTGAAAAATACTCCAAAAGGTGCATTTTGATTATATTTTTTGTGTGGGCGGTAGGCGTGTCCGTCGACTGATTTCACTCATTATCAATCCTACGAGCTAATTTTGACGACTTAAGTAGCGTACCAAATTTCACTGAGCTATCTTGCTCGATTTTCCCAGAAAATGTATTTCCACGCACACCCAGCCAGCCAGTCAGACAGACGGACATGGTTATATCGATTCAGGATGTGACGCTGATCTAGTATATATATACTTTTCTATATCTGCCACGCCTCCTTCTTTGTATTATAAACGTAAGGTCAAAGATAATAAACCTTGGGTGTAGGATATAAAAACAGCAGAAGTGACAAGGAGAATTTGATACAGTTGAGCTGATGCGAGAATCATCGGGAAAATTCCACCTAACGACAGCATATTTTCTGCTATACACGAACCTTTACGTTATTTCCACCAATGACGTTTGTTAAGTTTCTTGCTCTTGTTTAGTACTGTACTGTGATGTATCTGTTTACGTTAGTTGACGTTGAATTTTGCATAGTAACCCTGTATAGATTCAAATTTAAGACCAAAGCTTAATTCGTGCCACCGCGTGAGTCTTTGAATTCTGAAGTTGTCGATCAAGCGCACATATCAAATTCAATGGCGACGAAAAATACCGCACCCTTGCGTTGCAAAGAATACTATATTTCAAAGAAAAAACAAAAAGGTTGATCAAATTCTGAATAAAAATCAGTTTTACCTAAGAAAAACAGACAAACTAACTTAAGTGCGATAATAAATAAATCAGACACTCCATAGAGCTGCCAGAGCTTCATGTCGCATGGTAATTTCGAACTTAATAATAAACACAGCAGAAGAATGGCAATAGCCATATGCAATTTATGGCAGTTTGTTCGACGTTATGTGCTGCAAAAGAAAACCCCACACTTTAACAAATGGTCAATAAACATTACAACAGGCGGCTATAATCGTTTTGGCCGTACGACCACAGCTAACAAATAACAGTTTTACTAAAGTCTTAAAAGACTGCATAAAAAAACATAAGAAATTTGTATGAAATTGCAAAATTTTGTATGGTAAATCAACGCGTAGAACATTTCGGTGTGGCGCATGCGCGTAAAAAGCAAATATTTTCCGGTGTATATTTTGTCTTTTAATTTAACGTACAAAACAAAATATAGGTGAGGCAAGGTAAACAAAAGACAAAGAATATTAAAACATGGGACAACACAGTTTTTTACTTTAACCTGATTACCTAATTCTTAAAGAACAAACTTCAATATATCGTAGAAATATAACTGGTATGCAAACTATATACTACTTATATGTATAGACAAAACTCTACATATCGTTCGTTCGCTGCTGAGCTCAGCCAAATTGCTTTTAATTTGTTCGTTTTCGTTGTAGACGTGTTCGTGATTATTGCGGCATTAAATAATGAGTTTTGCGAGGTTGCCGCGGTGCTGAGAATTTCGCCAGTGGTCATTTTTGTGCAAAATTAATTTGATTAATTGCGAAATTAAAATGTTTTTCATATAACGCAAACGATTCAAAAATAACTTTGAATGATTTATATTGTTGACATAAATCTATAGCTATAATGAGAAGTAAATTAAGTTTTGAGGCGTAGGTTTTTTGAGTTTTTTCATTAACTGGAATTTGTTATGTGTTTTTTGTAATTAATTTTTAATATTTATTTTTAAGAAATTTAAAATACTCGTTTTTAAGTTGCTGCTAGCGTCTTAAGTGACTTTTAATAAATTTAAATCGATTGCAACTGACTGTTTAGCTCGAGAAGAATGATTATCGTAATATGAAATTGATGTTTTTATATCAACGCCGAATATAATAACGGTTGGGAGATGCCAATCTTGGGTTGGATCTTGCTTGCATTGAAAGCAATCAGCTTTCGGAAATTATGTTGTTATGTGTTACTCTAAATTTTAAATGTCAATATGAATTATAAATGTTGCCAAAAGATTGGTTGGAATATGAAAGGGAACAGAACAGCAGCCTATTAAACAACACAATTGATGTAGTATTCATTTCTGAAAGAAAGACTCGCAGTCCTATGAGCGAAGAAAATGCCGACGTGCAATTAGTCATTGTTCTAAGCCACGAAGCCGCACTCAACCGAATACTTTAAAAATATTAAAAATAACAACCAAATAACCAATTTTGCGATTGGATAATTTGCAATTAATTTTTTAGAAAAATAGCCCCAAAATTCTTAAGAGACGTCGGGGACACTCCTATTTCCCTATTGTTGCCATAATTTGTTTTTGAAAAATGAGCAAAAACACCACTGATAATATCAAAAATTCGTCTTTGATCTTTTCCTATCGAAATGTGCAGTAACATTTTTTTTACAAAAATTAGCCTTAAACACCTGATAGGGTTTTGGAATGCCCTTGATATTTTCTAATATTTTTCTTCGACTTTCCTGTGTCGATTCTGGGAATAAATTATAAAAATGGGCCTTAAACTTCTGAGTGGAATCTCAAACTATCCAATCCATCTAAAGGTTGGATAATTGAAAAACGAAAATTTAAAAAAATACATACCTTTTATTTTAAATTTCGTTAGTTTTTTTCAGTTTATGGCATTTGGATGACCTTAATTTTTGAAACCTTTTAAAAAGATAAATATAAACTTTCAGCGTTGCCATGCTTTTTTTTAAGTTTCGCTTAAATATACTGTATATTTAAAAGATTTAATTAAAACGCTTAAATAAACTTTTTAAAAAACCAACATAAATTTTAAGGATTGCCATATGGTTGTTTTCAAAAATGTTGTTTAAATCTTACTGTTTTTGATTAAATTTAAGTTTTTGGCAGATTTTTGTTGGATTTTCAAAAGTTTATTCAAGAGTTTTAAGACCAAATTGTAATATTTGTTTTTGAAATAAATGGTTTAATTAAAACTAACAAAAAACTAGTAAGGGTGTAACCTTTGGCCTGACCAAACATTAAATACCCTACACTGCAGTACTTTGAAAATTTAGCTTTTATGGGAAGTGCCACGCCCTTTTTTCCGAGTCCACCCTGTTTTTGCTCAGAGCGTGCATTTATAGTTCTTAGTGTCTGAGTGAAATTCGGTTGGATTATCTCAAAAAACGATTTAGTATAGCGTTTGGAAGCTTTTTCTTATAAGGGAGGTGCCACGCCCTCTTTTCCGAGTTCGTCTAGTTTTAGCTCAGAGCGTGCATGTATAGTCTTTAGTATTTGCGTGAAATTTATTTGGATTATCACAAAAAACTTTTTCAGTATAACGTTTTGAAGCTTTTGCTTATATGGAAGGTGCCACGCCTCTTGTCCGATTTCACCCAGTTTTTGTTGAGATATTGCATTTATAGTTGCCAGTATCTAAGTGAAATTTAGTTAGATTATCCCAAAAAACTCTTTCAGAATAGCGTCTTGAAGCTTTTGCTTATATGGGAGGTGCCACGCCCTCTTGCCCGATTTCACCCAAATTTTGCACAGAGTTTGCACTAATAATTCGTAGTATGTAAGCATATTTCGGTTGAATTGTCGTGAAAAATACTCCTAAAGTTACATTTTGCCAGCCAGCCACCCAGCCACCCAGCCAGCCTGCCAGCCAGCCAGCCAGACAGACGGACATGGCTATATCGACTCAGGAGGTTACGCTGATCAAGAATTTATATACTTTTCTATATCTGCCACGCCTCCTTCTCTGCGTTACAAACGGAAGGACAAAGTGAATATACCCTGGGTGTAGGGTATAAAAAAAACCGGTTGGCAACACCAAAAGTGTTGTACAATTTTAGAAAAGTTTATCTGAATATTTAAATTTAGTCAAAAAAGTAAGAATTAAAAAAGATTTTCGAAAATAACCAGGTGGTAACTCTAAAAATTTATGTTGATGCGTCGCAATGTTATGAATAGCCCCTAATCATAAAAAAGAAAATTAGTTCAACATTCTCCCGGAGTTAGTTTGACGGGAGAATTTCTATACGGGAGAATGACAAAATGTTGCAAAAAAAAGTTGAAACTGGTGGAGAGTCACTCTAATTAATTATTGAATTAATTAAATAAAGACAAAGGAATATGTATAGTAATATAAAAAAAACTTATAGAGAGAATGACACACACTTGCGCTCTTTACAAAACAAAAAAAAAAAAACAAATGCACTGTCGCAAAACCAAAACTGACTGAGCTGAAAACAGCAGGGAGAATGACTTTTTAACTTTTTATGTTATAATTTCATAGTAAAATATTTAGAATTTTTTTTTTTTTTTTCAAGTTAGTCGTATAGAAGCTCTTGTTAGGAATTTGTATTGAATACTTAAAATATCGAATTCTAAATTTGAACACGTTTTTGAGCCCCGGGACATTAAATGGTACATTTTTCGGAGAATCACCAATGTATTTCGTGCTTCCAGCACGAAATATTCTTACAAAAATAATAAGGTATTTTGTGGCTTTTAAATTTGTGTGCATTTATTAAACATAAACAAATAACTATGAAATATACCATGTACCTACATCTTCGTCTCAAGAGTCATATAATTGAGCATTATACCAAAATCTCATTATTATTTGTTTCCATAGCTTTGACGACATTCAGATATAATTCTTTAATTTTATTAAATTTTCTCTCTATACACTGCTAAAATGTTTAGCAAAATATAAAAGGAATGAAAAAAACAATTCTGATTTATATAGTATGTACCTCCTATGTTTTTATCTGCGAACAAAAATGCTATCCAATCAAATTTTCTGTTTTGATTTTGTTTTCGTATAAAAAAGATTTTGGTTTTTTTATTAATTTATGCCATGTATTACCAATTCAGATAACGCAGTTATTTTTGCAGCTTTTGCTTTCAAGGTCATTTCGCACAGCGCTAAACACACATTCATAGCATGCGCCATTATCCTTCGCAGCACGCAATTTTTATATTGTTTTGTCTTTTTTGATTATGTGTCCTTAGCGTAGGATGTTAGCAACGCAAAGGCTGACTTTGCTTTTGGGTATTTTGTTTTTATTTTGAACTGGGTTATAAAGTGGCTGTAAGCGATTACATAAGTTAGATGCGACGCAATAAAAAAAGTACTCTCACTATAATGCTAAAGTGTTTTAATAAAATGTTACACCATCCACCGTGATGACATTTTGAGTGGTTTAATTAAAGTAATAATGTAAAATGTGTCTGGGCTTCTGCGGCGCCCCTAAAAGGGGTGGGCGAACTATAGAAATGATTTTATAAGGTGTTTGGAAAAGTTTTTTAAATGCATTATTCCTTACAATACTTGACTCTTAATTAAGGAAGTAATATATCAATAGAAATAATTTTATGTTTTAAACAATATAAATGATAAGTTTAAAACAACAATTCCGTATCAGACCATTTTCATGTTTAATTTTCATAGAAAAATAATAACCTCATATTCACTAATTATCTGCAATTGTCTTGAAAGTAATATCTAATTACTTAAGCCCAGTTGTAATTGTATTGAATAATGTGTTTGTACCATATTTGATTTAATGAGTTTAAAAGTTATTCATTACAAACAAAAAAAAAAAAAAAATAACAATTAATGATCTTTAACTAATTAACTAACACTGAAAAATTATTATTTTCAAATGAACATTCAAATGATATTTAAAAATTTTTCTGATAAATAGGTACATGATTTGATAACTATTCACAATCGAATATTTGTGGCAAAGAAGCAAAAGTTTAAACCATGTATTTGGTATTTAGAACTAAACTTGCAAGTCCCGTTTCGCTTTGTTTACATGTTTTCCAATTCTCATCCATCTGCGTCAAATAGTTCCAGAAATATGAAATATTTCAAGAGCGTGGCACAACCCACTATTCTAGTGAAAAGTATTTGTCTAGGGTTTTGAATTAGTTTTGGGTCGGGTGTGATATCGCCACTTTTTTCAGAATAAGACTGACTGTGAAAATTTCGTTAAAGTCTGACCGACAAAAACAATTTTTCACGGGTGTGTTGTAGTTCCGAGAAATTTGGAAAATATTGACATATTGTGTTTGTTGTAGACGAGCCAAGGATCATAAGCTTAAACATATGAAAATTAGATGGGAAGCAAAACTTTATATGTTAATTTTGAAAATAAACGTTTGGTGGCGAAAGCACATTCTGGCGTTAACCAACTTCTCTCAAAATTTGTTGTAAAACAGTTTGGTTATTATTACCAAATACATAATTGGGCCAATAACTTTGATCAATACGTTTATGTTTATAACGTACAGTCATTCCTTACTTTGCGTAAAGGGAACTGAACTCAAAATTTCGGATTTTGCTCGAGTTCGAATTATGGTTTCGCTTCATGCCAAAATTGAAAAAAAAAAATGGCAAAAAAAGTTTCTGATTTTTTTTTTTTGCAAATTTTAACTAGAGAGTATTTATTTCTTTGCCTAACCGACCAAGATTCGACTTGACATAGCCGATTTTTATGAAAATTGGCGGAAAGTTAGTATTTGACACTGTGGTTAAATCATTTTCCGAAATTCCGAAAATTTCCTAGATGGCGGTCACACAAAGTTCGATCCAACCTTTGGATACTCACATATTTGAAAATTTATAGATCCTCGAATTTTTATCCGATTTTAGTGAAATTTTCAGGGTTTTTGCAGAAAAGAATAACCTTTGAAAAAAAAAATTACACTAAAAAAAAAAATTTTTTTTGGTGGATAAAAACCTTTTTTCTTTTTCAAAGCCATTTTGGGGCTTGGTACATTTATATTTAATTTTTTAAGAGGTTTTTGCAATTATAGAACTCACTGGTCAAAAACCTCTTAAAAAATTAAATATTAGACTCAAAAATTGACCCAAAAATTTCTTGGTACATTTATTTTGAAATATTTTTATTTGAAAGTAAATTTTTTAACAATTATTGTGGTATGCACACCTCTCCCCACGTGTTTTAAATAAAAAGTGCTTGCACCCAAAATGTTTTTTCGGGAAAATGTGTAGAATGACTCTTAGATGAAACATATATAGCCCTTTTTTCAAAGTGAACGGCACTTTTTCAAACCAGGGCTGAAAACCCCATTGTTTAGCACGGGACTCTATACTAAAACCAAAAAAATAAAAAATTTTGCTAAAACGGATACAAAAAAAGAGTATGCAGAAAGTTTTCTGCTTGTCCGTAAATTAAAAAACTGTAAATTGGAAAACTCTATCAAATACCGTTTCTGAGATATTGCGTTTTTACTTAATTTTTTGAGTTTCTATTAAAAAATTTAGTTTTTGCGTACAAAAAAAAATAATGATCAATATATAGAAACAAAAAAAGTCAGTTCTAATGTATTTTTTGATGCTTAATCCGAATCTGGTCTTAAAATTTTGAGATATTCTAACCTGAAATTTTGGTATGTACGGTTTATCACCACTTTTGACGTTATATGACAGGACCAGGTAATTGTTCATCATAAAACTCGATAGGGTTTTATAAGCACTATTCTTTTTCTTCAAAACTCACTTTAATTTATATCGATATCTTTATTTTTCTCGAAAATATCGTGACCTAAAAAAAGTTCAAAAAATTCACGAAAGACGCCATTGCCAACATTGGTTTGATTTATATAAAAAGTATTTTAACAACAAATGGTACAAAGACCAAATACTCTCGGATTATTGTTCTTGAACACCGAAACTATTCCCAAATTTAAGCGTAATCGGAGACAAAAAAATTTTCAGCTGGTACACTTGGCGTGTTCAAGTTCAACTGTTGACTGTTAAGTAAAAAGACTTTTAACTGTTTAATCTACAATACAATAGAATAAAGTGTAAGACAATATTTTTGAAAATTTTGGATTTAACATAATCTTTTACTAAAATAGTAGAAAACACAGTCTAACCTAATTCTCTTTGTAACATATGTCAAGTTCAGACAGTTAATTCATTAATTATACGCATAAATATGTCAACAAACATGTGTGCATTCATAAGAAACATTGCAAATACAAAAGAGTTGTCACTTTTTGACAACTCAACTAAATGCATTGCAACAATGAACATAAATCAATGTAAATGTTAACAATTAAAATTTTACACATTTTAACAAGATTTTGTAAAAAAAAAAAAAAAATACTCTACTCTGCGAACTACTTTAAATAAAACAACAAGCTGCACTGTGGGCGCAGTTGGTTGCCTTCAGTGTCACTTTTTCGCGCCTTAATGAAACATGAAATTGTGAGCGTCGTAAAATTGGTGCGTCGTCGTTATTAACCAAACTAATTGAATAAACCACAATATGTCACTTAACATTTAAGTATGAATTATATGATTTTTGCTTGACGATGGCAACACTTAGTAAAAAACTGCATAATATAAATGACTGACATGTTTTTTGTTTGGTCAAAAAGAACTACATTTTCTTGCCAAATGCAGCAAAATTTATGAACGTTTTACTACACGCAACGAATTTGGGCCAAAATTTATGTATGAATTTGTTTACATATTGACATGTAAAACTAGTACTATTTTAAAATTTTTTTATTTTGTTTTATTTATTACTTAATCCAAAAATTCAGCAAGCAAACGTGGGAAGTTTCATGCTGCCTACAAGTGGCATATTGAATGTTTTTTCCACAGAAAATATGATTTTTTTTTTTATTACGCTTCAGCAGCTTATTTTGAAAAAGTGGTTTTTTATGCACATTTTTTTTTTTTTGGTATCAATTTCGATCGTTTTGGTGCGATCTATTGAAACACCTCTTTAAAATGCCGGAACAATAAATATATATAATTAAATAAAATAATAAATGATTCAAATCATAAATCATATTGCATATTAATCAATGAAAAAACATTAGTTGCTGCTGCATTTGCAAGTTTTGCTTAAACAAATAGTAGTGGGGATTTGTAGCTAGAGATGAGCAGAAATTTTGTAAAAAAATGAATTGATTTATTGTTTAATATTCATGATTTTATTTATAATATAATATGTTAGGATTAAAACCCATACTTTTGTTGTCCGGAAATGATAATGGCTATACCTTCATGTTGAATGCACGATATGGAGCGGATTGTTTTTTGTGCATGTGACCACATGCACTATAATTATGTTTTTTTTTTAATTAATCAATAATTGTTTTATTTATTTCTAAACAACTTACATCATATATTATTGTGAAAAAAAAAAAATCATAAGAATATAAGTATGGAAAACTTAAGGTAAAACTAAGTCATATCTTAATATTGTTGACATTTAATTTTAAACTTTTGCCCGAAAGAGTCATACGACTTGTATTTTTACCTACTAGAATCGCCCAATGGTCAAAATTTGAACACAAATCCTATTAAATAATTTTGGTACTTTTTGGACAGTTTTAGTACTTTTTTGCTATTTGGTACAAAATAGAAAAGCTCATTTATCATACCAGGAACAATGACAAATGTGAAACGAAAAGTCAAGGGAATCAAAAATTGGTTCGATTCGTACTTGGGCTCAAAAGACGAAATTTTTTTTTGGTCCAGAATTTATAAATTGACAGAAAGATGGGAAAAAGTTGTAGCTTCCGATGGACAATATTTTGAATAAAAAATATGTAACCATTTTATCACAATAAAGCCACACTTTTTGGAAAAAACGCTGGAAACTTACTTCTAGAGCCAATATAAAAGCCTGATTGAATATCATTAATTTGCACTGTAAAATAAAACAAATTGAAAAAAGCAAAGAGTTTGAAACAATTTTCAAATATCATAGAAGTTTAAAATTTCTGAAAAGCCAAAATAAAAACCCATCAAATTACCGAAAAAGATGACATAAGTCTAAGTATTAGCGAGAAAGCTTGTAGCTTAAGGTTATGAAAAGAAAGTCGAGAAATAAGGAAAGCCCAAATGTAAAGAAGAAGATAGAATATATTCAATAAGTATCGAAAAAATATTAAATAGTATCAAAGTAGTTAATAGTTTCACATAATTAAATAATAAGGGGATTCCTTTAATATCGTAAACCATGAAAAACTCGGAAAGTTTACGAACTTGTTTTCAGGAACGCACATTTCTAAAAACGTGAGGGCACCCTTCAGGACCACGGACTATTCCAAAACTAGTTCGCAAACTACTCCATGGGAGAAACCGACTAGTCCAAATTCTGGTCCTATCACATATGAAGTTCTATTTACATTTTACATTATTTGTCATTGGGTGTAACCAATTCTCTGCTTATGCACTGCTATCGGCATAGAAAAAGGTCAATAGTCTCCTTATACATTACAATTGGAACAAAAAAATGTCAATTGTCGCCTTATGCTTTTTACATTCGGACCAGAAAAAGGCGATTTTTTTTTTATTTTATTTATAAGTTTCAACAAATTTAATTAAATTTTTTTTTATTTTATTCCTCGGCTATGTTGGACATATGTTTCATTTCCTGCTCCGAAGACTGCAGACAAATTGTGTACAAATTAATAGAAGTTTAAAAATTGGAATTGAAAATCACCGAGTGGAGGATTTGAGCCCGGGCCTATCCAAGCAACGCAAGTCACTAGACCAATACACTATCGTTTGCTCTCCTTCACAATCGACGAACTGCCAAACAGTACGAAGTCAGTAACGTTATAATTTCACTCCGTCAGTCTTAATATATTGAAAAGTGACTTATTTTGGAATTTATTGATGAAAAAATCCTTAAAACAGGAAGTTTTGGCAATGAAAAATTTTGATATTTTTAAAATTTATCTTAATTTCCCAAAATCATTAAAAAGTAATAAATTTTTTTTGGTTAAATATATAAACTCCAAAATATCGAGAAACCCCCTGTCGATAGTTTTTACAGTTTTCAACATCCTCAAGCTGCGATAAGAAACAACAGGAACCTGCAGCAAAAAAAAAAAAAAAAAAAAATTGTCATGCTGTTTGTTGGTGGCAACATTTTTAGCCGCTTTTAGCCATTTTTAAGCAACAACTGGGAGTTGCAATTGACAGCTGACACCTGTTATTATCTTTGACTATAAACGCAGGCACTACAAGTGTACAAACTGAAATAACAAAATAAAGAAAAAATCAACCAAAAGTTGATTTAAAAAATCTTACAAAATAATGAAAGCAAAAAACGTAGTGTATTTTACCAACACAAAATTTTTGTTGTATAATTTTCCTATAATAAATTCAGCAATTATGCGTAGGAAGAGGATTACAAGCTTAAGTCTAAGTACTTTGGCGCATTTTTTTTTTTTTGTAAATTATTTTCTTTATTGTTGTTGTTGCTATTGTAAATATTTTAAATGCATTTTTATCTAATGATAATTTAATTTTTAACTGCTGCTGGTTGCACTCTTGAATTTATTTAATACTACGCCGCTGCTGCTTTTGATTGTCAGTCATCATAAAAAAATCCACCTCTGCACAGCAGTTTACAACTCATAAAATGCAGAGATTTTACTAGAAAATAAGGAAAAATTACCACACACACAATAAATTCGTAGTATTCGTCGTATAGATGATGCAGTATATCATAAAGTTAAGCAATTATTTTTGTGTTGTTGCTTTAATTGATTTTGATTCCGACAAGTTTTAAATTTCATTATATACACCTGTAATTGCACACATGTGAACATGTGTGTGTTGGTTGTATTTTTTTTTTATAAAAATTTTGCAAATATTTTGTTTGTATGTGTTTTTATTAAAATTTTGTTTTTTCATTACTTTATGTACTTTCGGTTGAAATAACCAATCTAAAATAAATTCAGGAAAAGAGAACCACATTTTTTCATTGCCGAATGGCATTATTTGTGAAAAATGTAAAGTAAAGTAAAATCCTTTTGAAAATTTACCTCAACATCTGGATGTATTAGAAAATTTTCAATGACACCTATTGAAACTTTATTGAAGTGAGTTTCCATATTCGCAATAAAAAGTTTGTAGATCAAATGATCTATTAGTGGGTGGTTCTCTAAAAAAAAACATTCAATGCCCCATGGCTCAAACCATGTTTGAATTTAGAATTTGATATTTTAACTTTTTAATACAGATACTTAAGAAGAGCTTCTATACGAATAGATTAGAAAAAAAAAAAAAATTCTAAATATTTTACTATGAAATTATAACATAAAGTGTTAACAAATCATTCTCCCTGCTATCCCTAACCTTTTCATAGTGCACTTAGTTTGGCCGCTTAGCATGTTACGTTATTTTCTTAAACAAATTTATACAACATTGTTTGTATATGTATATATTTCTGTGTTAACTCTTCAAAAAAAATTCTTTTGAATTGAATTGATATAAGTACATAGAAAATGAACCTTCATTTAAGACTATCTGCGGCTCAATTTTTCTTATTCTTACTGTAATTTTTTTAAATATTGAGTAATAATAGAACTGAAAGTGAAGAAAAGGAGGAGACTTTTTTAGCTCAGTCAGTTTCGGCTTTTGTATTGTGTAACACTCACTTTTTTAAAAAAAAAAGTTTAAAAATTTTGTAAAGAACGCATGTGTGTGTCATTCTCCCTGTAAGTTTTTTTTATTTTACTATACATATTCTGTTATCTTTATATAATTAAATCAATAAACAATTAGAGTGGTTATCAACCAGTTGCAACTTTTTAAAAATATTTGCTACTTTCATTGTGATATTACTGTCTTTGCAACATTTTGTCATTCTGCCTTATAGTATTCCTCCCATCAAATTTACTTCAGGAGCATGGTTCTCTTTCGAGACATTTTTGTTTATTGGTTTATTCAAACGACTTGTTGAATTATCGTTTTTATTATTACGGGCTGTCCATAAACTTCGCGAAGCTCCAACATAAATTTTTAGGGTTTCCACCTAGATATTTTCGAAAATCTTATTTAATTCTTACTGTTTTTGACTAAATTGCAATTTTTGGTTTTAGAAACGCTCAGATAAACTTTTTTTAAATTGTACAAAACATTCGGTGTTGCCACCCGGTTTTTTTTTTTTGTTATTTTTGCTTGAACCATTTATTTAAAAAAGAAAAACTAAAATTTTGTCTTAAAAAACTTAAATAAACTTTTTGAAATGCAACATAAATTTTTAGGGTTGCCGCCATTTTATTTTCGAAAATCTTGTTGAGTTCTTTCGTTTTTTGAATATACTGCAATTTTTTGTTTCAGAAACCTTTTATTAAAAAAAAAAAACAAAAATTCCAGGGATGATTTTTTCTACCAATATTGCTCCAATTTTCTTTTCAATGTTCCATTTGATTTCGACACAGTGGTGCCAGCCTAGCGCTTATTTCACCAGACTTAGTTTTTTAGATTATTAATAAGAGAAAAATAGGTTTAAATATACCCAGAACAAAGTGAATATTCTTCGGTTTCTAACGTAGAGAAAGAGGCGTGGCAGGTATGGAAAAACGTATATATTCTTGATCAGCGTTACCTTCTGAGTCAATATAGCCATATCCATTTTTCTGTCTGGCTGGCTGGGTGTCTGTGGAAATATTTTTCACGGGAAAACTAAACAAGGTAATTCGATGAAACTAGGTACAGTGCCTCCATCGTAAAAATTAGTTCGTGGGATTGAAAATGAGCAAAATCGGTCAGCGGACACGCCTACCGTCAATACAAAAAATATATTCAAAATGAAATATTTGGACCATTTTTTGCAATAATGTGACCAAAATGCACATAAATATTAGGAATAGTAATTACGAGCTTTGAGCAAAAACTAGGTGAATTCAATGAAGAGGGCATCGTACCGCAAATATAAGCAAAAAATTTTAAAATGCTATACTGAAAGTATTTTCTGTGATTATCCAATCAAATATTATTCAGATGCAAGCTCTGATCAGAAACTTGGTTGATTTGGACAAGAGGACGACGCACCTCACATACTCTCAAAGTTTTCAAAATGCTGTAGTACAATCTGGTCCAGGTGTAAGTTGGAAACCATCGGATTTATTTTAAAAATATTAATGTCATATGAGGTATTTTAATAAGCTATAAACTGTTGCACAAAAGCTTTTTATTTGTCAAACATTATTTATTCGCGCTTGGAATTCCTTAGTAAAAAGTTAGGAGAATAAATTCGCTCAAATGATTTCAAAATATTCCCTACTAAATTATCGCCCACAGCCTTATTCTTGAACTTTGTTCTTTCAGAAATATTTTTTTGCGATTTCATGCTAAGGAGTTGGGGAAAAAATCCCCACAATGCTTAGTAATGATTAGGCCCTAAGGATTAGTGCTTTTCTAAATTAATTTTAAGTTTTTTTCAGTTTGATACTTTGCGAAATTTATTAAGTTTCACTACTATTCTATACTTTTCGACTTCAACGAACTATTTCGGTATTTTCCGATATTTACCAATATTTTTAGTGCACTTCGAATTCTGTTGAAATCTTTGATGTTAACGATATTTTGGAAAATTTATGCCACTCTATCTGTCATATGCAGATAAGTGAAATGCTCAAATTGATTGAATCATATAAACAAAAATCAACCCTATAAGTTAAACTTTCGTACTATAGAACATGTCATCAATCACCAAGGACAAATTTATGACATTTCCCCCATAGAATTTCAAAAATGTAATAATAAATAAAAAATATGAGAAAAATCAACAATTCAATAGCGCAAATCTGCGAATTCCAAGCTGTTTGTTTTATATGAAGTTGTTATAAGTATTAATTAGCCAGATTTGACAAAAATCATATTAAATTGTAGGCGGATACCAATAAAATAACAAATAAATATTTAGATAATGAAGGTGAATGAGATAAGCTAATAAAATCAACTGCGTGTTAAAAGCTTTTGTAAATAAATCTTTTAACAAAAAGCGATAAACAAAGAAAAAAAAAGTAGGCATAACCTTAAAAGGATTAGTTGTTGTAAAAAAAGTACTTAGTGTTTTTTTTAGCATTTATTAGTCTAAGCTTTTAGAGTTAACAAATTATAGTGTTAGAAAAAACTAAAAGTTTCCTTAAAAGTTGACATACACACACCACAGTAATTACATATGACTATAAATAACCCGCAACTACAGTGTCAAACGCTCATCAACCTCATCGACATGCTGCAGTTAGCAGCAGCAGAAACACATCAAGAAGTCAATTGCAACAACACAGAGCCATTAGCAACAGCAGGCAACACCATCATTATCACCATCACCATCATCATCGTTTTAATGGCGTCGCTGCAATTAATTGAATATTTTGCCACCAACCAGATTAATTGTGATTGGTTTTTACAATGGGATTTTTTTTATTGCAAACAAAATGTTGGGTGTCGAGTTCTTTACATCAGGAGGAATAAACTGAATGTACTAAGGGCTATTTTTCATAAGAAACATTATAGGTCCTTTAATTATGATGTAGTTTTTATAATCCGCATCAATATTCTGTATATGTATGTTCGACACAGGTTGAAGTTTTGCACCGTTTTCGAGATATGGAGAAACAAACAGAATTGAGGACACAAATGTACCTTGGATCTTCTATCAAACTTACAATTTTGGTCGATAAATTAGAAATTATGGCAAATACTGAAAAGTCGCTGATCTATTACAAATCAGAGGAATAGACGCCTTTTTGCAGAATGTTTGTGTTATTGTACTTTGGACCATAGAATATTGTACTTTTTACCATAAAGTTTTGTAAATTAGGATCATAGAGCATTGTACTTTGGACTATAGCGTATTGTACCTTGAACCATGGAGTGTTGCACCTTGAACAATCGTGTATTGTAACTTGTACCTTGGACCATAGAATATTGTACCTTGGGCCATGAAGTCTTGTAAATTGGACCATAGAGAATTGTACCTTGAATAATAAAGCATTGTACCTTGTGTCATGACCCATAGAGTACTGTACCTTGGGCTACATAATATTATACCTTGGGCATCGTACCTCGGAACATCTTGTAAATTGTATTATATAGTATTGTACTTTGGACTATAGAGTGTTGTACCTCGGACCACGGAGTATTATACCATGGACCATATAGTTTTGTACCTTGGAACATAGAGCATTGTACCTTGGGCCAAACAGTAATGTATTTTACACTATAAGTTACCGTAGCTTAAACGATAGAGTATAGTTCCCTGGACTATAGAGTATTGTACCTCGGACCATGGAGTACTTAACTTGTGCCTAAGAGTATTGTATCCTGAACCGTAGAATATTGTATCTGGACTTACAAGAACGTCTTTGTGATCTTACATACTGCTTTATTAACAGTAGAAAATACATTCCACACTCTTTAGGATTTCAGGAGTAAAAAACTTAAAATATATCTGTTGCCCAACACTGATTGCAACAAAATGTGTCAAGTTTTTTTTTCTCCTTTATACCATTAGGTATAACAAATCACGTTTGTTGTTTGAAGCAGTTAAAAAGAGGTGTTGAGGTCGATTATGTTGAGAAACTATGAAACTTGTAATTTAAAAATTGAATTTAATGGAGAGTTTTTGTCAAGAAAAACGAGGAAAACAAAATGTGACCCTCTCGCAAAAAGAAAAAAAAAAAAAAGTAAATTACGTGACTTCCGAACTTTGTTGGGAAGCTGAGAAAAATTTATCAAAAATTAAAGAAATTTTTCATCTTAAAAAGTCTACAAACTACGCCAATCAATTGCTGCTTTTTAGTTTCGAAGGAAAAAGTTGTACAGAATTTCCAATGAAAGTTGTTTTGCGTTAGACTGCCACCACAAAATAGGACATACTTATGGAGTCTGGTTTGTGTCGGAAGATAAAGTTGACAGCTTGTGCAGTAAACAGCATACAGCACAGCATGAGTAAGGTGAGCGCGCAAGAAAAAGATTTTAAAAAGTTAATGTCGTGAAAGTAAACTTTTTGACGGAAAAGGAAGTTTACAAGGTAAATTAATATGCTTTTAAACGGTTGTATTAAAAGTTTGATTACATTCATAATTGACGAAATTGTTAGGTATTGCAGAAGGTGGATGTTCATAAGAAAAAATAAAAAAAAGGGATAATGTTTTTCATAACATGATTTAACCCAGTTTATGTATTTATATAGAATATTGTAGTAGATCTCATAATTTTGTTTTGAATAAACCGAATAACTAATTAATTGTACGTTTTTCTCATATTTTTCACTTTTAACTTTTGCATGAAAAACCTCAAAATGCTGATGAACTTGAAAGTTTTGAATTCTACAATTCATTAGAACTGATAAATTCAGAATACCAGAAGGCAAAATATGGTCTGATCATGTCAGTTTACGAAACAATGAAAAATGACAGCTCTATTTTAGATTAAGTGAATGAACTTGTGAACTTTTTGTTTTGATAACTAAAAAGATAGCGATTTAGTAGATTCATTCAATAAATTTGGAATAGAGCTGCCATTTTTCATCCGATCTTGGTGTGCAAGGGTACAAAATTTTTTTAATAATAGGAACATGTTGTTGGCAAAAATAATAAGACTTGATTTTTTTTGATTCTTTTTGGTCTAGAAAATGTTGAAGCAAGATTCTGTAAATCATCAAAATTTGCGTGAAATTCGAACTTTGGTTCCCTACAAATTGGCTAGTTATTACTTGATCGCAACAAATCTAATCATATTGGACTGAAAACTATGTAAACAATTATAGTGTCATAATATGAAACGGGTGACATTTTGTTAGAAATTAATAAAGTTGTTTTTTGTTTTCACTTAAAATTTACTTGATAGTGTGAAATTGATATTATTATATTAAATAAAATTATAACAGTCAAATAACCGACTATAAGGCACATAAAAAGTATGACATTACTTTTGCGGCGAAATGGTACTTAGGCCCTTTGCTACGGCCACTCTTCATTTATTGAAAATTTGATAACCTTCAGTTCAATATCAGGTGTAACCAAATTAGACGTTCTTGACTTGAGATATGAATTATAAAGTGAAGGCAGAAGAGAATTTTCCCCTGGTCCTTCAAGAGGAAAATCCCAATTTAGATAATTTCTCGGGAAAATTCCAAGAACCCAGTTTACGAGACTACACTGTACAAATATTTTGTATCTGGATCGAGGATATATCGATAGCCCAGACGAAAAGTAGGATGTTTCATTTCTTCATCGAAAACAAGGATGTTTTATATTTTTAGACGAAAAGTAGGATGTATCATATTTTTTTTACGAAAAGTAGGAAGTTTCATACTGAATGAATACATATTGAATCAACCTAATTTTCTTATAAAGCATCGAAACGTCCTAGTTTTCGTTCAAAATTTTGAGACTTCCTATTTTTCGACATAAAACTTTGAAGAATCCCACTTTTCGTTGTATATAATAAAACATCCTACTTTAAGTCCAAGAATCAATGACAACCTATCTAGTTTTTGTAGGAGAAATGAATCATCCTACTTCTCAGGTATCTATATATGGGTAGAACATAATCTAATATTACTAAAATCGGAAACATTAAAAATTTTACCTGGTACTTTAAGAGGAAGACCCCAATTTACATAATTTCCCGGAAAAATTGGGAGGACGCTTTTTGATATGTTGTTCAGGGCAAAATTCTCTATCGATTCAAATAGGTTTTATAAACTTCGGAATAAGTGCAAGACTCACATACAAAGCCAGTATCTACTTTGAATAGTCTAACGTTGATTAACTTTTTTATTGTTCAAAAGTGAACAAATTTCTTCCATCATATCGAAAAATTTGTTCAAGATTTTAATACCCTACACCCAGAGTATATTCACTTTGTTCTTCAGTTTGTAACACAGGGAAAGAGGCGTGTCAGGGTATGGAAAAGTATATATATTCTTGATCATCGTCACCCCCTCTCTGGCTGGCTGTATGTGCGTGGAAATATATTTTTTGAGAAAAACTGAGCAAGATAACAAAAGTCAGCTCGAGGAATTGAAAATGTGAGAAATCGGCCAACGGACACGCCTACCGCCCATACAAATAATATGTTGAAAACGCAATATTAAGAGCATTATTTGCGATAACGCAAGCAACATACACAAAATAACTAAGGATAGTAAATACAAGCTCTGACCAAAAACTAGGCGAATTCGGACTGTACTGAAAGCGGTATTTGCGATAGTCCAACCAAATTTCACTAAAACACTAACAACAGTAAATGCAAATTCTGACAAAAAAATAGGTGAATTCGGACAAGCGGGCGTGGCACCTCCCATGCAAGCTCAAGTTTCAAAATGCTATACTGAAGGCATTATTTCAAATAATCCAACCAAATTTCACTAAAGCACTAAAAACAGTAAATGCAAGCTCTGAGCAAAAACTAAACAAACTCGGACGAGAGGGCGTGGCACCTCCCATATAAGTAAAAGAACCAAAATGCTATACTGGAAGCAACTTTTGAGGTAATGCAACCAAATTTCACTCAGACACTAAGAGCGGTAAGTGCAAGATCAGAGCAAAAGCTTTAAGAATTCTGAGAAGTGGTCGTGGCATCTTTTGCAAAAGCAAAATTTTCAAAATACTGCAGTGTAGGGTATCAAATGTTTGGCCAGGCCAAAGCTACATCCTCACTAGTTTTTTTTAGATTTCACATTTTTGTTAAGTTGGATAAATAAGATTATAAATTAAATATTACCTATGTAAAGAGGAGATTGGACATTAAATTTTATCTTTTCAACTGTAAATTACAATAAAATCATTTTATAGTGGGGGCGAATATTGTTTTGTTTACTTGACATGGTCATATATTTTTTGCGCCGCACGCAAAATATGTCAGCAAATCATGGTCAGGTTAATTAATAAATTAAATGCCTTATATGACAGTATTTTAAATTGCTCAACTACTAAGTGGTAGTTCTTTGACTACAGCCATTTATTAATTTTAAATCAGTTTTGTGATATTTATAAAACGATACTTTAAACAAAAATTAAGGAAACAATAAAAAAAAATTTGTTTTTTGTAAAATACGTGAAATGCTTAGACTTCTTTACAAAAGACTCTTCTTAAAAAATGTATTTAATTTATCTAGGTTGAGTTAATTTCATTTCAATATTCATAAATTATTGAAAGATAGTTGCTAATACGAAGGTCATAAATTTATCAGTTTAGGGACTTCTATTTCTATAAATTTAGAATTTGAGTAACTTGACGATACACAGTGGTTCCAAGTTCACATTTAATGCGAATTAATTAAAATTTTTACAACTATAAAAATTAAAAAACTTGCTTCATCACTTACAGATTTATTTGACTTGTTATTGAATTGTCTATACTATAAGCTTAACTTCTACAAGAAAAAACGGTAAGTTCATCTTTTTTATTATCAATTAAAACATATCTAAGATTTACAGTCTTTTTGACTGAAAAAAAAAAAAATTAATTCATCGAAACTTTAATAAAATTGCAGACAGTTGCCGATATTAAAATGTATCGCTTTTGATAGTCTATATACTGAACTTTAATAATTAAAAAAAAAAAATTATTGCCATCCTGTACATTTTAGGCACTTTTTTCTTAAGACATGTCCAAAATAACTAACTTCGAATTGTTTGAAGAATGGCTAAAATTCAAAAATTTTTCAAGAACTGCTTGTGTAAGCACATAGGAATTATATGAAGAACATGGATTTACAAGACCAAATAGATAAATTTGCCAAAAATATTGAATGTCACTGGAAAAACCAAGAAAACAACAAGCCGAAACTTATTATAGCTAATAAAGTATGGATGGAAACATATCTATGGGCTATTGACAAAACAACATAACTCGAAATTGGCAACGTTTCAGGAGGGCCTAAGAACTGATTAACTACTTTTCAATAATATAGCTCAATTTCGTTGATGCAGCGGTAAATCTCCTATTTCCATATATTTTTACTAATTTTAAAGTGTCAGCTGTCAAATTATTTATTTCTTTTGGACCATAACACTTCACCGCACGAATGGCGCTAAGTTCAAATCTTGCGAGAACTATGGGACACCCATATATCTCTGGAACAAGAAATCATAGAGACATGGCGATCATGCCAATAGAAGAGTATTTAAATTTTATATTTAAGATTACAATCTTGGAGAATTGTCCTATCCCGACTTAGGTTGTTTTGTTTAAAGTCCACAGATATGTATAGCTTTGTCTGTCAGTGATGACGATTTAGTACAACCAACAACATCAAGAGTTGGAAGGCCATCGAAAAACTTCATGAATTTAATAAAAATTTAATCTTTTAAGGGCCGTTTTCACAATCTCCAGTTAAAATTTAACTTCCAAATAAATAAAAATTTTGTATGAAATTTAATGTCAAAGTGCCAGTTAAAGTTCCCGTTAAGGCTTAACTGAACATTGTGAAATCGGCCCTAAATCTAGTTTCTTATTATTGAAAATTTTTTTTTTTTTAAATTTATAGGTTTTAATTAAACAAAAACTGAAATAAATAAAAATCTACCGGTATTTTTTGCAATTGTTTAACAAAACAAAGAATTAATTCGGTAAATTTAATAGTCAACATTCTGGTACTAAATTTTAGAATGATTGCTTGCATACTTCACTAAATATAAAACTAGTAAGGGTGTAAAATTTGGCCTGGCCAAACATTAAATACCCTACACTGCAGTATTTTTAAAATTTTGCTCATATGGGAGGTGCTACGCCCTCTTGTTCGAGTTCACCCAGTTTTTGTTCAGAGCTTGCATTTATAGGTTTAAATGTCTGAGTGAAAAATGTTTTCAGCATAGTGTTTTGAAGCTTTTGCTTATATAGGAGGTGCCACGCCCTCTTGTCCGAGTTCCTCTAGTTTTAGCTTAGAGCGTGCATTTATAGTCTTTAGTATTTGAGTGAAATTTGTTTGGATTATCTCAAAAAACTCTTTCCGTATGGCATTTTGAAACTTTAGCTCATATGGGAGGTGCTACGCCCCCTTGTCCGATTTCACCCAATTTTTGTTGAGAGCTTTCATTTATAGTTCTTAGTGTCTGAGTTAAATTTGGTTCGAATATCTCAAAAATCGCTTTCAGTATAGCGTTTTGAAGCTTTTGCTTATATGGGAGGTGCCACGCCCCTTGTCCGATTTCACCTAATTTTTGTTGAGAGCTTTCATTTATAGTTCTTAGTGTCTGAGTTAAATTTGGTTCAAATATCTCAAAAATCGCTTTCAGTATAGCGTTTTGAAGCTTTTGCTCATATGGGAGGTGCCACGCCCTTTTGTTCGAGTTCGCTCAGTTTTTTCTCAGAGCTTGCGCTTACAATTTCTGGTATTTATGTGTATTTTGGTTGCATTGTCGTGAAAAATACTCCTAAAATTGCATTTTGAATATATTTTTTGTATGGGCGGTAGGCGTGTCCGTTAACCGATTTTGCTCATTTTCAATCCCCCGAGCTATCTTTGATGACGGAAGCAGGGTACCAAATTTCATTGAATTATCTTGCTTAGTTTTCCCAAAAAGTGTATTTCCACACACATCACCCAGCCAGCCACCCAGCCAGCCAGCCACCCAGCCAGCCAGCCAGACAGACGGACATGGCTATATCGACTCAGGAGGTGACGCTGATCAAGAATATATATACTTTTCTATACCTGCCACGCCTCCTTCTCTGCGTTACAAACGGAAGGACAAAGTGAATATACCCTGGGTGTAGGGTATAATAAAAGTGAATTTTTTGTATGAGACGTGCCACACCCATTGGTGCCACTGCGCCTACTTTTACCTCAGATACATATTATAGAAAGTAGACCTGCTGTAGGAAATTTCATAATGATTCCTTAATTAGTTTTCTTAATATAGTGTTTTATAATTATGGTGGCGCACCGCGTGAGATTTTGGCAATCGGGATGCTCTTAATACAGTTGCAGATATCGTAGTTTCAAAGATATCGAGTTGAAATTTTGTATATGCGCTTTAATTCTTTATCCGGATGTTTGGTTTAGAGGTGGAAAATATCGGACAAATTCTACTTGCATACTCCCATACAAATGTACCTTTTTTGTAAAAAAAAAATTTAAAAAAAAATGGTTGTAATGAAGATATCAACTTGAAAATTTGTATTTACCATTTCAGTAGTAACTGAATAATATTGAAACAAAAATGGGCGTGATTGTAAAAAAAAGTAGCCTTTAGGCAAAAAATAAGCAAGATTTTATTTTTTTAAGTCTGTTCTATGAGTATCATCCTGTATGTTTTTTCATGCCGAACTACGCCGAACTTATAAGTTATATTCTATAAAAGATTCAATATTTTTGAAATGTTCCTTACCTTTAAGCTGATTATAAAATAAATTGATTAAAATACTCAATGTGCAAATGTAAAGATCGTGTATAGCCAAAATTTTTAGTGAAAGTATTGATCTTTAATGCAAAAAGACTTTTTGCCAAAAAAGAAACGCTCAAAAAATTGTTATCGATGCAAGCTTGAAAATTTGTTTTTGCAAGCTGTTCAATAGCACGTGTTTGATAGCTGTTATCATGTCAATGACATTTTTTTTTATTCTCTTTTATGATTATTTTCGTAACAATTGGGGTCTTTTCTAACAAATTAAAAAATATGATCGATTTTCAATCACATTTTTTTATCATTTCTGCGTCCTAGATTGACTAAATCGCATATTGTGCGGCGGCGCCACGCCCTCGCATTGAGCTTCAATTAAGGCGAAACTATTATGAGAAATAAAATCTACACATTTTATGAAATTTCTACGAAGCTAGGAATTTTTTCACATTAAATGCATGTTTTGAACCACTGTGCGTTAGTCTTATTGCTTCCAAAAAGTCTAATTATGTTTATGATAAACTTAAAAAGCATAAATATGACAAAAATACTTAACACTTTTCGTTGTAAAAATTTGTAAGGAAACATACCTGCAAGAAAAGAAAAAATATATAAGAATTTTTTATATAAGAAAAAAATTTTGTAACGTAATGTTTTTAACAATACAAACAACACTTGATGAACAAATTCGGAAAAAACCAAGTTATAGCATACATTTTATAAAACAAATTCACATGGCTGAAATTCGCAAAAAAAAAAACCAAAACGATACCATTTGCCTTCGGCATAACGGTATTTAATAGCTAAGATAGCTCAACCAATAAAACAAACGTTAGTTAAATCATCAATCATGATTTCAATATAAAAAAAAATATTGACAATAAAAGAAAAACAAATGACAGCAACTCTTGGCTTCGTTTTTTATATGTTTTGACATATCCGTCACCACTGTGACATTGTTGATGTATAGAATTTTAATGAGGTTTAATTTTTTGTCGATCTTAATTTAGAAAAAAAACAAATTGTCAAAGTGACAGCGTGAAAGAAAATAACCTATCGAAAGGAAAACATATGAGCAAATTATGCGTTGGTAAAACTTACACAATTATTTTTATTTAGATTTATGATAACTGTTTACAAAGTGATATAACACTATTACCACAATGATTACATATGGTATAAAGTAGTTTGTTCACGCTAAAAGTGAACTTTGAACTACTGTGCATGAATGCGAATTTTTTTATTTTTTTAAATATATTTTTTTTATTTTTATTTATTGTTTTATTCAACTAAGTAATATTCATTTACAATTTATTATCATTTGTTTGATAATAAATTGTTTTAAGTTTAAATCAATTTTTAATGTTTAAACGTACTTCCAACGCCCACTATGTTGTCATAGTAGCTGTAACATATCAGAGGTAATTTAACTTAAACGATCCTTACTATGAAAACGCCCCAAAAAACCAATAACCTCATGAATAATAGTAGCAAATCACTATAATTAAAAGTGATTATATGCTATAATAGCAGTTATTTAAAACCTACTCGTCTCTCGTACAAAATATAACTTTCAGCTGAATGTTGGGGGCAAAAAAAAAAAAAAAAAAAGAGTTGAAATTTTTTTTTTATTTAAATCATTCAAAATTCTACTAGTACCATTTATGGCACAAAAATATTTATCAAGTCAAACAAAAGACAAAAAAATTGCCTGTCAAATATTTGACGTATGAAAAAATGCGCCGACAAAGTCACCAAAAACAGAAACAAATTACCAAGAAGACGGAGGCAGCAACAACAGATGGCAGCAGCAATAGCGGCAACATATGGATTATGCGAGGTGATTAAGATTTTTGTTCGGAAAAAAAAAAAATATTCGTTTATTTTAAAACTGAAGCATAATCGTTATGGGTAAACAAAATTTAACAACAAATATGTGCACATGTGGAGCTTCAAACTGGTTATTGAGTTCAATTTTAATATTTAGATTTTTACAATAATAAACTTTTAAATAAACTATATACATATATGACGGAAATACTTAAGGCCTGTTATTGGCTTGACACCGAAACCTGTGTTGTGCATTTAAAAAAACATTTTTCTCTAATGACAAAATTTCTTGATTTATGTCAGCTATTTGTGTATTTTGTTAGGTTTTTTAATGCGACCTTTATGGGTCATCAGCGTAAAATTAAGCATTAAAAAAAAACATGCAATTTTGTTCATAAAAACATTCAATTTAATGAATATAATTTCTACTGAAAATACAACATTTCGTAAAGTTGTTTTGGGAAATAAAGTTTATGTTTAAGTTTAACAAAGCCAAGCAATTTTATCTGTGAATTTTGTTGCAACCTTTAGTATTTACAATCCCCAAGCCTAAGTAATTGAGTATTAATAAAAAAATGAAAGAAAGTTTGTTTGAGAAAACTAAGTCCAAACAGTATACATTTTTTTCTATACTTAGGCTGCTATATATATTTCTGGCCTATGCAACACTAATGTCAATAGCTAAAATCTGGCAACACCATAATAAAGTTTGACATTTTTTAGCATAAACGTACTCAGAACGTTTTGACATACGACCATCATTTGTGTTGTTTACAGAGACTTGAAAAACTCAATTTGGCAACAAAATGGAATTATCTCGTGTACATTTTCGTGCGATCATTATTCACAACTTTCGACGTGGATTATAATGACAAGAGTGCATCGATGAACTTAAATCTTTATATGGCGATGAAGCACCATCCTATAGCACTGTGAAAAACTGGTTTAACGAATTCAATCGTGGCCGAAGCTCGCTCAAAGACGAATCCCGTGAAGGTCGTCCAAAAACTGCCGTTATGCAAGAGAACATTGATGCCGTGCGAGAACTGATAATGCAAGATCGTTATGTGACATACCGTGAGATAGAGGCATCTTTGGACATTAGTTCCACTCCAATACATTCGATATTGCATGAACACTTAGTTGTAAAAAACGTTTGTTCTCGTTGGAAACTCCATAATTTATCAATCGCTTAAATTATCAATGGAAAAATTAATTTTCTTAACTCACTGTAAACAAAACAAATACCACTTGTACATCAAAACGTTGTGAGTACGTTTATGCTAAAAAATTTCAAACTTTCCAATGGAAATGTCAGATTGCACCTGGCAACACTTAGTGTTGCCTTACGGAGGGATTGATAAAAGATTGCTGTGTTGGTTAGAAGAAAAAAAGGAATATAATTTTTGTTCATTTATTTTTAATCTTCATCGTTTTTTATCTTCTCCACATAATCGTCATTAATTTCAATACAGTTTTTTAGACTGTAGATCCACTTATTAAAACAGTACTCAAAATCGTGTTTTAGAAGCATATCGATTATCTAAGGAATATGGTGCTTGGCGATCCCAATAAAGTTTCATGTCATTTCAGCAGTATTTATCATGAAGGAGGGAGTAGCGACGCAACCACTTTTTTTTTGTTTGATTTTCCAAACTTTTGCTAAGCAGTCTTTAATATTCTATTTCCTACTGTCTGTTCAATATTCAATGAAATAGCAGCTACGATTTTTGCTGTGTTGAAGTAATAAGACATCATCACTTTTGCTGCAGATTTTTTGTCGTCTGGATTCACTCCTTTCGAGCCCTATATGATGGATTTTGGTTTGGTTCGTTATCTGTTACGATATTTTTGAAGTTAATAGATCGTCCGTTTCAAATTTGTTAACGAAATATTGGGCAAAACGTACTCAAACTTTTTTTCTCATTTAAAATTCATGGAGCTTTTCGAGCAAATTCTTCATCTTCTGCAATCATATCTCTCAAATTTAGCCTTGACCAGGGCCACATTTATCTCATTTGGCCGATCTTTTCATAGGTCATTCTTTAAAGAAATATGTGCAGTCTGGAATCTTTCAAACCATTTTGAAACAGTCTGAACCGGTGGTTCACTTGTTATATACATAGTTTGGCATTTATGGAAAATTTGTACTGGCTTTAATTCCAAATTTAGTGACCACTAGAGGACCAAAATCGGACCTAATTGGTGTTTGATAAAACGTTTTTTTGCAGATTCACAAAAACTGTTCCAGAAAACAAAATGTAGATATAAAATTTTACAGGATGAAACTTTGGAGCCAAATCGGTTAGCGGTTTCGCCGCGAATTGGAGAAGAGAAACACTTCAATTCTACAACAATATTTGTTTGCGTTTTTAAACCTCCAAATTCATATCGTTAGTATCTTATGTATTCCAATTTTCATGCAAAATTTCTACAAATTTCTCACATTAAATTATTTTATACCGCAATTGTATAAATTTTAGACCAAATTTATTACAAAAATCTATATTTAAACCAAAGTTGAAGAAAATATGAACTTGGAAAAAATTTTTTTATACCTCCTGATTAAAATTTTATCTTCGGGCCTAAGGCCTGAGGGCTCCTGTTCCACATTGACTGGACAGAACGTATTTTCTATACATACGAATAGATAACAGCATTGTTACAGCTCCTCATTTTCCTCGTTGAAATCATGAAAAAAAAAAGATTTTTATATGCTCGCGGCTCTCTAGGAGCCCCATCCGGTCGGGGGCCCGTGGCATTTTGCCTGTAATGCCACCCTTAAGTTACGCCACTAGCGCCCTATATAACACAGAGCAATTTATTTAAGCTGAAGAAGTTAAAATTCAAACGGTACAACGAATTAAAAATAAAAATAAAACGTTTAGTTTTTCGATTAAACTACATATTTTCAGAATAATAAATGAGTGAAATAAATAAAAATGCCAGTCATTCATTTGACAAAAAATAAATTGTTAAAGCCATGTTGCTTAAGTAATCAAATGTTACCACATAAGATATTAAAAAAAAAAACATAATAAAAAATAAATCGTAACGCATTTATCTTAAAATTAAAAACCAAAATCACTCAAATAAAGTGAGTTGTCAGTTGTCAAAATTAAAAGAAATCGCTGCAACACACGAACTGTAAATGTAGTAGTAAATGCAACAAATGAATGAATTGCAGCACAGCAAATGCTCGCGGGGGAAATCACTTCAGAGCGCACAACATATGTGGCGGTTTCCAAATGCAACTACTCTCCTGGCTGGCTGACAAGTTAAACAAAAGACTGTCAAATTTGTACTTTTATCAAGTTTATCTTTCTTTCTTTTTCACAGCTGAGATGAAAGTGACACAAAGTAACGCTATGGGCATACATACGTACAAGTAAAAAAGCACAAAAGTTGCTGCAATTGCTGTGCTGCATATGTGCAAGTAGAAATGCAATGAAAGTTTGATATGGAACAAAAATTTGATTTAATATTGTAACAAAAGAAAGAAAATATTACGTATATAACTTTTTGCTATAATGACATTTTCTTACTTAGGGTTGGGCAAGATTGTCATACAAAGGATTTGGCATACAACCACTTTTGAGGAAATTGTAAAAAAAATGGTTGAGTTGGCAGTTTGAGCGAGATATCGAGAATATTTAGTTTTATGTAAGTCTCTCATTTTAGTTTTGATAAATATTATTTTATTTTAATTTTTACTCAGTTATGTATATGACATTGAAATGTGTGAATTTTTACAACTTCGAGACACTGTAAAATGAAGATGGTTTTATATATAACAAGGCAGACGTCGTTTTTCGTGTTGTATGAGATGTAAACTATTGAAGGACAGCACATATTATATGGATTTAGCTAATTTTTCTTTAACTTATTGATTAAGAAATCTAGTATATATATATTTTTTTTTTAAATCCTATAATTCTTTATTCTTTAATGCAGTAAAATAAGAAACATTCAAATGATCGACAGACATCAATAGCAACTGATTTGCTTCAGCAGACGGCTATTGACGTAATATATAGCTGATAGAAATTTTCACACTTAATTATAGCATTAAAAACTAATATGTGAACGATACCATTGTTGAAGCTGCGTAGTATGTTTGGCAAAGTTGAGGACAAGCTTCAATATCACACTGAACTTTATGTTTTTTTCATTAATGACCAGTGATATTTATTTATGTCACATGTACAAAACTTGCATAAAAGCGCTAATTATTTCCTCATAAACACACAACATACGCATATATATGTACATTCCCGCATTTCCTGTTAGACCATCAACTAAATATTTAAAAAAAAAAAAAAAATTATCATTGACCTTAGTTGGTAACGCATTATGGCTCAAAGCCATAAAATTCATAACGTTTGCATTTAATGACAAGACAGCATTTTTTTTTTTTTAGTTTTTCACCAACATACAACGTTGACAACACCAAAACAACAACAAACTTCATATTATAATTGCCAAAATAAAGCATTACTTGGCCAACACCAAATGCAAAAAAGAGTAGAAAAACCTAAACTTTTCAGCTTATGGGTTGTTATGGAATGCTAAGTTTTCTTACTTTGCACAAAATGATGTTCTTTTGTGTTTGACCCTCATTAAATGAAAACTGTTGCAGTTGACAAGTTTACAAGTCACGTGGTGGCAAGAAGCAGAAGAAGAAACATTTTTAAAATAAATTTTATGTTGTTACACTGAAAATATAAAGTAATTTGAAGACTGAAAAAATTTAATAATTATAAATAATTTTAACACATTTTTAAAGCACTGGCAGACGTTAATCGAAAGTGATTTTACGTGGCAGACGTCTATTTTTATAATCTACAAACTTAACACTTTAATTTTTATTCAGGAATGAATTATTGAAAGATGCGAATTTTTACAACTTTGACCCTTTGGCAGACGGGGAATAAATTGATTAATGTTGTTTCACTGGATATAAAAATAAATTTAATAAAAATGGTTTATGTTGACTATATGAAAATTATACTAATTTTACGAACTTTAGTCATTATTTGCAAGAATCTAAAATTCTATGCATTTTTCAACTTAGGAAAGCATGACAATTAGGATTAGAGAAAAAAACTACTAAGCATGGCTATGGTGACATATGTTTCGGTTACCGCCACGTAACCATCATCAGACCAATTTATGTTTTATTTAATTTATTTTAAATTAAATGAAATAACAATTGAAAAATTTTTGATTTTTTTGTCTGAGGCCGGGATTGAACTATGAACCTCGGAGTCAATGTCTCTACATAGCGCATTTATCAATGGACTGCGCTATGTACCCTCAGAATAATTGGTAGCTTAAGTGTCTATATTCATGTAGTGAGATTTTTGTTCTCTTTCCTTTTTATCATGACTCCTGTTGTTGTTGTTGTTGTTTGGTAAGGTCCAGCCATTGGCTGCGAAATCAATACCGGTTTGTCATGTGGCTACTAGGGTTGCCAGTTGCACATGTATTGGCGTGTTCTCCATAATTAATTAAAATGGTTTATGTTGACTATATGAAAATTATACTAATTTTACGAACTTTAGTCATTATTTGCAAGAATCTAAAATTCTATGCATTTTTCATTTTTTTTTTTTTTTCTCTAATCCTAATTGTCATGCTTTCCTAAGTTGAAAAATGCATAGAATTTTAGATTCTTGCAAATAATGACTAAAGTTCGTAAAATTAGTATAATTTTCATATAGTCAACATAAACCATTTTAATTAATTATGGAGAACACGCCAATACATGTGCAACTGGCAACCCTAGTAGCCACATGACAAACCGGTATTGATTTCGCAGCCAATGGCTGGACCTTACCAAACAACAACAACAACAACAGGAGTCATGATAAAAAGGAAAGAGAACAAAAATCTCACTACATGAATATAGACACTTAAGCTACCAATTATTCTGAGGGTACATAGCGCAGTCCATTGATAAATGCGCTATGTAGAGACATTGACTCCGAGGTTCATAGTTCAATCCCGGCCTCAGACAAAAAGTTCAAAAATTTTTCAATTGTTATTTCATTTAATTTAAAATAAATTAAATAAAACATAAATTGGTCTGATGATGGTTACGTGGCGGTAACCGAAACATATGTCACCATAGCCATGCTTAGTAGTTTTTTTCTCTAATCCTAATTGTCATGCTTTCCTAAGTTGAAAAATGCATAGAATTTTAGATTCTTGCAAATAATGACTAAAGTTCGTAAAATTAGTATAATTTTCATATAGTCAACATAAACCATTTTAATTAATTATGGAGAACACGCCAATACATGTGCAACTGGCAACCCTAGTAGCCACATGACAAACCGGTATTGATTTCGCAGCCAATGGCTGGACCTTACCAAACAACAACAACAACAACAGGAGTCATGATAAAAAGGAAAGAGAACAAAAATCTCACTACATGAATATAGACACTTAAGCTACCAATTATTCTGAGGGTACATAGCGCAGTCCATTGATAAATGCGCTATGTAGAGACATTGACTCCGAGGTTCATAGTTCAATCCCGGCCTCAGACAAAAAGTTCAAAAATTTTTCAATTGTTATTTCATTTAATTTAAAATAAATTAAATAAAACATAAATTGGTCTGATGATGGTTACGTGGCGGTAACCGAAACATATGTCACCATAGCCATGCTTAGTAGTTTTTTTCTCTAATCCTAATTGTCATGCTTTCCTAAGTTGAAAAATGCATAGAATTTTAGATTCTTGCAAATAATGACTAAAGTTCGTAAAATTAGTATAATTTTCATATAGTCAACATAAACCATTTTAATTAATTATGGAGAACACGCCAATACATGTGCAACTGGCAACCCTAGTAGCCACATGACAAACCGGTATTGATTTCGCAGCCAATGGCTGGACCTTACCAAACAACAACAACAACAACAGGAGTCATGATAAAAAGGAAAGAGAACAAAAATCTCACTACATGAATATAGACACTTAAGCTACCAATTATTCTGAGGGTACATAGCGCAGTCCATTGATAAATGCGCTATGTAGAGACATTGACTCCGAGGTTCATAGTTCAATCCCGGCCTCAGACAAAAAGTTCAAAAATTTTTCAATTGTTATTTCATTTAATTTAAAATAAATTAAATAAAACATAAATTGGTCTGATGATGGTTACGTGGCGGTAACCGAAACATATGTCACCATAGCCATGCTTAGTAGTTTTTTTCTCTAATCCTAATTGTCATGCTTTCCTAAGTTGAAAAATGCATAGAATTTTAGATTCTTGCAAATAATGACTAAAGTTCGTAAAATTAGTATAATTTTCATATAGTCAACATAAACCATTTTAATTAATTATGGAGAACACGCCAATACATGTGCAACTGGCAACCCTAGTAGCCACATGACAAACCGGTATTGATTTCGCAGCCAATGGCTGGACCTTACCAAACAACAACAACAACAACAGGAGTCATGATAAAAAGGAAAGAGAACAAAAATCTCACTACATGAATATAGACACTTAAGCTACCAATTATTCTGAGGGTACATAGCGCAGTCCATTGATAAATGCGCTATGTAGAGACATTGACTCCGAGGTTCATAGTTCAATCCCGGCCTCAGACAAAAAGTTCAAAAATTTTTCAATTGTTATTTCATTTAATTTAAAATAAATTAAATAAAACATAAATTGGTCTGATGATGGTTACGTGGCGGTAACCGAAACATATGTCACCATAGCCATGCTTAGTAGTTTTTTTTCTCTAATCCTAATTGTCATGCTTTCCTAAGTTGAAAAATGCATAGAATTTTAGATTCTTGCAAATAATGACTAAAGTTCGTAAAATTAGTATAATTTTCATATAGTCAACATAAACCATTTTAATTAATTATGGAGAACACGCCAATACATGTGCAACTGGCAACCCTAGTAGCCACATGACAAACCGGTATTGATTTCGCAGCCAATGGCTGGACCTTACCAAACAACAACAACAACAACAGGAGTCATGATAAAAAGGAAAGAGAACAAAAATCTCACTACATGAATATAGACACTTAAGCTACCAATTATTCTGAGGGTACATAGCGCAGTCCATTGATAAATGCGCTATGTAGAGACATTGACTCCGAGGTTCATAGTTCAATCCCGGCCTCAGACAAAAAGTTCAAAAATTTTTCAATTGTTATTTCATTTAATTTAAAATAAATTAAATAAAACATAAATTGGTCTGATGATGGTTACGTGGCGGTAACCGAAACATATGTCACCATAGCCATGCTTAGTAGTTTTTTTCTCTAATCCTAATTGTCATGCTTTCCTAAGTTGAAAAATGCATAGAATTTTAGATTCTTGCAAATAATGACTAAAGTTCGTAAAATTAGTATAAATAAATTTAATATTTAAACTAGTAAGGGTGTAAAATTTGGCCTGGCCAAACATTAAATACCTTACACTGCAGTATTTTTAAAATTTTGCTCATATGGCAGGTGCTAGGTTCTCTTGTCCGAGTTCACCCAGTTTTTGTCCAGAGTTTGAATTTATAGTTTTTAGTGTCTGAGTGAAAAACGTTTTCAGTATAGCATTTTGAAGCTTTTGCTTATATAGGAGGTGCCACGCCCTCTTGTCCGAGTTCGTCTAATTTTAGCTTAAAGCGTGCATTTATAGTCTTTAGTATTTAAATGAAGTTTGGTTGGATTATCTCAAAAAACTCTTTCAGTACAGCATTTTGAAACTTTTCCGTATATGGGAGGTGCCACGCCCCCTTGTCCGATTTCACCCAATTTTTGTTGAGAGCTTTCATTTAGGATTCTTAGTGTCTGAGTTGAATTTGGTTTGAATATCTCAAAAAACGCTTTCAGTACAGCTTGTTGAAACTTTTGCTTATATGAGAGGTGCCACGCCCTCTTGTTCGAATTCGCTCAGTTTTTTCTCAGAGCTTGCGCTTACAATTTTTAGTATTTATGCGTATTTTGGTTCCATTGTCGTGAAAAATACTCCTAACATTGCATTTTGAATATATTTTTTGTATGGGCGGTAGGTGTGTCCGTTGACCGATTTCGCTCATTTTCACTCCCCCGAGCTATCTTTGACGACGGAGGCAGTGTACCAAATTTCATTGAATTATCTTGCCTAGTTTTCCCAAAAAGTGTATTTCAACACAGCCAGCCACCCACCCAGCTAGTCAGCTTGCCAGGCAGCCGGACATGGCTATATCGACTCAGGAGGTAATGCTGATCAAGAATATATATACTTTTCTATATCTGCCACGCCTCCTTCTCTGCGTTACAAACGGAAGGACAAAGTGAATATACCCTGGGTGTAGGGTATAAAAAAGGGTTTTGCTTATGAAACTTAAAGGACAGGCAGACGTCAATCGAAACTGATTTTAGTTGGCAGACGTCTATTTTTATAATCTACAAACTTGAGATTTTAGTGTGCAATAAAAATTTTCAACTATATTGAAAGGTGCGAATTTTTACAATTTTTACATTTTGGCAGACGTGGAAGAAAATAAATTTAATGTACACAGTAAAAATTTTAGTTTAGTTTAAAATCAAAAAGTATTTATATAGAATAATGCCAAAAAAGTATTAATTTTAAACTAAGTATTTTGGAATAAATTTCACACTTTTTTGGTATAAATTTCAAATTTTTTTGGAAAAAAATCGCAATTTAATACTAAAAAAGTTTAAAATCAATACTAAAGCGAATCAAAAGTAAGAATAGTAAACTATCATTTTTTAGTGTGTAGTTACACTGAAAATATAAATAAATTTGAAGTTTAAAAAAAGATTTAATTTTTAATACTTTCCGGCAATAACTTTTTGACACTTTTTAAAGGACTGGCAGACGTCACTCGAAACTGATTTTACTTGGCAAACGTCTCTTTTAATGATTTATGAGCTTATGTAGATTAATATAAATATTTTCATTCTGCAATACTATATTTTAATTTTGACATTTCTGACATTTTGGCAGAAGGCGAAGATGTAAAATTTCTAAAAGAAATATAATTTTGCAACACGAAAAATATAAATAAATTTGCAGTTTCAAAAAAAAGGTTTGATTTTGTCTTTCATCCAAAAAAAACTTGTTGATACTTTTTTAAAGACTGGCAGACGTTAGCCGAAACTAATTTTACTGTGAAATTTTACAACTTTGACATTTTGGCAGATGGAGATGAAATAAAATTTTTAAAAGATTTTTAATATTGTTATACTGATCATATATATAAATTTTGGAGTTGACAAAAAAAGTTTGGTTTATGATACTATCCGGCAAAGGATTTTAAACACTTTTAAACGACTGGCAGACGTCAATTGAAACTGATTTTACTTGGCAGACGTTTTTTTTTAAAATCTACACAGTTCAAACTTTAATGTGCAAATAAGAATATTCTTCCACCGATAAGTTATTGAACGGTACAAATTTGAACAACTTTGATACTTGCAGACGGGGAAAGTAAGTTTACTTACAAAGCAGACGCCTCTAACAACACAAGCTATTGCATAAAAGTTGAATTTCCACTAAGTGTTATGAGGTTTCACGCATATTAAATATTCAAGATCATTCTTAAAAAATTCGGATTCAAAGAGAACCGTACGAAAAAAGAAAATTTGTGACAGAAATTTGTTTTTTCTTTTTCTTTAAATTCAGGAATGTAATGAGATAAGAAGTTCTTAAAGAGCATATGGGCGTTAATTAAATAAAAATATGAACATTTGCAAGCGGCTGCCAGAGGACGAAAGCAATAGATTTAGCTTGGCAGATTGGCATTTTCGTGACATACAGAGCTTATGCTTTAATATGATAAAAAATTTTAGCCCAATAAGTAGTGATAGTTTTTAAAAATTTTTGACTCCTTTTGTAGATGAATACGCATAGCTACTTTTATTAAAAGGCAGACGCATTTTCTCGTATTGTGTTTAAAGCAAACTCTTATATTCGATGGAAGTATTATAAGTTTTGTCTAGTGTCTTGAGTCTGCCTAGTTTTGTTCAGTTTCTTATTCGGTCAAATAATATCTCCATGAGGAGTTAATAAAAAAATCTATTGCTTATTGCTGAAATAAAAAAAAAAATATATATCTGGAATTCATATCGTGAAACTGAGTATATTTTAAGCGGGTGCCAGACAGCAATAGTAACTGATTTTCGAGTATTTTTTAATACCACGAGGATATGAAAATTTCTAAGTAGTTGGCAGACAGCAATAACAACTGATTTAACTAGGCAGACGACTATTTTCGTAAAAAACAGAAGATTTTAATATGCAATACTTAAAATTGGTATAATCACAATTTAAACTGAGAATTTTTGATAAAGAATTTTTGTAATGCTATCCAAGCGACTGGCACATGAAAATTAAATAGCAAAAATAATATTTTGACACTTTTAAAGGACTGGCCGACGTCAATCGAAATAGATTTTGTTTGGCAGATTAATATTTTCATATTCTGATAGGTTTAAACATAGGTTTACAATAAGAATTTAGACAATTTTTTCAATATTACTGATTATTAAATGGTAGTTGCATGTTCATTAAGTTTTATTATTGTGTTGTCACGCCTTTTTAAAGCACTTATTGCTTAATTTTCTTTTATTTTTGTTTTGTCGCTACAAAATTTTCTTTTAGTGTAATTCTGTCACGCATTTATAGTTTAGTTTTCTGATATGTTGTATTTGTTTTCGCATTTTGCTATTAACAATTTGAACAGTTAGCCAAAATCAAGTCAATGAACCAACTTGATGGTTGTAATTTTTATTTTTATTGGAGCCAACTTTTAAAAGAGAGATAGAAGAAAAACACGAAAAACACCGGCACTGCTTTTTTTGACATTTTGTTAGTTTTTTTAGGTTTCCATTGAAAATAACAATCGAACAGTGGCAGACACCAGCTTGACAGCTGTTGTTGGGAGTTACGCCAAAAAGTTTTATGTTTTGGAATCTCATGTTTTGTGCGTTTTGTTGTTTTCTTGCCAAATTACCGGAAAAACGTGACAACTTTTGACGCTTAATTACTTACGGATTTACATTATTTTGAATATTTTTCAAAATGTTTTAAATATATTTCTTTATCCGCTTGTTATTGCATAATTTGTTGCTATTTATAGAGTTGCTTTTTACTTCAATTTGGAATAAAATTTGAAAAGGCTTAAAGTTTCTTATTGAGTGGTTAATTGTTTATAAATTAATATAAATTTGTTTATTTTTGGTTTAAGCCTTTGCGTAAGGTCGGTCAGTTTTAGATTTGTTTTAATTTTATTTCTGCTGACCATTATTATTTTTCAAGAAAGTACTTAGTCAATAAGTTTATTTTTTTTTAGCTGGGGAGTACAATTCTTATTGGCTTAGGGATATTTTTACCGGTCAGGTATATTTCGATTTGATAATGTAAGCGCTTCGAACGTAGTTAAAAAAAGATAAGGAAATAACATTTAACAAAAAAAAAAAAAAAAAAAATCAAGTTCGCTACTTAAGTCTTTTTTAAAAAACAGGAAACACACTGAATGATATGATATAAAGCTTGACAACTTATACTCGGAATAATATGTCGGGAGGCACCGTATAAAAACTTTAAAGAGCCTTTTCGAAATGTTTTTATTCCAGGGGTACATAAAGGTGGCCACTGCACGTCAAAAAACAGCTCAATCCAAAGCTTGAACTTAACTCCGGTCAATCTACGGCACTGCTTACGAGGTTTTTTTTTCGTATTTTGTTCGTTATTTTACTAATGGATTGTATTTCCAATAAGATGCTTGATGGAGATCCATATCATATCTCTATCTATTTATAAATAGAGTATTTCATAGTATGGATTTCAGCCAAACCCTCTAAATTTTGGAGAAACATACTTAGTTAACAGTCTACTACTAAGTGGCCTTTTTTTAAGTACTTAGTTTTGAAATCAACAACATCAACATCTCTCTTTAGGCGTTAATGTTATCGTTCATGAAAATAAAATTATCCAGAAATTCACTCTTTTAATCTTTTAAAGAGTATTGCGTGCCATTTTAGTGGTATTGGATCTGGTAGTTTTCGAAAGTGTAAAAAATAACTATAATTGACTTGTCGACGCCTGGTTTTTGGCAATACCCCAATAAAGCACATGCTAAAAGGGAAATTTAATAAACCTAGATAATCCCCATGATTAGTGATGAGCAAAATTAGTCTTGGTCTAGCGTCTTGTTCTTGGGCTTGGTAAATTTGCGAGAACAAGACCAAGACGCTGATATTTTTGCAAGACCAAGACTGCTATGGTCTTGGTCTTGCTCACGATAATCGTCAAGACCAAGACTGCTTTTCAGTCTTGGTAATTTATGTTAAAAGTTGTTTCACGCCCGTTTTGTAGATAAAATCATCTCTCCAATTGTTTTGGAAAAATATGGTTTTGAAATTTTGCATACTATCTCTGAAAAATTTTTCAAGATCAAGACCAAGACCGAGACCAAGACCTAATAAGCAAGATCAAGACCAAGACCAAGACTCGATAACAAAACCAAAACCAAGACTCAATGTGCAAGAACAAGACCAAGACCAAGACTGCTATGGTCAAGACCAAGACTGATATGGTCTTGGTCCTGGTTTGCTCATCACTACCCATAATCTCGTGATCTGAAAGCATTCAGGCGTAGGGCAATCACACAAAAACATTAATGAATGAATCTCATATTTCGTATTCATTCTTTGTGGTACTTTTACGCAAAAAATTAGCAAGGAGCTAATAAGTTTGAACTAAAGCCCGGTAGACATCGTGCTAACATATCAGGATGATCGCGATAAAACCAAACGTTGTTCTACCTAAGTAACAATCCTACTTTAAAGAATTTTGTCCACTTAAGATGTACAATGGCTTTTAGATAAGTTCGAGACTTTTTAAATTTCCCGTACGGTAACTTTAAATCCAACACAGCCACTGGTTCATTTAGTTGGTTTTTGACAGTCATTTCGCGTGCTGCAAGAACCATCACCGAAGCCAAGAAAACGCTTGCCAAATACTACGGAGACTCTGCACCATCAACTTAAATGATTAAGATGTGGTTTACTGAGTTTACTTGTGGTCGTAACAGCACAAGTGACGCTGAACGCTTAGGTCGCCCAAAAGAAGTCGCTATGCCAAAAACCGTCGGTGAAGGACACGGAATAATCTTGGACGATCAGGGAATGAAATCGTGTAAGGTTAATAAGACTGTGAGCATCTAAACTGAGCAGTTACATCACATTTTATAAGAATATTTGGATATGAAAAAGCTTTCCGTACGATGGGTGCCACGGTTGTTGACACTCGGCCATAAGTGCCACCGCGTGACTATGTACTTCGAAGAGGATTTTAGTGCTATGCGAATGAGTTTTTGAGTTGTTTCGTTACCGTGAACGAAACATAGATCCATCACAGGACACCAGGGATTACGAAACAGTCAAGATAGTGGGTTTCTTCGGGAGATCGTGCACCAAAGAAGGCCAAGGTGGGCCAAACAAGATCATGGCCAATGTTTTTTGGGATCCACGCGGTGTTGTCCACATCGATAACTTTGAAAAGAGTAAAACAATCACCGCCGAATACTATTCCGGGCTTTTGGATAGATTTGCTATTGATTTGAATCTAATACGACTGCATTTGGCGTGGAAGTAAGTGTTGCCTTCTATAGACAAAAAACCCATATATAAAAGCTAAGAACAGCTATCCAGCACTTTCCCTAAATTTAGACCCTTGCAACTATTTTCTATTTTCAGACCAGAAGAAATGGCTACGGGGTAAGAGATATGGGTCGAATGAAATAGTCATTACTGAAACAAACACATATTTTGAGGGCTTTCAGAAAACCTATTATTTAGAAGGAATACAAACATTGGAAAAACGCTGCACTAAATGTATCGAGAAGACTATGTTGAGAAATACAACACTTTTTTACTAGAAAAAATATATTTTGTTCAAAAAGTCTCTCATAAAACAGCCCTCGTGTCAAAGCAGCAACGCTGAAATATTTCCTGGTTTAGGAATAAACAATATCCTCCTCATGCTATTATGACACTCTCACATTTTCAGTGCAGGGAACTTTACGTTGCCGAAGTCTTAGGAAATTTATCAAGTGAAGGTTTTGTGGAATGTTTACAGCTGCGCAATACGATTTTGTGTTAAGATTTTATAAAAACTTGTTGACTTCGCCGATAATATTGCTAAAGTTAGTCTGAGATTTTAGTTTGCAAGTTATCAACCTTCAAACGAAGTATAATATTACGTATTTGATATGGTTGCCATATATAGCTAATGAATGACTTATTTTTTTCAAGCTAACAGAATTCCAATGCACTTTTTTTTAGTACCAAACAAAATCACTTAACAACTCAAGACTTTGAAGTATATGAAAATTGGCTAAAACTTGCTGTTTGCCATTTTAAATAGACTCCGCCAAACAAACAAAGAGTATTTCATTTAATAACAATCTTTTTCAATCACATTAACGAAAGGCAAAAGTAAAAAAAAAAAATATTAATTTCTATATCAGCTGATATTTTCCATGCCGCCAGCAGCAACACTGACTGAATGGCTGGCTGGCTTGGCTGAGTGAACAAGCACAAGTTAACCCAGCGAGGAAAAAAAAGTTTATTAAAATGCAAAATGAAAAAAGAAAACCCCTATTAAATGCACGAATGAACGAGCCCGCTTTTCATGCAAATTGCGGCAGCTTCTGATATTCGCGTACGCTTGCGAAATACTTTGAAGTTTTACAATGCGATCCATTGTTGTTGCTGCTGCTGCTCTAGCCAAGCCAGTGCAATTGTTGCAAATACGATGCAATGTAAGCAGCAACAACAGCAGCAGCAAGAAAATGTTGTAGGCGAAGTTAATGCAAATGCCATTGAAAATGAAGAAAATCGGAAAATCGCTGCGAAAAAAAGGAAAGTACATGTATGTCCGTCGGATGGTAAACGATACTTTCCATGCGGCGGTCCATTGAAAACTTCACTTTCCAAAAAACAGAAAGTAAAAATACAAAAATTCAAAAAGTAAAAGAAAATCTTTTACATTTTCCGCTAAAGAAAAAGTTTTTGTGGAGATGCAATTTTTTTCATGGAAAATATTTGGTGTCTCCTTCGGAGTTCATTTGGTGAAATTTATAAAATTTTTTGGTCGTCTAGTCGAATCTAAATTTGATTTGGTTGCTTTTGGCTATTTATTTTTTTCTTCTTTTTAACATAAATTAATTTTGGCCAAAATGTTTTTGGGTCGCCATCGAAAGTGCATGAAGAATTTGGTGCAAAAAAGCATTCAGTTTAGTCGTATGTATATCTATATGAAGTGAAATAATACAGGGCATGTGCACAAAAATATTCGCATCCTGAAGAATTGATTAATCAGTTACATCAAGATGGCCTTAAGTTGGAGTCATGTATTGCAAGAAATTTTGCTTTGTATTGTTGTTGCAATTGTTAAAAGGGTACAACGCGAACTGGATCCTACAAAAGCCTCAAAGTTTGGTTTATCTCTTGTAAGTCCCAGTTTATAAAGCCACGCAACTTGTACGCGCATTAGACCTATCGCAAAAATTAAAAATGCGAAGTACCTGACTTTCAGAGGCTAAAAAGTTTTCTATTGGTGTAAACATCAAGCATAAAAATTTTAGTCCCGATCGGAAAATATTTGACCAAGCCCCCAAGTCGGAAAAACTCTGTTTATATGAAAATATGGTAAATAGCATTCAATAAAAAAATAAGCGATGTCACCACAAATTTGTCATATTTCTCGAAATATTTAACCCAGTTCAATGAAATTCGGTATATAAGTAATTGGCACTGGGAAAAAAAAATTTCAATAAAAAATGGGCGGGGCCACATCCTCTTCTTGTAAAAAAATAATATTTGTCATATCTCTGAAACTACTTTACACATGTGAATAAGAATTGATTTCAGGTATAATGATGCGTACAGAGTTCAAATCTTATTCACCTGTGTCAAATAGTTTCAGAGATATGACAAATTTGATTTTTTTTAGAATGTGGGGACGTAGACCACCACAGGCATATTTCACTCTCCGAATGCAGTCACTATTGATTTTGACTTTTTACTCAAACAATGCTCAAAAAGATTTTACACAAGAAACAACAAAAGCCCTACAAGATCGTAGATAGAGCATCAATATATGGTTTAACCCTTTAACGACCAGGTCTAAATACGCAAAAGAATTTCAAAATAAAAATACGATAAAATCGAAGTAATGGGGGTTAATAAAACTTTCATTCAAGCAAATGGGGTTCTGGCAAACATACTTAACTTTAGTCGTTAAAGGGTTAAAAAAGAGTACAATGAGCATAAAAATTAGTGAGCACAAGAATGAGTGAGCAAACATAAGTAAACTCCGCAAAAGTGATATGGGTGCAACAATGACTGCCAAAGGGAGAAAAAGACACTGATGTTTGTGCTCAAAAAAGAGTGAAAAATCAAATGCTTTGAGAAAATGCGCGCCTTGTATGGTTATTGCAATTGAAGGGTCAGACGTATCAATCACAAATGATAATATTACTTGGTATTGAAAAGAGCGAAAGCACAAAACTCTCGTGCATGCATTACAACACTTTTATTTTCCTTCTTTTGTTTGTGAAAGAGATAAGTGCACATTTTGAGCTGAACTTGAATTAAAAGGGTAAGGCGCAAAATTTTTATTCCTTCACTCTTTCGGTGGATAAACCAAATAAGATCTATAATTCAGTTTTTGTTAGGATAGCTTCTCCAAAAAGTATTTTTTATTTATTTAAAGAGGAGTAAAAGCATCGAAATCCGATGTGGGAGACTCGGACACGCTAAAAAACTCCTCTCGTCAGGACGGGTTGTTCCTAATGGAACTACTGTCAACTATTACGTCAGGAGACCGTCTACTGCTCAATTATCTGTCAGTCCGTGATTCTTTCAATTTGGAGATCTCTGCGTTCCACAGCTCTTCTGCGTTCAATAAAACGGAGTTCTTTCATCAATTTCGCTGCAAATGATTGAACCGCCAGCCTTTTTGTTGGTGTTTTACACATATTTGGCACAAGGTTTAGCACTGTGATAGGCTCAGCAAAGGCCTCTTGCATTTCTCGGCGTATGTCTTTGAAACATGGGCAGTTCAACAAAACGTGTTGAACATTTTCAACTTTGCCAGGGCAGTCAGGGCAGAAGGGGTCTTCTTCATGTTTAAATCGATGGAGATATTTTTTAAAACATCCATGTCCACTGAGCAGCTGTGTTAGGTAAAAAAACAACCTCTTCATGTTAACGGTAGATCCATGCTACAATATTTGGGATGAGATAAAATGTCCATCTCCCCTTCTCCGATGTGCACCATCTTCGCTGCCATTCCTGGATGCTTCGCATTATCTCGTTCGCTCTAGATGAGTTCGCATTCCTAACGTCAAGTGTTTCTACTGCGCAGTACTTCTCATCTCCATCTTTCCACCTTTTTCCGCTCGTTGCTTCGCGTGTGATTTTCATTACAGCTTGTATGGCATCAAAAGTCGATTTTCCACGTAATCCGGTAATCGGTTAACGATGTTTCTTTCGACCACTTTCCCCAACGAGTCGAGCATACACAGTAGTCGATACTCAAATGGCTCTTCAGGCTGCTTACCAGGCTTTAGCAAAAGGACTAGCCTCTGCCGTTTCCAGAAGACGGGAAAAATTCCCTTATCTGGCTGCTTTTATCGCTACGTTGGAGATACCATCTAGACCTGGCGCTTTGTTGTCCCCAATTTTCTTCAGAGTAAGCAAAACTTCTTCTGTAGTCACTTCAGTGATGTCTTCTTTTTCAGTGGGCGGGTAGTAGTAAGCAAGACTCTCTCATTGTGAAGAAAAAAGTACAGCGAACACTCTGTCCATAAGTGTTGCGTCGGAAGGCTACGATGCTCTGAGTTCTCTTATTGTGCTTATAACAAAAAAGTGGTATAATTATTTTAAGGCTAGGTAAGATCCAGGCGATTACCTTTTTTTATCATCAATAACTTAGGGCTCAGATTGGGCTCATTGTATACCTATTACTAAGAACTTTCATAAAGATAACACAGGTTTACGAAAAAAAAAAAAAAAAAAATGTCATGGCGTTTTGAACAGACTATGTGTTTCCTAGGGACTTTGACGTCCTGAATCCGAATCTCGGGTCCGTTTTTATCCAGAACATCTGCGAAAAAATATTTCAAGGTCATATGAAGGTCATGCGTCGTTTAGTGATAAATTCGCAAAAATTCTGAAACTTATTTTTTATCACTGAGTTCTTAGTCCTTAAAAAGAATATGTGAATAAAAAGGGCATTGATAAATTTCATAAAATTTAAAAAAAGCTCACATCTCGAAAACTATGTATCCAATTAAAAATGTGCTCAAAACATTTTTATAGGCTGTCAAAATACCTTTCATATGGCACCAATTTTTTACGAATCCATCCACGGGTTCCGAACTTATAGCGGTTTTCATAGAAGATATATCCGGATCTTCCGATGGCTATATCTCTGAAACTAGGTCCGAGATACCTTTTTTGATCACATGTTCTTTTTAAGACCTAAGAACTCAATGATTAAAAAATAGTCTCAGAATTTTAGCGAATTTATCACCACATATAAACTCCATTTTGACCTCCATATGACCTTGAAATCTTTTTCTCAGACGTTGTGGAAAAAAAACGGACCCGGGATTCAGATTCAGGACGTCAAAGTCCCTAGGAAACACATAGTCTGTTCAAAACGCCATGACACTTTTTTTTTTTTTGTAAACCTGTGTAATCTAAGAGGACCAATTGGCCGCTGGCTTAAGAAGTTGTGGTAATATTTTTGTAATGCGCTAGAATGAAACAGATTTACAGAAACATAGACATAACTCCAAGTTTGTGATCGTAAGAGCGAACTGAGCAAAGGCGCCATTCGCTTTGCTGATTCTCCTATGATTATCTTGATGGCTTCAACTACCTAAGTGACGTTGTACACTGCTTCTACGCTGTGTACACTGGCTGGAAGGATTGATGTTGATTTTCACGACTGCCTTTACCGAATAAGAACAGACGTTGGTAAATTTTGGCTTTATTTCAGAGTGTCTGGTTACGCAAAGGTATACAACATCATCTTTTAGTGTTATCAAAATTCAGATTGGTGAAAGGAAACAACTTTGCCAAATGCCCGATACAGACTCAAAAGGTTTTGAAATCCTTTCATTATGTACGGCTCTACATTTGAAGTGCTCACATTGAGTCTTAATGAGATCAGTCCCAGTGTGTCAGACGGTTCATGGCACACTGGGGTAACTTAGAATTAAGCACATCGTTGAAGGATAAGTGTATCGTTATATTGCTAAAGATTTTTACATGGATAATACAAGATCTGTTAGAGCGAAAACCTCATGTTTCCGTATAAGAGGCTTTAATTTCTCTTAGAGTTAGGGAGAAGAATTTGTGCTAGTACATTTGATAGAGTTGATAACATCATATGTTTTTGTAGTTCGGTGAAAGCGTAAGTTGTTGAACCTCATAACAACTTATCTTTCTCAGAGGAACATATAAACATTACGTGTTCTCTTGATTTCCAAGATTTTTAGTTTCCAAATATTCACAAATCCAAAGAAAAATCTCCCAACACCCACTATTTTGTCTATTATGGGTTTGGCGCTAAACAATTTCCATAGTGCGCCAGCCAAGCAACCAGTCAGCAACAATGATTTTTGGTTGTGTTAAACTGCATCACGACTTGAACCCATAAATTAATGTTGTCGTTAAAGGTGCTGAGGGTGATTTAGCCAAGAAACCCAAAAAACAAAGCTGCAACAACAACAAAAACATGCGAAAGAAACCACCGACAACTGTCAGCAGCAGCAGCAACAGACGCAGACGCAAAACAGAACCACAAACGCGACAAGACATTCAATTCAACTTTCGGGTTACAAAGACAACAACGTGATATGCAACAGCAGCAGCAGCGGTTAAACCGTTTTATGCAACTCTTGGTGGTGGTGGTAGTGAAAATGCAACGGTTAATGTTTTATTTTAAGACAATTCAACAAGTCAACAACAAATTCAAAAAGTTTCTCACTCACTCTCTTAACTCTATGACTGACTGGTTCATTTAATCAGTCAGCATTAGCGACAGTTGTTGAATGTAGACGGAAAATTTATAGGTAATCGTGTACGAAAATCTTATGGAAAATATATAGAAAAAAAATTAAATAGCGCAAAGCCCGGCGGCACTCGAGTAGAAAGACACGATTTTTATTGCATAGCGAAAAAAATTAAATTTGTTAACGTCAACAAATAACATTTGGCACTTTTGGTCATATGCAAAAAAACAAATTTGAGAAGAAAAACGACAAAATTATATACCAAGTGAAAACATTTTTAGGTCACATAATTTGTACAAATTTTTCTCCCGTGATACCACACAGCAAAAGTGGGAAAACATTTGAAATGCAGTGATTTATGCTTGAAGCAAACATGTTTTTTGTAGCATCGAACGAAATTGCTATAGTGAAGATGTTTGGCTTGTTGAAAGCGCTTACAAATTGCTTTCAGACCACTTTGGGAAACATTGCATTTTCAGCAAAATAAAATGTTTTGTTTGAGTAGAAAAATATCAACGATTTTTGAAGGAACACATTTTCCATTTAGCTTTAGCAAATAAATTTTCAAATTGACAGATTCATAGTAGAGTAGTGCAACATATCAATGAAGCTGAAGTTACTAGAATCATCGAGAAAATTCCACCAGATATCAGCAAATGCAAAGACACGTCAAGTTGCCAGAGACAGTGAAAAATTTCGCCAAATGACAGATTATAGAAATACAACAAAGATCAAGTGTTTTGATATAAGCACATCAAAATCAAAAAGGTCTGAGAGTCCTCATTGAATACGTAGTCTTCAGTTTACTACTAGTATACAGCTACATACTGCATAATTTATGCATTTTCACAATGAACTTCATTATTCATAATATTAATGACAACTAATTGACTAATTTTTTTTAACTTTTCGCATAAAATTCTCTTGTCATCACTTAAGATCATCATTCATCAAATCGTATTCAACAATTTTTATTTATTTTTTTGCCCACCGCTGGCATTGACATGCAATCAAGCCGCACAGCAACTGTTTGTTGACTGGCAACAAATCACTTAATTTATGTGATCCATAGCTGTCAATTGAATTGAAGTCAATTTAGTCAACAATCTTCCACAATTGCAACTGCTACTGCTACACTTATTCACTGCAATCTATTGTTGTGTCTTGAAAGTTTTATAGGTGAAATGCTTTTTACTGCAAGTTGCAACATTTTAAATGAAAGTTGCATTCAGCGGCTGCTTTCAAATGACGACAACAGCGACGTCGTCGACGCTGAAAACATTTTTCTAGTCTTTTAAAACTTTTGGCGTTGGTACTGCAAGCTTCACTTGCCTGCCTGTCACTGTAAGAAAGTAAAATTGGTAACAGAGTTCGAACGGTGGCTTTATTACTTATTAATACAGATAACCAAGTGAGATTGGCCTTGGTAGCTCTAGCATTTAGAAACACCTTTTGAAGGAATAAAAAGGCACAAAGTGTAATGTTGCATAGTGTGCCATTGAGGTTTAAAACAAAAAATATTTTGCGAAAAACCTCAAAATATTTTGTAAAAAAATCACATGAAATTTAAAAAAAAAAGTCGCAAGACGTTTTGTAGAAATAACAAATTATTTTGAAAAAAAAAAAAATCGCATGATATTTAAGAAATTTTGTTTCAGTTCTGTATATCACTTCAATAACGCACAAAATTTTTTAAGAAATCGCATTAGATTAACAGAAAAGTTACATGAGATTTTTGAATTTGTATACTTTCACCAAATAAGAAATCGCATGAGATTTTATGTATAACCGCAATCGCAAGAGATTTTACAATTTTTTTTTTTTTATATAAAATCAATATTTCTTAAAAAACTTTGCAAGATATTTAAAGAAATTGCAAGATATTAAAAAAAAATTCCAAGACATTTTTAAAAAATTGCAAAGCGTTTCACAAAAGTTGCAAAACGTTTTGGAGAAATTAGAACCTATTTTGTTAAGAATCGCATGAGTTTTTTGAATTTTTTCATCAGTTTTGATGAATTAAAAATTTATATTTTTTAGCATTTTCCAAACGCATAAAACCTTTCGAGAAATCGCATGAGATTTTGCAAAGAACTTTTAATCAAAGAAGAATTTTTTATATTATGGAAAAATCACATGAGAATTTTAATAATATCAGATGCGATTTTTAAAAAATAATGTGGGAACAAAAAATCGCCACTGAGTTTCAAATTCTTCTAAACATTTTTAAAAAAAAATTGCGAAAAATCTCAAAATATTTTGTAAAAAAATCACACAATATTTCACAAAAAGTTGCAAGACGCTTTGTAAAAATTTCAAAATATTTTATAAAAAAATCACATGATATGTAAGAAATTTTGTTTATTGTAAGTTTTTTATATCAATTTAGTAACGCACAAAATTTTTCAAGACATCGCATTAGTTTACAGAAAAATTGCTTTGAGATATTTTGAATTATGTATATGCTTATGTATATTGCAAGACATTTTTAAAAAGTTTCATGACATTTCACAAAAGTCGCAAAACGTTTTCGAGAAATTGGAATATATTTTGTTAAAAGTCGCATGAGATTTAAGAATTTTTTCTTCAATTTTTATGAATTAAAAACTTATATTTTTTGACATTCTCAAAATACATAAAATCTTTCTAGAAATCACATGAGATTTTACAAATAATGACATGAGACTTTTTATCAAACAAGTATTTTTTACAGTATTATGGAAAAATTGCATGATGATTTCAATAATATTGCATGCGGTTTTTAAAAAATAATGAAGGAAAACAAAAATTGCTATTGGTTTTAGATTTTTCTTTAGATTCTTCTTATTGTAAAATTTTAAAAATCCACAAAACCAAAAAAGTTGCACCAGGTTATACGAATTAGATTTCAGAAGTTTTCTTGGTTTTTTCAATTAAGAATTTTTTACAATTTTTACGAAAATTCGAATTAGATTTTGTACGATGCCGCAAGTAATTTTTGAAAATTATAAAGTCACAAAAGTCGTTCGAGATTTTACAAAAATTTTTAAGCTAAGTCACATGATATAACACAAGAAATATTTTGCATAAAACCTTAAAATATATCAAACAAGAATTTTTCACAATTTTGTAGAAAAATCGCATGAGAATTTAAATAATATCGCATGCGGTTTTTAAAAAATAATATAAGAACAAATAATAGCTTGAGATTTAAGAAAGTTAAAAATCCACAAAGCTTTTTAAGAAATCGCGTGAGATTTTGCAAATTTGAAATCGAAAGCTTTCTTACTTTTTTCTTTTAAGAATTTTCCACAATTTTTAGAAAAGTAATACGAGGTTTAACAAAATTTATTCAGATTTTTCAATATAAATCGCAGGATACAAAATGAAAGATATTTTGCAAAAAATCTCGAAATATTTTGAAAAAGATTGCAAGCTATTTTGTTAAAAAAAAAATCAGAAGACATTTGAAAAAACACTTGTTATTCCACAAACAGTTTCAAGATGTTTTGGAGAAATCGCATGATATTATTTTAAATTTGATCAATTAAAAATCTGCATTCATTTTAAAAAACCATAAAGAGAAATTGCATGAGTTTTTTGAAAGAACTGCTTTGGATTTTTTAACAATTAAGAATTTTTACAATTTTATAGAAAAACCGAATGACAACTTATATAAAATCGCATGAGAGTTGGTATAGTATTGCATGCGATTTTTATATTATAATGCTACAGATTTTGAAGTTTTGCTATTTTTTTCGACAATGAATTATATACAACATACTAAAAAAATCGCAAGCGATTTTTAAAAATCCATAAAGGATTTTAAAAAATTAATCGCATTAATTTCGATTCATTAGAGTTAAATTTAGCAATATCATTTTTCAACCTTTTTATGCTTTAAACACTGCTATTTTTCTGCCTGTCAGCATAAGAAAGTAAAAGGGATTTAGTTCAAACTCTGGCATCATTTATTATTAATGAAGATAACCAAGGTAGTTGAGTGCTTCTGCGGAAAAGAAAATGATAGTTGTGCACTGCACAATTAGGAAAACCTTGTACAGGAGAAAAAAAAAGCACACAAAAGTGTAGCTGAATAGTTTGAAATTTGGGTTTATTACATTGAAATTGAGCTGGGGACTTCCATTAAGTGATTTACAGCGAAATGTTTTAGTATTCATTGAGAAGGTTGTAATTAGTTGTCGACAAAGTGTTTTTGAATAAATAATAACATTGCTTTAGATAAAATTAAGCAAGTTGTTATAATTGATTGGCAATTATTAAGCAAATATACTTTTATCACGTATCAGATGTGCAACTGTGTACCGTAAATTCTAAATAAAGGTCTGCCAATGTGTTGCTTTAATGTTCTCGCAACATGCGTAAATACTTTTCATTATCTAAGTGTACTATAAATTAAGTGCCAAAATTTTTAAGTTCAGGGTTGCCATTTACAAAATGCAAAATAAAATGAATTCTTACACGCTATTTTAACAGCGGCTGATAATGTTATGAGAGTTTTTTTACGGTTTGACTGCAACAAATTGCATTTGTACTAGCGATTTAATCATTTTTATCGGCAACGTTTCTTGTTTCACTTTGACTTTTCATTTTAACGCCAGAAAATGTGTTCTTTTTGTTGTAGTTGTAGTTGTTGTTCGTTTTCAGTGTTTTGTTGTAATTGCTACTAATTTGCTATTTGGGGCGTGAAATTTTGAAAACTGTGGTTGTTTTTTTTTTTTCAAATTTACAACACTTCGTTTTTTTCTGTGTTCACAAATTTGCTCTTTTCTTTTGAAAAAAACACAAATATGCAAGATACAAATTTATGTTTGTATCTCGATATTCTCTCATAACATATGCAGATATGCATTTTTTTCTTCTATTGCTTATGCAGGCAACGGACTGCGTGTTGTATAGACTTTTTTTTCTTTCTAGACGAATGGCAAGAATAATTGCTATGCAGTGTAGAGGAATGCATTTTCCCAACCCATGCATTGTTTTTTTCTTTTTTATTGTGTCTTCTTTATCTACACCACCCCACTTTTCTGTGCACTTTTTTGTAGTAATTGTTTTGGCATAAATTCTATGGTTGCATTTTGAAATTGGTAATACAAATCGGTTTTAGCCAACAGATAGACAACACGCAGGTAGTCTGACGGGCAGTTTGACTGTCTGTCTGTTGGTATCGTCTTTGTTTTGGCATGTAAATTCGTGTTGCGAATTATTGATGCGGGTCTTATCTTTTTGCTTAATATACATTTTTTTTTTTATTCGCAGTTTATTAAATGAAAGCAAAAACTAACATTTCCAATGATTTCTGACATTTAAAATTTTTCTTAAGATTTTAAATGCAAGTATTCGGAGTCTTAATTATTCGTTTTACAAAAAATCGCATGAGATATTAAAATCGCATTAGTTTTCGAATAAGGGTTAAAAAAAAAAATTTCAAAAAAGTAGATAACATTTTATAAAAAATCGCATGAGATATTTAAAACGCATGAGATTTTTCAAAGAATCGCATTAGGTTACGAATAACATATTAAAAATTACATGAGATTTTTAAAAATCGCATGATAAAAATCAAAAAAGTACGTATGATTTTTCAAAATATCGCATGAGATTTATCAAAAAATTGCATGAGATTTTCACAAAAAATCGCATGAGATTTTCAAAAAATCGAATGATATTTTACGAAAAATCGCATGATAATTATATGTGACGATATTTGCATTAGACTCAGAATGTTTTGCAATTGGACATTTTGTACACGATTAAAAAAAATTACGAGAGATTTTTAAAAATCATGTGATCAAAACATAAGTAGTTTTATGTAAAGAACGCATGATATTTAAAAAATTGCATGAGATTCCAGGTAACCATTATAAGGTTATCATTTCAACTTTTACTTACGAAGCTTAGAAAAGAAGTTTACAATTATGACATAATAACACAGACGATCGTTGCATTAGACCCAAGATGTTTATCAATTTTTCAGTAATTGCGACCTTTTGCATACTTTTAAGACAAAAAAAGAAAATTCACTTACTTTTTCACAGCGCACATATCCAGCCGTATATTTTGGTGATACTGGTGTATAAACAGGTGAATACGGCGGATATAATGATGACATTGGCGTCATCATTGGTGATGGTGGTGGCGGCATTGTCTGATAGTTAGTACACTATTGAATCATTGAAAAGGCAACACACACAAAGATAACACGTAACACTTTTATTGATGCCGTAATACGTGTACTACAATTTATTTTAACTACTCCATACTATTTTTTGCCATTATAATGGAACAAATGTCAACAACACAAATTGAACACTGCTATTGTATATATTTGTTTTCTCTCTCTACGTTTATTTATTTAATATCATTATATATGCATCCGTATACGTATACATATACTTAGTTATTATTTTTATTTTTATTTTTTTAGAAATTATTTCTTTTTGTTTCTTCTTGTTGTGTTTCACTTTTTTGTTATCAAAAGTATGATAGAAAAGAATTAGTATACACTTTGACAGCAAATTAATTTACCGCAACCGGTGAAATAATGAGGTAATACAAATTAAAATAAAAGTTCAACATCATCAACTAAATGTATAATTGGGGTGGACGTTATTATCGAGAAGAAAGAAGTCAAAAATGCGAAAGTTCAGGAAAAAAAATTCATACACAAATTTCATAATTTATGTAGTGAGCCTGGTTGTCTTTAAGACAATCGGCCTTTTATTAAAATTGTGTATTATTTGAGGCTATTGCATAGTTATAAGAAATTACTTAACTATTCGTTCTTGAAGTATATCGAAACTCAGCGACGAACCCTACTCAATAGTTACCTAAACAAATTTAATTGCTCATCTTGAGGTATGAGTTACTTATAATCAAAATCATTTAATAAATTTGAGAATTTGATAGCACAAAATGGATGCAATTGAGAATTTCCGCAAAATTTATTATTTGATTTATGTCCGCTAAGGATAACTAATTCTGCTGAATGGCCAAAAAAATTCAAAAATTTTGATAAGAAAAAATTTTAATACAAGCGAAGCTGTAGGAGGTATAAAAGCAAAGAGCCTCAGATTGAGTTACTTCCACTTCCAATAAAATTTGCCACATTGATAAAATAGTGAAAGCAATTGCAGCCATGAAGAACATAAAAGCCCCAGGCATCGATCAAATTATATATCAAATATTTAAAGTAAGTCATTCTGCATCCTCTGCTCTTCAGAGTCAGGAGCCGGTTTTTATCGTTCAGATATTTATTTATGCAAAATTATTTAAGTAGAAGATTTTCTTTTGTAATTGCAAAAGATCGGCTTAGAAATCATTTTATTTAAGACCGAAAAAAGGCGAATTCCATCTAGCCAAAATATTTCTTTTAAGGTCGCCATCAGACGGCGCGCTTCTAGCAAAGTTGCGCTCAAAGCTTTAAAACAATAAAGAACGTTTTGTATGAAAAAATGGCAATGCGATGCGTTGCGATGCTAGAACTATAGCGTTATGGTGCCTTGGAAGGGTTTTTTGGTTTCCAATCGAATAAGAACAGGAAAATGAAATAACCCAACAAACAAAAACGTTTGGAAAATATACGAATATTGAAGCAAACATTTCGTTTGGAAATTAACTTGCAAAATGTTTGAAAATTCTTGAATTTTAATTATTGAATAATCATATTTGGAGCCTTTATAGCAAACTTGAATATAATTTTCAATTAACCTTAGTGTTTGTTAAGTTCATTAAACAACATTTTTCAAATATTTTAATATTTAATTAAAAATAAAAAAATTGATGTTTACCAAGAATCGAACCTATGACTATGACTGATCTAACGTGCCAGTTATGATTCAAATGCCTTCTGTTTTCCTTAGCTCGATAAGTCATTGAAAAAATAAAATAAAAATTTTTTAGAAAGTTTGGAAAACGATTACTAAAAACTTTTGGAAATTAATATTTTCTAATTGTTGACTTTAACCTTGCAAATCAATTGTAAAAATTCTAGAAAAACAACATTTTCCAAACATTTGGAAATTAACTTTTTCCGAGCGTTAAATTGAAAAGGTCCCTATACAAGCGAAAAACACAAAGTCAGTTTTTTTTTAGTTTTGAGTTATTTGGTATTTCTGGTCTAGAATATTATAATCTTTAGACTGAAAAGGCCCATTGGGCCATGTCTCTGCTAAAAGTGGTTATTTTTGTCATAAAAGCATGAAGCAAGCCATCGATTTCCACACATATTTAAATTCAAATATCTCAAAACTTAAAAAATTTACCTAGTAATTTTCAATTGTACAGGGACGAGAAAAAATAGAGGTATAGCAAAAAACACACGAAAAAATGCAAACTAAAGCGTCAAGCGACTTTGATCTTCGCCACGCTTTGCTTTGAGTGCAACTTTGCTTATAGCGCGCTGTCTGATCGCGACCTAAGGCTGAAAATAATTGCATTTAAAAAATCAGAGCCATCATCTTCTTGGGCGGAGTCGCAATATATATTCAATGAACACTCACTCTGAAACAAAGTTTGCTGAAGGAAAGTAGAGACAGCCGTACAAATCAAGGTATCCAGAAACAGTCGTTGGAGCAGGAAATTCAAGAATCTGTTTAGTATCAAAAGCTTCTCATCTGATGGAGATATTTCTTAAGTGTTATAAAACAATATAAAACTCCTACAATATAAATAATTTTTGACAAATTAATTTCACATTGGCTTGCATTGTTTAACACGGCGTATGATTAACATTATATTAACGAACTATAGTTTAGATAACTCAATTTCGATGGAACTTGGAACTTTAAAACTAAAATTTTTTTCTTTATTTTAGCATTTTCTACAAAAATATTTTTTTCAGTTGTTGGCCGCTTAAAAATATGACTTCAAATAGTAAGACAAAATAGTCGAATTTCAAAATAAAAAAATTTATTTTTTTTATTTTTGACAATCTAGCAAATAATTTTGAAATTTAGAATGCCACACTGGTTGTACTCGTTTTAAATCATTAGGATTTTTGCACTTTGAAGAATTTTTAAGTAGGAAAAAAAATTGTATTTTACAGAATAAGGTCCACCTCAATCAAAACGCATGTATAAAATAATAATAATATGAATATCAATGGTAACAGCGGTAATGTGAAAAAAAAAGAGTGCAACCGGTTATAGGGGCCGTACGGTTAATTATAACGATGATGATGATGATGATGATGATGGTAGTAGTCTGGACTGGTGGTGCTACGTTTGGCACGTTGTATACACTATTTTACTGCATGTTCTAAATTTGAAACGCAAATAAAATATATAAAATTCAGTTTCAACTTAATTTATGCAAAACAAAACAGAAAAAAAGGCAACAAAACGTAACAAATTGACGAAGTCGAAGAGAGTCAGTCACCACCGTTGGGTGTTGTATAAATTTAGTGTTGACTACAAACAACGTGTTATCTGTTGTTATCAGTGCTACTATAATTTTTTTTGTATGTTCATTTTGGCTTTTTTTTTGTTTTTTTAATTGTTTTTGTGTTTTTATTTGTTTTGTTTCATTAATTTTAACACTATTTAAGCTTGTTTTGAGCTCATTTTCGTTTGTTTTATTAGTAATGATTTTATATTCAAATTTGTTTAAGCATCACTCACTTCCGTCGTTGTCTGAATGATGTTATCAATTTTATATTTATTTTTCTCTCTTTTTTTTTTGTACTTTAAAGCGTTGATAAGTGTCTGCTATTTTTGTTATAATTACAGCAAATCGTGATATACTGCTAGAGTTTATTTTGAAAGCTTTTGACTCTTTGCCGCAGTAATATGAGTATTTTTGGTTGAATTTTTATCAATTTTAATTTATTTTGGCACAAAGTCTGCTTATTTATTTAAAGGTAAAATTCGCTTATCAATTATAATTATATTTTTCGCAAAGCACATTGCTTTATGAAACAGGCGCGTTTTCGATAATTTTTTTTTTATCTTAAGATTATTTTTTTTTTTTTTTTGGTTTTGGTAATTTGCATGAATTGGTGGTATCATAATTTGGAGACTTTAAAAAAAAAATGTTTTAAAAACTTTTTTTTTTTTTTTATTTATCAGAAATTTCTTTTTGTGCATTTTTACTTAAAAAAAATTGCTCCGTCACTTAAAATAAATTTAATAGAAAATCATTTGAAACGTAAAATTATTAACAAGCTCTCACTCTTAATCTGTGCGTTTTAAGTTTATCTAAATATTGGATAAGCTTTACAATAAATAAAGCTCAAATTAAAAGCCAAAAGTGTAAATTGAAATTTTCATCATCTCTGTGTTAACTCTGTTCGGATGTATTTAAAACTTTCTACTCATTACATTTTCATCCAATCTGTTTAAAATCGTGACCCCCATTGTTATTCAAATAAAAAGAGAACTGAATTAATTATTGCAGCTTATAAAACAAACTTATAATTAACATCTAATTAAAAAAAAGGCAACCTACACATATCACGGTTTAAATTTGTTAGCAGTTGATTTACTTAAAAATACGATTTGGTACGCCACTTTATTGAGAGGAAAATTTTTTTCAAGTAATTAAACGTTAAAGTTCAGGGGATGACCCCTGATTTAAAAACATGGCAAAGAAGAGTGGTAGTTATGAAGGTAATTAATTTTCTCAAGTCTATCATTGTCACAGTAGTCGATAACAAAAACACTCGAAGAAAATTTGATTCGGATGTTTGGATAGTTGCTATATCACTAAACTTCCGTATCCGAACAAGTCGACCAATTGGTGTAAACACATTGTCAGTATGCTGTATTTTGCTAATCATGAAGAAAATAAAGCGGAAAATACCAGTATACCACTAGCAAACATCTTGTAAAACATATCGCCTATATTTGGTTGTCTCTTTCTCTTGAGACCACACGGTAATAAATTTCGGTTTAATTTTTCAACTTAAAAAGTTGGTATATTTATCCAACTTAATTGGGTTAAATTTTTCAACTTAAGAGTTGAAATTTTTGTCAACTCTGTCGGTTGATTTTCTTTACCTAAAAAGTTGAAAGAGGTCAACTAAAAGGTTGAAAATTTGTACTAAAAAAGTTAAAAACTGTCAACCCTATAGGATGAAAAAATGTACTAATGAGCTAAGAATTTTTTAATCGAAACCGATGAAAAACCGTACTTTAAAAATCCACAAAAAAAAAAAAAAAATCCACGATGGCTTGCGTTAGGAGCCAACCAAAGGTCGCCTCATTGACGCATTTGCCAATATTGTGAACAACTTTCAAGCATACTATATATATTTACTCTTAAGCATAAACTGGTTGCGAATCACAGTGACATGAAATTACAACAAAAGCAAAAATTTCATGGAAATCAACTGCGCAAAGTCGAAAAAATCAACAAATAAGTTGAATTACTTAGAAATTTGCTTGTTCTTCTCAAAATTTTGTACTAACAAAAGGGTGTCAACTTCAAAAAGTTTAAAAACTCAACTAAAAAAGTTGATTTTGATAACAAATTCAATTTTCAACCCTAAAATTCCGTAAAAATTGAAAATTTAAACCCATATTTATTACCGTGCATCTTTCTATCTGACAACCTTAACTAAATAAAGCACCTGGGCTATGACAATCACTCAGCCAAAGCATTGTTAGTTAATCTCGGTTCTTTTTAAGACTATTGTGAAAAAAAGGTCATCCCACTTTTAGTATATGTTTTAGAGGAATTACGATTTTGAGTTTGACCTTAAAAATAATCGAAAAAGAAATCCTCAACCACATTTATAGCAAACTCGAGATATTACTGCGCGGACAACATCACGGCTTTCGAATAAATCGCTCATCTACAGACCATATTGTCACCATTCGTATCATAGCAGAGCAGATATCTGAATAGCAAATGAGAATTAATACATGACCCCGTCAACAGCATATGTGACGCGCCGTGACAAAAGGAAACTTTTCTTTCCAGAGTAAAATTTTCAGTACGAACAAAATATGAATTTAGGTCAGTGAAATAATTTAAAATTTTAGCCGATAGATTGCATAAAAATATATTTTTCCAAACCTCTACCAATCTCTTAGATCCACAAACTTTAACCTCAATTATCTCAAAACTATCATTTTAAAACTGTACAATTCAAAACGCCATAACTTCAATTTCAGAGATTTTTGAGCGATTTTTATGCGTTCTCTTCAGAATTTTATCCTTTATCCTATGGTATCAAAAACTCAAATTTGACGTCTGGCAAGATAAGGTCCCAAGAAATGTTCCTGTCAAAATCATCAACATCACTATACATGAATAATTCAAATACCGTATCATCCACAGCAATAATCTCTCAACAATAATTTAATCAGGGGACAGTTAGAACTCTTCTTCAACGTATATTGTGCTGGAAGTGTAACAAATCGCTTACTTTCTAAAAACTATATAATTCTATAGCAGTCCACTATTATCACTATGGACCTTTGTGGTCAATGTGTGGCATATTGCTGCCACCCTAACCATAGCAGTCCAGTATGATTTTGAATAACAAATTTCACCGAACCATACTACTATCTTTACTGATACTATCCGAAAAAACGCTTGGGAAATTTGCTGATTAGCAATAAAAACAGAGGAAATCCTTAAATCTTAAGAAACATATGCCAATGAGCCAGGGATCGAGATAGAAACTTATTGCTCTGTGTGAAATAAACAACATTGGTTTGTGTCTGCATTTAATTTAATCTGATTAGCAGAATTTAAATCAGAGATATGTAGATTTTACTTTAGATTTCACTTTTAAGTTATATGACTTTAGAGAGAGAGCAGCGCATATCACAATTGGGAATTTAATCGCTTTGAAGCCAAATATGTTAAGTCCGAAAAACATAAATTGAGAAAATTTGTGTTTTTAATCAAGGGTGTCAGCTTAGAACCAAAGTGCGACAATTTTTCACAATATTTCAATATTTTCCAAATTTCACGGAGCTACAACTGCCATGAAAAATTGCTGTTTGTTGGATTTTGTTTTTTGGAGGTCGCTTTTTGTTGTTTTTTGGCTCATCTACAGCAAACACAATATTTCAAAAACATTAAAAATTTCTTGGAATTAAAAACCCAACAAACAAAATTATAACCTTTTCAATTTTAACGCTTGGAAAAAGTTAATTTCCAAATGTTTTCATAACCAATGTTCAAACGTTTGGAAAATGTTATTTTTGTAGAATTTTTACAATTGTTTTGCAAGGTTAAAATCAACAATTAGAAAAATGTTTATTTCCAAAAGTTTTTACAATCGTTCTCCAAACTTTTGAAAAATTTTTTATTTTATTTTTTGAATTTGAATCATAACTGGCACGTTAAGTCAGTTGTTAAGATTGTAGACTCATAACTTGAAAGTCAAAGGTTCGATTCTCAGTTACCATAAATATTTTTTTTTATTTTTAATTAAATATAAAAATGTTTGGAAAATGTTGTTTAGTGAACTTAATAAACACTAACAAAATGTTTAGTTAAAAGTTAAAACACAATTTAAAAATATTGAATAAAAAAATTTGGAAAATATTGTATAAAAACATTTATAATGAGCTTCCTCCAAATGATTTTCACAAGCTTGCTATGAAGGGTCCAGTTTCGATTCTTAAATAATTAAAATTCAAGAATTTTCGAACATTTAGGAAATTTAATTCCAATAATAATATAATAAGTTATTTTCCAAACGTTTTTGTTTGTTGGGAAACCCATGAAATTTTTGTTTTTTTTCCCTAAAAACAATTTTTCGTGGGTGTTGTAGTTCCGAGAAATTTGGAATATATTGAAATATTGTGTTTGTTGTAGGCAGTGATTTTGAAACGCTGGTGAATTTATTTTTATTATTTATTTTTAAAATTCTTCTGGAATAACTACATATATTAAAATATATTCAGAAGCTTAAAGAAAAAGACTTTAAAACAAAAAAAAAAAAAATAAAAAAATAAGAAATGAGTAAATCCTTTAATAACCAAGACGAGTATTATACTTATATTCTACTGAAATTTGGAAAAATGAGATAATATCAAAAATGGACTTAATATAATTGGCTTCTGGGCGATTTAATTATAAGAGTTGGTGGACTTCCCTTTTTTCGGAAATGACTAGAAATAAACAACATTCAAATATGATGACATAGTTATGATATAATAATTCGATTTTGTAAGGATTTTCAAAAACCTTGTAAGTACTTTTTGCAAGGACTGAAAATGGGAAGAAAATGTGCTTGGGTTTGGAGTTTATAAAAACAGTTTTAGTTCAGGTCTAGGCACGGTTCCAGTCTCATGGCTGAAACCCTAAAAAAGTTGGGTCCGAATTAATGAAAATGAAGTTAAAGCTCGGATTCAGGGTTGTTGAAAACAGTAAGCCTGAATGTATTTAGGCTCTGATTCGGATTCAGTGATAATTCCTACTTTTTTGAAAGCAAATATTTGACATTATAGAGGATATATTGCATTCTTAGAAAATATGTTTGTCGAAAGGTGAGCCATATTGGAAGCGTTTAATTTCTAAGTTTTAAATGGTTTGATAGCAAAGTTCGTTGAATGGTTTCCAGTTTCCCCTCAAATGAGTATGGGCGTCGGATTTTTAATTGGCGCTTTAGGCATTTAATGTCGAAGACTTTCAATTTGTATATTAGCTGGTCGGTAACAAGCCATGTCTCGCAACATAAGACAAGACGGATTTACATACTTTATACCTTTGGCCTTGTTGTTATTCATTTATTTATTGGTTTATTATTAGTTTATTTATTTATTATTTTATTTCTTCTTGATTATTTTCTGATTATTTTGTTTTTTTATCAATTTATTTGTTTTTTACTGTTTATTGATTTATTCGATTATTTATTTATTTGTTTATTTATTTATTTGTTTATTTATTTATTTGTTTATTAATTTATATTGTGCGTCTATTTATTGGTGTTTTATTTGTCAATTTAATAACTAATTTACTTATTTCTACTACTGAAAGTTTTCTTTAATTATTTTGTCAATTTTTAACAAAACAACAAACAGAATAAATTTTGTGATTTATTTAACAAAGTAATGTTTTTCCTTTCTTAAATAAATTGTATTTTGACATAGCACTTTCTAATGACGTTGATGACTTCATTTTATCAAGTCTTACAGTATCGTAATATTCATATTCTATAAGCCCCTAAATACCCAAGGTCATACAAATTAAGTCTCGTCAAACTTTGCTTTTGTGCCCGCCTCACTCGTAGATAGATGATAAGCAATGCGCATTTGATTTTTAAATTTATTTTTTAACTTTTTTTTTTGTCGTTGTAAACAGCAATAAAAACAACTTGTTTATAATAAAAATTTTCCGTCAATTTTTCGCTTGCGTTTTTGTCAATATTTCAACCGCAGCAGTAGAGGGGGAGAAAGAAAACTTTGTACACACAAATTTCAGGTCTGCATGCGTTTGACAACAATTTTCATAAATCCGCCCCCCCAAGGGACATTTTAACAAAATACACCACAAAGTGCAAGATGCGCACGCGTAATGAAAACGTGAATCTGTCAAACAGCGAGAAATCACAAACAAAAACAATCGCACAGCTGTTTAATGCTGCAGGTTAATGCAATTTTTCACGATCATGTAACACCAACCAAAAAAAAAACGTAAACCCCGCAGCAAAACGAATTTTTTGCGAATTACGAAAAACTGAATGAAGAAATTCACGCAAAACACAAAAACTTGTAATCACGTGAGTCAATCGTACAAGAAAAATTTGATGTAAAATTCAAAAATTTTAATTTATTCTTCAAAGAAAATTTTTAAAAACTCCACGCGAAACAAATGGAAAATATGAAATGTTCGTAGAGCTAACGAACACTCAACTGAAAAAGCAACGAGGAGCATGCAATGTTGGACCCCACCGGCATTCAATGGTGGAAAAATAAAAATTAAAATTAAAACAAAAACACAAAAGCAGAAGAAGAAGAAAAACCAACAATAAAAACAGAAATAATATGAACGAAATCAGAAAAGAAAAATTTCAAGAAAAAAGAACGTAAAACGGGACAGAAAAGGAATAAATGTACGTGAAGAGTAAAAAAGCCCATTTGTGGTAAAGTTTTTCCCCATTTTGTTTTGGTATATTATTCATTATGAATTTGTTGTAGCTCGAATGAATACAACAATACAAATAGTAGACAAAACAAATCTACGAGAGCAACAACACAAAAACAGCTGCTAAAGCTCCAATGCTGCTCTCTCTCTTCCGTATTGTCTCGCTCTTTTGTATTTGCTCCCCAATTACTCGTGCTCTCTTTTTAGGGAATGAATTGATATTGCAATGATCGTGCAACACACGTATGGTGAGTTATTTCCTTCGGCGCTTTTCAACCATGGGGAATTTGATTTTGTAAATGTGGTAGGTTGCGTTATTCATTTCAATTTCTCTCTATAGGTACGTTGTAAGAGCGAAAGCATTTCTTTTCTTATTCCGGAGAAATGTTGATGCTCAGTTAATTCTAAAAACAATTTATCCAGTGCGTACAATGAACTTAACACTGATGATTTTAATTTAAATGAAATTTATATCAATCAAATAAAATGCGTTCGAAAATTAATTTTCATTCCAGTGTCATTTAAGCTAATTGGAGATCAAATACCAATAACACCAACTTAACAAAATTTTAAATCATTGATATTATCACCACAAAAGCATAAGCATATAATAATTTTAATATCATATAATTATAAAATATATAAATACTTATAATTTAAACTTTAAATATTATAGCGTAAAATTTTCAACTTCGCGAAATGAGGAAAAAGAAGAAGAAAAAGTGCTGGTCTGGACTCTAGCATGAGTGATTCAAAATGTCAAAGCGCGCAGGGCAACCAGTGCACGGGAACATTACAAGAGGTTTTTTTAGGCACAGCATGATTTTTCTTGCGTTGGTTCTAAGTACTCATGCTGTATCATAGCAACCATATCAGCAAGTTGTTTTCCTTTAATCAAGCACCTTTTAATACTTCGGTAGCCCACCCGGTAAAATAAAATCGATTAAGTGCACTTTTATGCAAATTTTTTTTTTTTTGGAAAATTAAATTAAATTATTAAATTATATCATGCGATTTTTAAAATTTTTCAATTTAAACTTGATGCGATTTCCTGTAAAAAACTGTGGCGACAAATTCGTAAAATTTTATATGACAAGGTTATGAAATCTCATGCGACTTATTTCTAAAATCTATTGCAATTTTATTGAGCAAGGCGAATGAGATTTACAAAATCTCTCAAAATTTTCATTTCATGCGATTTTTTTACATCATGAAATTTTTTTGTATCATAAAGTATATAATAAAATCGATTAAGTGCACTTTTATGGGAATTTTTTTTGGAATATTAAATGAATTTTAATAGTCCTGATTTATATTGGGAAATTTCATACGACTCATAAAATCTCTTTGCATAATTTATCTCATGCAATTTTTATAATTTTTCACTTTAAGCTTGGAACGATTTCCTGTAAAAAATTATTACGACAAATTCGTAAAATTTCATGCGACAAATTTATAAAATTTCGTGCGACCAATTTCTAAAATCTATTTTTTGCGTAACGAGACTATAAGATTTACAAAATCTCACAAAATTGTTATCTCATGTAATTTATAAAATCTCGTGAGATTTTTATATCATGCGATTTTTTTTTGTCATGTGATTTTTCTTAAAATTTTATACAATTTATTGTAAAAATTTGATACGAGAAGTTTCTAAGGTCTCATGTGAAAAATTTTTAAAATCCCATGCTACATATTCCAAAAATCTATCGAAATTTTTTTAAGCAACTTGACTTCCTGTGAAAATGCAGATATTTCTCGAAGGAAAAAAACATTACACTTAAGTCATTCTAACTAGAGATTAATATAATTTCAAGACCAAGGCCAAGATTGCTATGATGTTGGGCTTGGTTTGCTCATCAACAATTCTAACGCTTTAAGATTTGCGTTGACCAACGCTTGAAAATGCTACAGTTGTTTAATAGCCTGAAAGAAAGACATTAGTTGAGCTCTTGAGAGATAATACCTTTTCCTACTTTGTCCCCTTTCTCTGAATCAGTGGATGTTTCAGCAAAGCTCTTAACTCTACTAATTATTACATTTAATGACACTTTATGCCTTCACCTCACCAAGCAATACGAAGAGCAGGCAAAACTTATCTATTTCATTACTATTTCGTAAAAAGAACGCGTGAAACGTAACATATCAATGAAGTCACAGAGCGAATCAATCCAATTACTGTCAACAGTAGTTTCATGATAGTCAAATCAAGCATAGAAAAGCCAGCGCTACATTACAAGACGACAAAACGGGCGTAAAAAAGACGTCCATGGTACATAGAATCAACGAAACGAGAGACATTTTTCATTAGCCAACTGGGACTCAAAACCTTTGGGTGAAGCGTAAAATTAATGCTTCTGTGCGGCTGTGAAATTGATAACCAAAAATTGGCTTATGCGATTTCTGACCAAGGACCATCTCTAACATCGAACTACAAACTGGAAGTTGACATAATGCTAACGCCTTAGTAATCATACGTCGAAAATAGAAAAAGATGCAGAAATCTGTCATTAAGAATCGGAACCATTAGATCACTCAAGGTAGGAGGAAACTTGAACTGAGAAAATCATACGTGAATCAGAGAAAATGTTGGGGAGAATTTAGGGCACTAACATAAGGAACACAAGGAAGGATAAAGAGAATAGCTATTCAATAACCTTTAACGATGGGACTTCGAATGCATAAAGATATATTTTAAAACTCTCCTTACGATGATAAGGCATATTAGGGTAAATCAGTATAATCTAGCTTAGCAAATACAAAAAAAAAAAGATACAGAATTACATCTCGCGTGGATTTAAAGTTCAAGCCATTTAAATTATGAAACAGAAACAGCAGGGATTTACTTTCCTTTAGTTTGTCGACAAAATCAAGTCCAGGTGAATGAAATTTCAAAAGGAAAATAATTAAATTGTATTTAGGCAAGTGGCACCTCCTACATAAACTGGAGGCGAAAAGCAAATAATAATTCACGTAAACAGAAATCAAATTAATAATTTGGTACACAGAAAGAATCTTGATATTTTAACAAAGAAGCTTTAACAGAAAGAAAATTGGATTTATGACTACAGCGCAATTGATTTTTTCATTGTGGCGCCAAATTAACAATCCCTCTCAACCAAACCAAGAATTGAATTGAAGTGTTTGCGGTCGATTTTTAGTTAAAACAGCGGTTGTTCAAATTAAAATGAAATAATAAAATAACTTATTATTAGAACCATAACCTTTACACTTCCAATTAGCGCATTCAAGGAAAAACCATAATCACAAACTCTGTGTCTAATAAATGGCTTTCCTATCTAAGTTTATTCAGAACTTAATATTGTAAATGACTCTTGCTAGGAAACATCGCGTTTCACTTCCACCAGAAAGCATTTAACTTAAACAACAACCAATACGTAAAACTCATAAAAAGTTCGATTTATCCTCAGATGAGACAAATACAAACAAATATTATTGAAAAGTTATATTCCGCAGCGGCAGTATATCTTGTATTCGAAACGATTAAACTCAACTTTTCACATGCTCCTTGCACACACACAATCGAGTGTACACCATTACGAATGCACACCCATTAAACCACCATTCATTCCATCCGTCGACGGTGTTGCTGCTGCTGTTTGCTCTCATCAGATATGAAACTGGGTTAAGCGACTTTCTGCTCAACTGAAAGTGATATCCAATACGCAGCAATAAATGCAGCAATAATAGCAACAACAACAACAGCTGAGGATATACCACTACAGAGGAGCTCTATCTGCTCTGCTACTCTGAACAAGAATTTCATTGACCAACAAACTGCATTGAAGCGTACACTCTACACTCATATGTACGTATGTATGGACGATGATGTTTGTGTTTTTTGCATTCTCTGTTTGCGGTTGAGGAACGTGTATTTCTTTCTTGGGATTGTGAGTGGTACCATAGAGTTGCCACATTTATATTTATCTTCTATAAAATGCCAATAGTAGCAACATCTTAGGTTCTTAAATTTTCCTGCCTTCAGTGACTAGATGGTTTTTATACGTTAAAAATAATATTAGTCGATTCGACTAACATATACTGAAATTAATTCTCACTTAACCAGGGTTCAGAAAATTTAATGGCTAAACTGTTATTTCGACGAATCTTTTGGAAATATGTAATAGGAAATTCACGTTTATTTGATAAGTATGGTGCAGTCATGCTGAAATTCACTCATTTTCTTCCTAGTGCTGCTAGCAGTATTTGAGTGAAGGGATTTCGAAATCACTGAATGAATCCTGAACGCAATTACATAATGTAATTGCTGTAATACTGAATCTTACAGCAAACAACAGCACAAGTAATATGCATTTTATAAATGACAGCGAAAAAGTTTTCCGAATCACAAAGTTTTTTCAATATAAATCAGAGAAAACAAAAATAAGTTGAAAAAAAAAATGGATAATCTCAAGCAGTCTGGCAACAATACATCATGTTCTCTTGTTGCTGATTACTCTGTATCAATTTCAATTCGAAAAAAACCAAACCGCATTGAACAGTGTTGTGCTGAGCTGTATTGAAGCGCGTGTTGAAGTGTTTGCGGTTGATTTTTAGTTAAATCAGCGATAGTTGATCGAAAAGACCATAGATGTATTTTAGAGTGGTCGCTAAGTGCATGATGGCTGTGATGGATGGTCGTATACCGGCTCCAAATGTCAAAAATAACTCCGATTTTTCAGATTTTTATGCTGAACCCTGATTGGTCCTTTGGTCTATTTGTCTGTCTGTCTGTAGAAATTACGATTAGAACTAAACGCAATATGCTAGATGCGTGAATTTGGTTTATATAATACTTAAGATTGAGGTCTGATTGGGATTAAAAATGAGCTTGATCGATTAATGTCCACGCCTATTTCTCATATAAAAATTTCAGAACATTGTAGTATTAACTATTATCAGCATGTATCACATTTTATGCATCTAGATTTATTAATGTGGTAGTAATTGTAATTTCAACAGACAGACGGACAAATTTTCAAATTGACAGTTTAAATTTTTTTTTTCAAAATTTCATGCGATTTATAACATCTCATTCGATTTATAAATTTTTTTATACAATAAGAATTTTATTTCATGCGATTTTTATTTCATGCAATTTTTAATGTCATGCGATTTTTAATGTCATACAATTTTTAATATCATGCAATTTTTCAGCCGTAATCGTAATTTCAACAGACAGATGGACGAATGAAGCAAAGAGTCAATCAGGGCTCAACATAGAAACTGAAAAAACAACGAGGAGAGAGGTTTACCTATAATTGAAGATTGGAAAAAAAACATTTAACGACCACCTTAATGTACATATGTATGTAAGTGAGTGAATGCACTTTAATGAGTTTAAATAAATCACAAATGTAACAACGACAGCAACAACAAGAAAATCACCGCCAACAGACAAACATTTTATTTGTTATAGTTTTGAGTAATTGCGATTTTTTCTCTCATGGGCAATTCCATTGAAGAGGATTGTAAAGATCGATCATAGAACTAAAAAAACAAAGGAAACATTTGAATGCTCATGAGTTGAAGCTTGATTCTGAGCTAGAGAGACTTTCTATTTGTATGTATGTTAAAGATGGATCAAGGTTTAAAGTTTGTTATATATGATCCAATCTTTAAGTTTTTGGTGACAAAATGAAGCTGTAATCATTGCGCACAAACGCGTGAAGAGTTCTTTTATTTAATTTTAGTTTAAACGAGATTCACGTAATTAAAGACAGGAAGTTTCTTGTTTTTTCAGTATGTTTTCTCAATAAAACGGACTTTAAAAAAAATCAGCCAGACCGATTTGAAAAAATCCTTCAGATTTGAAATTCTCTATTACAATTTTTTAATTTATCCGAACTCAGCTAGTTTCTGAGTGTTGAACAGTGTAATCTATGATAATTTCTAATATCAAGCAAACTCTTTGATTCCTGACCAAAATTTGTAATAACTTTCTTACAACTCAAATGATCTTTGAAAGATACAATGGCAACCTTGTATCGGAGTCATGTTAAATTGCTATAAGCAAAATTTTTGATACAGGGAAAAAAGATATTTGAACTTAAATAACCAAAATATGTTAAGTTTGTAGAACAACCCCCAGCTATAAAATATTTCTTTTTATTGACTATTGTTTTATGTGGTGTGGTGTGTTTTTGCTCGAGACAAGTTCTCTGACAAAGTGCTGAAAGAAAAGTCTCATACATCCAATAGCAGCATATTCGTCATATGCACGTCGCGTTAGAAAGAAAATTGTGAAAAACACTATTCAACCGGTAAATTTAGTTGTACTCGTTTTTTCTTTCTTTCTGATTTAAAGTAGAATTTTGCTAAGGGGCCAAGTTGGAATATCGTGTTATGTGTCTAGTTAGATATTTTATAGGACAAAATGTGGTAACAACACACAACGAGTTATGAAAGTACATACTTATGTACGTACGCTGATGATGATAATGAAGCGAAATGTAAAGCAAGCCGCTTTTTAACTTTAAAAAGCTAAAGAAGTAATTAAACGTAATTAGAAAGCGCAGTTGGAATTATTGTTACTTATAAGAATAATGCCATTCCGTTTAAGAATTTGCATTTTAATTAAATGAATGAAAATCTGCATAACAGTTGTTATAACGATAATTAGTTTAATCTTCCATCTTAAGTCAGAGAAATTCTATTGCAGTGACAGATGTTTGGTCATAAATCAACCGCAAATAAGAAAGAGGTAATATTTAATAAAAATAAAAAAGATATATGCATGTACGAGTACACATCTATCGATGATATACAATAAAGATAAGTGTTTAACATTACTGGCACTGTAAAATATTAAAAAACTATCTTATCTATCTAAATATATACAAAGCGAAATTTCTATTACTTATCAAACTTGTTTTTTCTTCAAATTGCCTGCGAATTAGCAAAGTTGTTAACAGTTTTTCAAGTAAGAAAATTAATAAAATGATAACTTATCAACATATAAATTTACTTAGCAAAATTTGTTAAAGTTATCTATCACTTATCAATGAAAACATAGTAAATTATTTTCACTAAGTAAGTTACTACATAGCTTTTTTTCAAAATATCTGCGGTTTAGTAAAATTTTTTAATGCTTTTTTAGTAAGAAAAATAATTAAAGTGATAAAAAAACTTACTTAGCAATTTACTTATCTAAGCAAAAAAAAGTAAAAGATTTTCCCATAACAAATAACATAATTGGCTTTTCCTTTAAAATGTCTTTGATTAAGAAAATTTTTTTTTTTCTTTAATTTTAAGTAAAAAAAAAAATATTAACTTATCAATATAAAAATTGTCTTGCAAAATTTTTTTTGATTTATCATTTTTTTTCTTTTTATTTGTCAAGTAAGAAAAATAAAAGAATTACAGCTTATCAATATGAAAATTTACGTGGCATGTTTTTGAAGCTTAGCACTTATCAAATAAAAACTAGTAAGGGTGTTACCTTTGGCCTGGCCAAACATTAAATACCCTAAACTGCAGTATTTTGCGAATTTCGCTTATATGGGAGGTGCCACACCCTCTCGTCCGAATTCACCAAGTTTTTTCAAGCTTTTGCTTCTATGAGAGGTGTCACGCCCTCTTGTCCGAATTCGCCCAGTTTTTGCTCAGAGCTTGCGCTTACAATTCGTAGTATTTACATGTATTTTGGTTGCATTATCGTAAAAAATACTCCAAAAGTTACATTTTGAATATATTTTTTGTATGGGCGGTAGGCGTGTCCGTTGACCGATTTTGTTCATTTTCAATCCCCCGAACTAACTTTGACAACGGAGGCTGCACACCAAATTTCATTGAATTATCTTGCTTAGTTTTCCTAAAAAATGTATTTACACACACAGCCAGCCAGCCACCCAGCCAGCCAGACAGACGAACATGGCTATATCGACTCAGGAGGTGACGCTGATCAAGAATATATATACTTTTCCATACCTGCCACGCCTCCTTCTCTGCGTTACAAACGGAAGGACTAAGTGAATATACCATTAGTGTAGGGTATAAAAATTATCTTCACTTCTTAAACGAGCTAAAATTGTATGTTTGTTTTTTTGTACTTATTTCTGTGCCAATATTTTTTCTCGAAAACGGCTACAGCTATTTTAATGAAACTTGGAATAAAGCTAGATATTAGCATACAATGAAGAATGAGCTAGGTTTGAACCAGGGGTTGAAATAAGAAAAAGTTATTACTGCAGAATTTTTTTTTTTGTTTTTATTTTAAATCTTTAGCAACATTTTTTTAATGTCTTATTCAAGTGATTAATATTAAATAACAGATATCATGCCAATGGTTCAATTTAAAATTGAAAATTTATAGCGAAATTTTCTTCGAATGCATTTATAAAAATATGTTTAAAGTAGAGTTGCCGAGTACTTATTGTGGTTGCTACATTTTAGCCCAAATTGGTAAGGTTAGACAACTAAAATAACGGTTATAAGCGAAATAAAATGAGTATTTAGTTTCAACGATTAACGCAAAACAAAGTAATATGAATTTGGGTGAAAATTATTATTACAATTTTTAACAACATTCTGAAGTTATTACTGCAAATTTGAAGTTATTACTGCAGAAATAGGGTATTATTACAGCTTATTTCAATGCCTGGTTTGAACTTTGAAAATGCTCACCAGGGGGCATGGCACTGCCCTAAATTTCAAATTTGATTTAGTCATAACTCGCAAACTATTCAAGATATTTGGTGAACGGGTACGGCTTGATAGTACCTTAGAACAGACAAAAAGTGGGCAGGATCGAAGAAGTGCCACGCCCACTTTTCAGCGCTTAAAAATTTTGATTCAATATTACTCGAAAACGACTCCAACAATTTTAATGAAAATTTAGGAGATGTTACCTCTGCAAACAAGGATTAATATGTGATACACTGTTATATTGGGAAAACTCGTTGAAGGGCGTGGCACCGCTCACAAAAATATGAAACGGTATAAAAAGAAAACTAATAACCCAGTGTGCCAGACGGTTCATATCTTTGCGTTTTTACCCGTTACGGATCCGTTACTGATCCGTTGGCGGGAGAGATTCCCAAAAAAAAAGCGAATCGTATTTTTTTTTGGAATTTCTCCCGCAAACGGATCAGTAACGGATCCGTAACGGATGAAAAAGCGAAGATATGAACCGTCTGGCACACTGGGAAAGCAAACATTCTGAAATTAAGTGTGAGGGTCTTAATTGCCATAGAGCATCTCTGATATGAATTTGGGCGAAATATCGCCGTTGCGCGTGGAACCTCCCATACAAGCAAAATACGTTAAATGCTATTTCTCGCAACTGTTACAAGATATTTTAATGAATTTTGGTATGTAGGTACTGCTTATTAATATCTTGTTATAACCAAATAGTGGGCGGTATCGAAGAAGTACCACGCCCCTTTCGTAACCATTTTAAATTTTGATTCAATATTACGCAAAAACGACTCCAACAATTTTAATCACAGTTTAAGAGATTGTACCCCTAAAAACAAGTATTAATATGTGATATGTCGTTATATTGGTAAATTTCATGTAAGGGCGTGGCACCGCCCACAATAATATAATACGCTATAAAAAGAAAACTTAAAAAGCAATCTTTCTGAATTTATCTGTAGGGAGTCTACTCGCTCTTAGGCACTTACAAACTGAAAGTAGGCGAAATTCGCCGGTGCGCGTGGAACCTCCTATTCAAGTAAAATACATTAAATGCTATTTCTCGCAAATGGTACGACATATTTTGATGAAATTTGGTATACGGATTTGGATCATGAGTATCTATGGCATAACGAAAAGAAGGCTTTGTTCAATAATTGCCACTCCCTTTTTTATCAAAATATCAGGCACAAAACAAAATGGAATGAACTTTTTATTCTAATATGCAGCCTTATGTACTTTTTAACGCTGAATCCGTCTTCATCAGCAGAACTGTCATAAGTAAGTTTACACTTTTGCAGAAGATTCTTTATTTAAAGGATGTTTCATTTGACAACAATTATTTTAAAATATCAGAAAATTAGCTATCTGAATCATTTCTAAGGACGATTTTTGAATCAAAACTTATTTCTTAGTATCTTAGTGTGAAAGTCTTGGAAACGCGTCATTATGAAAACTTACTTAGCAAAACGTTTTATTATATATAACTTATCAAAAAAAAAAAAAGAAATCGTTTTGATTTCGTTTAATTTTTATTGTAGCTTTATTTAAAAAAAATTAGCCACTTATCAAACTTATCTAATTAAATTGAAAAGTAGTGCATAAGTGTGCATGCACTTTTGCAGCAACTTCTTTGAAAGAGAATGAACTAAACTGAACACTAGCTAAGAACTTGTACACATAATTTGATAAATTTACTGCATCAAGAGTGATTTTCAAATTCTGAAAAACCTTACAAATGTTTTGCATTTTTGTAAAAAGTCCCAAGCGAAAATTTTCGAAGATATGGGAGCCTTGAGGAAAAGTTTTAATTTAATATAACTTTGCTTGATACTATACGATAAAAATTTTAGTTTTGTTGCTATATTTGGCACAATCGACAAAAAAACATATTACACAGCAACTTCTCATGCGGATTTTTGCTAAGCCATATGCCATATGGTTTTTTTTATTTTGCAGTTTTAAGAAATTTTTATAGAGTTGTTTTGTCATGTTTTATGCAATAAAATTATTTAAACGATAAGTTAGCATAAAAACTAAGCTTATTACTTAACAAAAACAAAAGTTGTTATATTATTTTGCTACCATTATTCATTTATCAAATGAAAAGTTAACTTATCGAAATAATAGTTGATTTCAGAATGAGCTTAATTTAATGTTCACATTTATGTTATAGAATCAAAATTAAGTTTATCACTTATCATAAAAAACAACTGTTACAGTTTAACTCGCTGAAAAAATTTAAATGTTTAACACACATTCAGCTGATTTTTGCAACTTTGTAAGGTTCGAAAACTCTACAAATGTTTTGCCAAAATAAAATTTTTTTTTTTGTAAATGCATTTTTGTATCAAAGATTGCAATGCGATGAAAACGAATTCAAATTTTATCAAGTAGGGCACTTACGGACCGTTATACGAAGTCCTTTATGGGGAAGTGTATGTAACTCTACCACATTTCACGACTGCTCGATATATTTCAAACAAACCAAGTTTTACCTTTCACTGATAAACTCCAATAAATTCAGTAAAGTTTAATGACCCAAATTTAAAACAAAACGTATGCTTTAAATATGCAAATTGATGCTTTTATCTTAATTTTGCTTTATAATTGCATACAGTTTTTCCCATTTTTCATGTGTACTAAACAAAGTGCATTCAGTTGACTTGTTTCTTTCTGTTAACCATATACAATGCAATTAATTATTTTTTATCAGCATTTAATTATCTCTTGCCAACCAGCTGACGTTACTTGTGTGTGTGTCATTGCATCTGCACGCTTTTAAAAAAGAGTACACCAGCTGAAAGGCTACGTAAACAATAAATCCTTGCCAAAAACAATAAAATGCCAAATTTGTTAAAGTCAAGCACATTAAACGAAAGTTTACGTTTAAAGCTGTTTTTTATCTAACAACATTGTTCGTTAACTATTTTAAATTACGAGCGGCGGCGATGAGGGGAAAAAAAACGTCACAAAAATGTCTCAATTTCACGCTGCCCCACTACCTAGATACCCCACAATTGCTTCTAACTCTATAGAAAATTCAACATGCTCCTTTCTCAAACAACTTGTCCGCTATTGTGTTGTGCTTGGTAACGTTGCATATTTGATAAAATGCCACTTTATTGCGTTGGCGTTGATGGCGTCTCTCATCTAAAACCCGACAATAATTCGTCTTGTTATTGATGTTTTTTTGTGCTTTGATATCGATACTTAAAATGCGTCATTCGTAAAAAAAATGGTACTGATTTACTGAAAAAATAACACTCTTAATTATTTGAACGGCAAAATAAATGTTGCGGTGGTCATAAAATTGTTTGGACCACGATAAAACAAAATGAGCAGCAAATTAATTGATTGTGTAGCTAATAACAGGTAAAAGTTATGTCGTAATTGCCCAGAATTTTTGCAAATAGCGTCAAATGTCATTGTTCTTTTCTAATCTGTATATTAATTTGCAAGACAAAAATTTGTCCTACTTTTTTAACTATGTTAGAAATGGAGCACAACTTTGAGTTATACACCATTAGAAAGGTATTTGTGTGTAAATGTGCACAAAGTTAAAGTTATTTTAATATTTTGCCATTAAGCCAGGTAAAATTAAATGCAAATTTTTCAATATTAACAACTACATAATACCCGGTCACACAGAGCTGAAAAAAGGATACAGCATAAAGAAAAAGACAAAAAGCTGACTGACATTGACTTCATGTTTTTCGTTTTCTTTTCGTTTCGTTTCACATTTGTCATTTTACCAGGTTTGATAAATGAGCTTTTCTATTTTGTACCAAATAACAAAAAAAAAAAATACTAAAACTGTCCGAAAAGTACCAAAACTATTTAATACATTTGTGTTAAAATTTTGACCATCGGGCGATTCTAGTTTATTAAACAATGCAAAAATATTGAGTAAATCATAACCTGCATTTAATACATATATTTTTTTTTTAGTTTAAAAAAAAATTTAAAATAGTCTTTATCGAATATCGTAATTTTGCCTATTTTGTATCTCTACATGCTCCTCTCCAAGCACAGTCTCTGTCTGTTGCCAGACTCTTGTCATGCTGCTGCAAGCACAATCTCTCTCCTGGATTCACAAGCTGACTGGCTGACTGAAAGTGAAATTAAAATTGACAATCCATGTTGAAAATTACATTTTTAACGTCACAAGTGGACAAGCATAAACTTTGCCTACTCCACACCACCAGTCCAGTCCAGTTAGTAGTTTAGTTTATGAGTAAGTTAGTGTAGTTATACCCCTGGCTGCTGCAAAAGCATTGTGGTCCACAATGGTGTTTGCCAATTCTCTGGTGAAAAATTTATGTGTTATGAATTAGTTGCAATTTATAAACGAAAGTTTACTCTTGCGTGAAATGCTAACGCCCACAACATTTTTTTCATATTGTGAATTTGCACAATGTTTTCATCACTGGCGTTGCAGCACTTGCAGCAATGACTCGAGGAAAGTGTGGTAATTAAAGTTTAATTTAGATGCGGTTTTTTTGTTTCGCCTTTCAATTTTTCATAGATTGAGTTAATTTGAAAATTATTAGTAGGTATTATATGAAGTATTTTAACGATCTATTTAATGTTACGAACTAAACACCGTGACTTTTATATAATCATTTAAACCGTTTAGAATTCTAATTCATTCAATAGGTTGTGTTCTTTATGCAGTTAAATTACTTGTACGATCCTTCAAACAATAGAATTTTCAGTGTTTTTTTGAGTTATTTTTAAGGAAAAATAAATGGCGAGTATACTACGTAAAGGATTCTTTTTTATTTCAGGAGTCTTGATTTAAACTTCGTCTAGTAGACTAAGTGCTTTTCCTGATGGAGACTGTGTGACCAAGATCTATCAAGCTCTAGCTCGAGGTGTCTGCAGTAGGATAGAAATAGAAATGGGTGAGCACGATTTAAAGTACTAAAAGAATACTTCGGATATAACAAAGAATGGTGGCATTGAAGTTCTAGGCTGATATATCCTGCTGAGATACAAGGGTTCTTAGCTTAAACTACAAAAGAGTTATTGGCCTTCCTGACTACACCGAAGGAATTATGCCTATTAACTTGACGTGTGCAAAAAATGTGATCTCGTTCAGAATTAGTTGATGAGTCTGAACATCGACATCAAGATATGATTTAACACACATTAGCGCTAAATTGCAGACTATCACGGCGAAGATCAAGATTTGAGAGTAAGCAGTGACTGTTCACTAAGTCCCGTATTCACAGTCATCATTAACTAATGACAAGGATTTAACCATCCAACAAAATTTAGTCTTCAGTCAATAGTTAACCATTAGTTAAGCCTCAAAATTTTATTGGTTAGCTATTAGTCAACCAACACCTGATGCTGAAAAAATAGAATCCATATAAGTTTTGTGAAAATCAAAAAATGTTTTCAGAAGTAGAAAATTTTGAGTGTGATATCAAAAGCGAAATTTGGACAAAATATGTTTTCACAAAATCCACAATTTCAGTCGTGTTGCCATATTTTTTTCTTGTTCTTTGTTTCTGTTAATGATTACTTTAGGATGAAAACAAAAAAAAAAAAAAATTAAGAACATTGAGGATTCTCACGTATAGATTACTTTAAAGGTGTCGGTAGTGGATATTTTCCCAGATAAATCCTAGCTGCGACCGCACTGCGATTATCATAAGCAAAACTACTGATAATACAGCACAACAATGATTTTGTTGCAAAGTAGCTGAAGGTTATTTCTGAAGGAACTTTCTGCGTAGAATCCAAATCGGAGGTCTGACTTGGCCCATCAGCTCTAGATTTTGAGATATTTGAGGTTGAAATCACGAACACGAACATTTTTGAGGTTCGATGCAGATTGCACAAATTGTTAATTTATCACGTAGAACTACTCGTTATCTTTAAAATGAGCTCTTAAAAAATGTCGTGCGATGCTTTCTTCAATAGTAATGGTCGATTTAAGATGACATCACGGGTTTCGGATTTCATAATATTATCTTAAATCGGCCATAACTTTTGAAAGAAACATCGTACGGCATTTTTTAAGAGCTCATTTTGAAGAAAAAGAGTAGCACTACGTGATGAATTATGTAAAGAAAAAAAATATTTGTGCAATCTGCAGCGATCCTCAAAAATGGCAGTATTTCTTTTTTCAACCTGAAAATATAGAGCTGATGGACCAATTCTGACCTTGGATTCTACGCGGAAAGAAAGTCCCTGCGGAATTGACAAAAAAAAAAAAAAAAAATCCATGCAACAATCAACCAATTATTTGTTGTTCAGTGTAATTAAGGTTTCCCTACTGGAGATTTGAAGATCGCTAAAAGCAAATGGATCCAATAGACACTGAAGCAAATGTCTATGGGTAGCACCGAATAGCTTCGCTAAACTCCATCGTTAAGGATTTACTTTTTGGTTCACTCTTTTGTTTTCCTTTAAAAAAATGTGTCTATGAAGGAAATCAAATTGCATATCAAATGAAAGGAAATAAATTAGGCTTCCATAATTTGCTACTAAAATTATGGGATAATAAGACATTTTTGGAAAAATAGTGCTTTTAAAAAAAGCTGGTCAAAATTTTCGAAAATTTGCCTTATCTCGAAAATCATGACTCGAATTTAAAACTTTTGTGTACCAGTTATAGTACCTTTCATATGACACCAATAATAATAAAATCCAGCAAAGGATTTCAAACTTTAACCGGTTTCCTTAAAGCTATATTCCGATCTTCCGATGGCAATATCTCCGATGGTATTGCGAATTTCGAAAAATGAAACCAAGAAACGTTATTCAGAATAGTCCCAGGAATCTTACATTTACGGTGTTCTACCGATTCCCGCCTACTTTTTATTGTATATGGCTGGTTTCATTTCGAAATCATTAACACGATTGAAAATTAGTTCCGTTTCGGATCAGATCCATGCCAAGGAAACTGAAGTAAGTCTTTCTACTACGAATATGACATTAAACGTCACAACTCAAATGATGCGGACTGGATCTATTGAGCGTATAATCGATCACAAATTGTTTTCAGGGGCGGATCAGGTTATTTGATCTAAAGCATTCGACTTTAAAAATTTCAGACTGAAAAAAGTCGAGGATTCAACAAAATAAATTTTATTTACTCACTCACCCTATCACACAATTGTTGTTCCTCATTACGACGGCGACGTATTGGAGCGCGTACGTTACGAGCAGCGTCAGTAAAATCCATATTTATTCCGTTCCTTAAATATATTATGTTCTACACTTTTCAGCAGATAGATACGTTCCAGTTTCCACACTCTACGAACGACGACTTAAATCAAAGACACAAACAATTAACTCAATTGTGGCTTGTGTCACTGCTATACGATCCAATACATTTGGATGCTAATGTGGATGATGATGATAGCGCTTGTTTCCGGTGTGTGTCGTTACTTTTGTTTAATAAAATCCACAAGAGTTTCCACAAATCGTATTCTACAAATATGATGAGTATCTCAGTATTTCGCCTTCATATAATGCGGCGAATTCATCTCAAGATTGTTGCATAGTGTTCTTCGGTGCGTTGATGATGTAGCTGTAGTTGATAGTGATGTTGATGATTATGATGATGATGCATTTTAAGCAACAACGAAAAAATGGCAGTTTTCACGATTGATTAATTTTAAGCAATAAAAGCTTGGTTTTTTTTTGTAAGCGGATGGTTTTTTGTTTAAAGTTTTGACGTCTTTAAATTTTTATTCTTTAATTTTTTATTTTTGTTTTGTTACTATGGAAGCGTTAATTTCTTAGGAAGTCATTAAGCAGGAATCTGTGAAAAGATAAGAAAAAACAAAAGAATTCTGTGGTTAACTTAAGCGAATATTAATATGTTAAGATTTTTAGCATTAATTAAGATCGTCAACATGACTTTGGTTGATTAAGGGATCGTTCACATATTATATAATGATTTAAGTGAAAAGAATTCCTGAGTATTTCGAAGAAAACAGTGAATTTAATTTATCCACACTTGACATCAATTTTCAGACTGACAATTATGACACTAAAAGTTTTCGTTCTGGAATAAGCTTAATACATAGTATCGTCTGCATGGTCGGTGAGTGATCATTTTCTTTTAAATTAGATAAGTGAAAGACGCGTTTGCTCAACTGAGAATAATATACACGCCGACTTTCATGTCAAATCCAACCAGATAGTTATAATAAACGAGATAGATCTACGGAAATGAGGGTGTATGGAACATACTCTGCGAAAACCACCCAATAAAGTTTACCGCAAAGCCTTCAAGTGGAACTTTGAAGTCAGCAAAAGACATACTTACAAGAATCAAGTGAAATCGAAGATTCGTAAAAGTCATGGAGGGAGAGAGAGAGAGAAATCTCAACAATTGCAAAGGATCGAATTCGACGAAGATGATCATCTTTTGCATCCTATAGGAATTACAGAAAAAATTCAACACTAATTTCATATAGAAAACGGTTTTGCAAGTTTTATATGGAGTTTGTTTAAATTTTGAACTGGGCGAGATGGAACACTCCATGAAAGCATAGGTATATGTATTAACATTAAATTGATAAAATGACAGTTGAACGTTCAAGCAATATTTTTTTTTTTTTTTTTTCACCCCAAGATATTTGAAGAGTTTTTAGTGTATTTAAACACGTTTTGCTATCCGATTTTCTGTGTCAGGTCAGGTTTTCCGTATTATCGACTTAGAAGTTATTACGAAATCAGTGAAATTAGAAAGGTATTACAAGAAGATATTGCTTAATTTGTAAAAAACAATATAATTTCCCAGATGGCATCTAAAAAATCTTTTGGCAATACCTAGTGAAAATTTCCGTGGAATATTTTTAAATACTTGAACCTATTTTTTTTTTTACTAAAAAAGGGGTCAAAAAGACCAATATCAGCAGAATATAATGGGTTAAGATGTTCTTAAAAATGTTCCTTGTGATACTTCATTTTGAACTTTGGAAATAAGTGAATGAGTCGTGTAATACCTCAAATTCGTTTTGATCCAAGGTAACCGTATATTGGTTTTTGTTTTAGCTAAAATCCTCAATAGAAACGGATTTTTTTAAATTTTACCCGACTGTAAATCTCTAAACTACATTTTGGATAAAACTTTTTTACCCAAGGCCAAATGAAATCGCGCAAGTAACATTTTTCAGAACATCTTTATCCATTATACACTGTTTTTATATGTCTTTTTGACCACTTTATCCAAAAACTGAGCTATAATGGGTCAAACTATTCTACAAAAATATTCTGCGCAAAATATCACTAACCCATTTTTGCCCAACCTTACCATTCGCAGCAATAACAATTTTAGTGCTAACTTGCCAGAAACATTGCAAAAAGATGATCAAAATTCTCAGTTCGTCCACACAAATCAACTATTACCATTACACTGACAAATGGATACGTTTCATTTTGGTCCTATGCTCCTCCTAGAATTTAGAGGAGAATAGATACACACACAAGAGTATTTTTGTTCAGAAGAGGTCAACAAGTTTTGTTATTCTTGTGTACATATGAAGAAATAAACGTCACTCATACGTCTTTTTGCAAGATAATTACAAATTTCGGGAGGAGGACCCCTGAGAAACCTCCTATATGTACGCCTCTGAGCAGAATCTTCTTTTTGTGTATAGTTTTCATGTTTATGCAATTTTATAACAAACAAAAGTCCACATTTTCGATAAAAATATATTAAGTTTTAAATTCATCAGTTAGACGAAATTTCTATACATATAAGCCCACTGGTAAGTGAAATTACCATTTCATAACTTGAAAACCACGAATAACATTTTGATGAAATTTTAAGTACATCTTAATTAGGCTATTTTATGACCTTGTATTAAGTTTCATCGAAATCCGTTCACGAATTCTTGGTGCGGGCAAAGATGGGTTAAGAAAAATGCGTAAAAATGTTATCAAAATATTTATTCGTAACCTTTTTATTAGTATATTCCATTAGTTTTGTAAGCGGGTGCTACACCTCCTTTCCAAACTCCTCCACATTTTGGAAGGTCTTTGCTAGACATATACTCATCTATGTATATAACAAGTTTATAACGAAAGCTGCTGTAAGTGGAGATTTAAGCGATTTTTTTGCAGAATTTCAATTGGTTTCAAAAGGGTTGAAATTTTTTAGAAAAATATTCTTCGTAATATCATGCACAAGTTTGCTGAACACATGATACATCTCAGATATAAGGATTATATAGTTGAACATGTCAATTTAGCATAAGAATACGTAATTTGATTTGGAAAAAGTATAATTTATATGGAAAAAAAGATCAGTTTAATGTGGTAAAGGTTTAACTTGGAGCGGAAAACCTGTATTAAACTGTAAATAAGTCAGAAGGCTGAGTTAAGGAGAGCTTAAAGAACACAAAAAACAGAGCAAAACTTTGACTTATGGTTTCCAACATACAAATATGCAAAAAATAAATTAAGCAGATTTCTTATGCGAGTATGTTTAATATAAATCATTTTGTAAATCTATATAAACGTTATAAATAACAACTTAGTAACTATGTGAAGATTGTGAAAGTGCAAAATAGATAAGTTTAGATGTACCGACCAGAAAATCCCCAAACTAATGCGAATAATTGTATCATAATGCAATAGGCAAATGGCTAGTTAAAATAAGTTTCTTAATCTTTAAACTAAACTGTTATGGATAATATTGATAACGACATCATTATCAGCAAGGTTCCCTATAAAAGTGAACTGATGGCCGATAGCTATTTATATATTTACGGGATCAATGGTCAGCGAACTAACTACTTAAGTAAACTTTTGTTTATTATTGAAGAAATTACTTCATAAATGAACAAAAATAAAACAAATCTAATAAAGGTTTTTCTAGCAAGTGTTTAGCTAAAAGTTGAATTGTTACAAAACAAAATTTCAAATCCCAGATTCGAGAAAAAATATCAATATGAATTTTGACAGTTTTACGAGTTTACGGCGTTTTCGAGACTTTTACACGTTTTTAGGAGTACCCTATATATAAAGTAATAAAAATCAATATAAAATTGTATGTAAACAAAAAATCTAAATACAATCAGAGATATTCAAACTTTAACAAAAACTGTCGGAAAAAGTATCAAATTTCAAATAGAAATAAATATATTTAAGGTAAAAATAAAATCAACAATAAAATGGATATGACAAAAAATGCCACAGTGAGATTGCAGTTTGAACAAGATGAACCAACTTGGTCTATATAATTCGAATGCAAACAAATACTACTTTATACGTTTGTTATGTTTGTATTTGTGTAGATACCATCAATCACTAGTACGTTTAATCCAGAGGTATATTTTTTTTTTTTTATTTGTGCCCCCACAAAATTTAAGTGATTGACGAATGAACGACGACGACTACCACTAACATCAAGGACATGCTTGCACAATTTCCCATGAAAAAAGGAAATGAGAAGAATAAAAGAAAATCAAGGACACTTAGCAATTTGAAGATTGCAAAGAATTTTTAATGTAATGTCGCCTGTGGTTAAATTTCGCTGAATAAAGTGAAAATTCATTAAAATAGTGCGGTTGAATTGCATCAATGTTTTAAAATAACGCAAATGGAGTACAAAGAGTTTAATATTTTTAAGAATTTTAAAGAAATATATATACAGAAAAAAAAATGTGGGGACTTGAAAAGAGCAGAGTAAATCTGATAAATCAAATATGCAACAGATAAAAGTTGCCAGAGTGAAATACAATTGAATAAGGTAAACTGTGCCAAAGATAGGTACCAACTTTCAAGTATTCTCATTATAAATTCAATCACTGATGCATCATGTTTGTGATTTAGGTAATGGAGGGTTCCGAGAACTGGTATTTTTGGCGAAAAGAATTTTGGAGATTGGTAAGTTTAGAACATGTAGACAAGGATGGCAGTTATGTTTTGTTTTTTTGTTTTTTTTCTATAAAAGCATTTTAAAACATTTTTTTTTTTTCGACATTTCGACCACCCTGATGTACGAGTGGATGCCTTTGAATTTACAGAGTTCAGAGATTAGTGGAGTTCTATGTAATTGAGAAGAGTTCTGTGGTTTCAGGAATAGCAGACTGGAGTTTGAAAGGATTAAATAAAGATTATTAAAGTTGATAGTCAAGTAAATTAAAATTAGGTATAAAGAGTTGAATATCGACAAAAAAAAAGTTAAAAAATGCTTGGAAATGTTAAAAAGGGTCGAATGCAAAAAGTTTGAAGAAGTTTATGTTGAAATTTTGTTGAAGATGATTGAAGTGCGCTCGATTGAAGAAATAAATGATTATATTGGTTTAATTCCCTAATGCTAAACAGCTTATTTTTCTACAAAAGTTTGGCTTCTGGGATCATTTATTGCTAATATGAAATATTTTACCAAAAAAAATTCTCTACATATTATGTAGATGAACATTATACTAAAACGAGAAGTGTTTTTTAGACACACTGAGAAAACAGTATGATTATTTAAATCAAAATTTGGTAATAATTAACAAATAATATATTTGATATAGGCGAATCAAATAAACGAGAAGAGTTTTTTAGACACACTGAGAAAACAGTATGATTATTTACATCAAAATTTGGCAATAATTAACAAATAATATATTTGATATAGGCGAATCAAATATTTGATATTATTCACAGGGTGGCATATTTCAGCAATTTTATTGGTTCAATCGTATATTTGTTAATAATTACCAAATATACTTATGTTTGAATATAAAGACATTTATTATTTTGAATTTAGACCTTTATTATTATTAATCTTTTTATTAATTAGGAACTAATATGGCAATATTTGCTAGGATCTCGGCGATATCATAAAATATTATATTTATTATAAATTAAAAATCAAACTCTTCTCTGAAAGTTGAATGCACTCGCCAAGTTGCAAAAAAAAAAAACAAAAAAAAAAAAATCAAAAAAAAAAAACAAACAAAAAAAAAATCAAAAAAAAAAAAAAAAAAAAATCTTGTCTGGGTGGGGATTGAACTCATACCCCCGGGGCATTTTTTGTTCTTTGTTAGATGCTACCATATATTTACCAGCTACATTTGAAACCTTGGTTCATTGCAATCGCAAGAGGGAATCCATGTCTAGCGAATTGGAACCATGCCGCGCGTATTGTATTCTTTAAACCTCTGGACCGCAATGACCGAATGTAAATTACTGAATCTTACAGCTTAACAATCAGAACTTTATTATAACTAAAGATGTTCTACATATACAAATTGAAATGCGAAAAAGTTATAACGAATCACAAAGTCAATCAAAGTGAAGTAAAAAAATAAAATAATTAATTTAAAAAAAAAAAAAACACTTTCTTGTCTGGGACTCGAACATACACCCCCAGGATATCAGTCAAACGTATTATACATTGAGCTAACTCTTTCTACGTTTGTAGTGATTGTGACTTTGAATTAATTTTAAACAAAAAGTCAAACAAAAAATTTAACAGGTATTGATTGCTTTTGTTACTTTTGAAAATAATGTTTTAAAAATAATGTCAGTATGTTTTTTTTAAGTTTTTCAATACTTGTTAAATTTTTTGTATGACTTTTTGTTTAGAATTGAAGTAGATAGAGTTAGCTCAGTGTATAAGATGTTTAAATGATAACCTGTGGGAGTAGGCTCAAATCCCAGACAAGAAAGTTTTTTTTTTTTTATTTTTTTTTTTTTTTTTTTAGAGTGCATTCGAATCCCAAACAAGGTTTTTTTTTTTAAGTTAAAGCAAATATTTGACATTCCATCAAACAGATATCAGTTTGTGCCCAATCAACAATATTTCAAGGTCCAATTAAAGGCATATTAATATTTACCGAAATTTGTTAATTATTAACAAATATTTTCTAAAACGTTCAATCAAATATATTTCTTTGATGGAAACATACTCTTTTCTCAGTGCACAAAGGTTTTTCTGACGAACGAAGAGGATTATACTCCAATATTTACAACAGTTAAAAGTGAAAAAATAACAAATTTATTTTTTTAAATTTTGACAAGCTTTTTTTTTTGATTTTCAGACCACAGTGCCTTGCTGAAAGAACTTATAACATTATTGTGCCTAAAAGCGGAAATATTTATCTTAAAACGTGGATCTACCGATTTGAATAAGAAATTATTCAAAATTATGTGAACAAAACACCTGAAAAGTTATAAAACTAAAATTATTTTCGTCTCTTTTCTCGAGCCAGTTAATTGACCAAATTTTTGTTTGATCTCCTGTAACTACAAAAGGGAAAATGTCCAAGTAATTTAGTTTCTGCTTAATTTTTATTTAAATGAATATATGACAGTAAATCTCTTTATTAGACTGGGAACATTTTTAATGAATACATTCATTTACCTTTAAAAATACAACAACAGAATCTTTTAAATCTTGCAAAATTTTTAATTGCGATTTCACCGAAATTCCCTAAGCAATCTACGAAAATGTCTCTCATTATGTACCTTTAGTTAACAGCGATTTCACTAAAAGCCAAAGCTGCTGCATTCATTTAAAATGTAAAACATTTTAGTAATGTCATAACTTATTTTTCCCCCAAGTCTCTTAACTCTTTAACTAAAAATCAAGGTCATTGTTTATCCCAATGGAATTTCTAATAAGTAAGTAAGTACGTACATCCGCAATGCTGTTTTACTCTGCGACGACTTCATGCTGTCATGGCAAATCTGTTGTTGTCACCAATTTAAGCTGCTTAGATTCCCAATGAAATGCTGCAGACAACACAGAGATCTTGTGCGTAAATTGTGAATGATTAAATGATGAAGAATGACAGAAGACGTTACTCGTGATATGGACAATTGACATTTCTTTGGTATTCGCATAATTTCTATTTACAACGTGTAAAAATGTGAGCGTGAAAAGGAGTTTGATATTTTTCGTCCAAAAATGGTAGTGAAGTAATTACCTATCGATGAAGAAGAGCTCATGGGAATTGTTAAATAATACACGTTCCAACAGTAATAAAAGCAATGGGAGACACAAAAAAATACTAGATAATTTTGAAATTGACGTAACTAGACAGCATTTTGAACAAGTCTTCACTTTACTCATTTCAGCTTGACAGTAGCTTACCTTCTGGTAATAAATTTTTCTATTAAATACTTCTTATGAATGGCTGTTTTTCAAAAGATACAGAATTCCCAGAAGTGACCTCATGAGATTTCTAAAAATAGTTGGTTTGTACAAAAGAAGATAATAATTTTAATTTCACATCCTTAATCTCTTACCGAACAGAGTCTTGTTTTTAGAAAGGATGGTATTCAAATTTTCACTTATGGTTCAAAGTTGGAGAACAATGCAGAGGGCGGAGATATTTTATCTCATACTTATGCTCAATTTATAACTCTATAATATTTATGTTTCATTTTTGCCTGAAATCACTGGATTCAAAAAATGGTCATCATGATAAAAACAAAAGTTGATTGATTTCACTCAAAACTCCCGAAATCGAGCCCCGCCCGTGTTATCAAACATATCTAATAAACTACAATATCATTAGGAGTCATTCAGCCAAGATGTATTCAATAGGTTTATATCCTACATTTTTGTTTTAAAGCGAGAAATTAGCCTTCCAGGAAACCCAGTAGAAGTTTAAGTTCTATGTTTCAGAAAATGGTTTCAACACACAAGTCAAGCACAAAGATTGAAGAAACCAAAAAATCTAAAAAGAATACAATTAAAAATTTTTTTTTTTTTTTAACACGGAAATTAGTCGACTGATGTTAATGAAGTTTTCAAAGTGTATTAGTATGGGAAAATGTTAGGTCATGGGACAGAAAATTGGAGGTAACAGTAACTGGGATTTGGTTACATATGTCAAGGACATCTGAACAAATAATGTTCAACGAAAAAGTGAGCATTGTCACGCCTCCAAAAAAATTTAGTTTATCATATCGCTGAAACTATTTAACGTAAATGGATGAGATTTGGTACACAATATTTACTGGAAAAATGCGCGGTGCCACGCCCCCAAAAACAAATGTCTCAAACTATTTAATACGCGTATATAAAATTGTGCTAATTCTCAAATTGTGATAACTCATGAACGGTGAGTCGCACGATAAAAAGTGCAACAAAGGTTTCTTCGGCTGGGGCTTGGGCTCGCCAGTTGCCAGGATTCGTTCCAAAAATGTATATTTTTGCAGGTGGCTAAGAGAGAAATCAGACCTCAAGGCTTAAGTAAAACAACAGCAGTTTCCTTACGAGAACGTTATCATTTCTTTATTCATTTCTATCATCGCTTATTATGCAGGCTTACAAAACCATCCTTAATTATATCAAAATGAAGTCACCCTTGTCACCCAGCTCACTGACGTGCCACCAATCCCGGCGATGCCTATAGAAAATGTGACCGTTCTGCCCCGTAAATAGGCTTGCTCCTGCACCTATTCACGACACTACCGGCGCACAGTGGTCCCAAAGTGTGTTTTTTATATCAAAATTTTGTGCCCGCTTGAGGACGCATTGCCGCGTAAAAGAGTCAGTTTCCCCCCTTTTCCCGTTATTTATCACTATATCTTTCCTTCTTACGATCGCCCCCTGGTTCAATCACTCTCGGCATTGCCTATAGGAATTTTATTGCCGGACCACAATCGTCCAACTACGCTACTGCCTAGTACTTTTCTTTCACTATCCCCCTTCTACTCACGTTTACCCCCCCTGGTTCTACCACTCCCGGCGTTGCCTATAAGGGTGGTCTTATTATGTGACAACTGCCCAAATACACTACGCCCCAATACCTATTGCTATCTTGCTCTATCTATCTTGTCATTCCCGGCATTGTCTATAAGAATGATCCCAAAATTACAGTATCAACAATACCCTTAGTCTTATATGACCAGCTTCGGCGTTGCCTATAAAATTGGTTTCCTAAAACTACGTCTAATACTACTAGCTAAGTACTGGGCTGACTCACCGTGAAAAGTGCTGGCTGCCAGTGTTGCCAATCCTAAATTTTCCTAACAATTAAATTTTAACCACACGGAGAGAAAAAAATGTTCTAAAATCTAGCTCAAATCGTTCTTAAATTAAATATTCAGAATTAAGCCCAATAAAGCATAAAATCATCCCAAAATACGCCCAACTTGTTCGCAATTCAAGCTCAAATTTGGGCATAATATAAATTTTGATAATTAAGACCAATTGTACTCAATGCATGCCATTTTGTACTTGTTTATCAAAAAAAACAAATAAGCCCATTTTTTGCTTAATTCAAGCTCTTTTGTGATTGTTTATCAAAAAATAAATTTTCATTTGTGTTTACTATGTGTGTTTATGATTCTCAATATGACTGTTTAAATAATTCCTGCTCGACAGTCGAATTGGGTATTTATAATAGAGAAAATACTACTGACATCCCATAATGGGGTGTCACGATGTACTGAGGTGTCTTTGGACATTTTGGTACATTGATTTTTGAAAATGAAATGACATTTCTTGCATTTGGCAAAAATGGTCATATTCATATTTTTGATGAATAAGAAATTATTAAGAACAAATGGGAATATTTTTTTTTTTTTTTTATGAACAAGTACAAAAGAGCTGACTTTAATCACAAATGAGTTTAATAAATTTTTGATGAACAATCCAAAATTGAATTGAATTAAGTTCAAATGGGCATATTCACTTTTTTGATAAACAAGCACATTATTACTTGATATCAAGAAAATTATGGACAAGCTGAAAATCACACCCAAAATTGATTGGTTTGGGATTGTTTTTAGCTCAAAATTCTCTCCGTGGCATTGAACTTCCATCTAACTATTTAAAGATTACGGGGTTTTCTATTATTTCAATAATGTTTTACTTAATATTAATAAAAATAATAACATAATTGGTGTAAAATTAAATAATTCTATATTCAAATTCATTTCTAGGTTGTAGCTATAAACGACTTATAGCGTCACAAAAGTCGGAGGAGATTCACATGTTTTACAAATAGTTTTCGTTTTGTGGAAGAAAAATGTACCGTTTAGGAGTTATTCCCCAAAAACCAGCTAAGCGCCGATAAACGTCATAAAATCACTACTAATAAAATAACTCCTACACGATAACTTTTTTTTTTTTAAATAAAGAGAAAATTATTGTAGAACATGAAATTTTGCATAAAAAAGGCCTATGGACTTTTTATCATGCGACCCACCATTTATGAGTTATCGCAATTTTAAAACTAAAACATTTGTATAAACGTGTCCAAAGAAACGCGGCTAATATTAGTAAATTATCACAAACGTATTGAACGTTTGTTAACCGATGTTTAAAAATCTAATAAAAGTAGAAAAACTCGACATTTTGGATTAATAAAGAAAAATTCGAAAAATTTTCTTTATGTGTAAATCTTTTTAATTACAAAACCCAACCTAAAAAGGTGTCAAGTGCGATTCTTTGGTAGAAAAAAATAAAAACAACAATGATAATTTCAATTTAGTTTTGGTTCCCTCTATACAATTTATTGTCCAGTTTAATTTATTTGTGTCACGTCTTTTGTGTGTAAGTGAATATAAGGTAGCTAGCTATGTAATTCATTTTGCAACAAATCAGGAAAAGTCGCGTGCGCAAAATTGTGTGCTGTTGTCATTTACTATAAGTGCAATACGGTTTGTACGTAGCGTGCGTACGTGGCAGGATGAACAGCGCATCACGCAATATAATGACACTTATAAAGCCTGAGATAAAATTATAAAGTTTTATAGGAAAAATCAAAAGGTGTCATGCGAACTTAAACTTAATGTGTAGGTATTATGGTATATAACTTTTCTTTTCAAGCAAATTCTACCTAAAAAAATACATAAAAATCTTCACTTCTTAATAAACAATAAAAGTATTTCTAAAAAGAAATAGCCGTGGTTATGTTAATTTAATCAACAATCTTTTTGGTTCTGTGTCAAACTTAAAGTATTAAAAAAAGCTGAGATGAAGAATAATCTTTTTCATGAGAACACTCCTATTTGATAATAGATTGTGACCTACTAAAATATAGAATGTTAAAATAAAAGCATTTTTGAGATATTTTTTCGTATAAGTGTTTGCTGCATTTTTTATATCCAATTCATTTCAGCTCTACTTATAGCTACAACACTTTCTATTGCGTTTTCAGCGCAGATTGCCATTAATCACGTAACTAAAAATAAATGAAATAAAATACTTTTAATGGCACTTTAAACTTTGACACTCGAACAAGTTGTTTTGAGTTTTGCGGTGTTTTTTACTTGTCAAACTGTCAAGAGGTCCAACAGTCATACAGTTATATATTGCGTACTTTAAAACTGAAGTGTTGACGATAGTGATGGGAGAAAAAAAATTGTTTTACATTTTAGTGAAAATGAAAGTGCATATAACATTCTGTTAAAACAAGACTGATCCATGTTAACGTTAACAGTATGTAAGTGTTTAAATTTCAAACGAGTAGTTAATGGGTTTTGCAAAATGTTAAATTGATATATTATAGGAAACTACGTTCCTTGAATACACTATATCGTCCATATTCAAGTAAAAATCACTATGGGCCGTTTTTACAATGTTCAGTTAAGCCTTAACTGGAACTTTAGCTGGAACTTTGCATTAAATTTCATAAAAAATTCCAAATATCAGGAAGTTAAATTTTTACTGGATATTGTGAAAACGGCTCTAAATCTTTTTTTTTTTTTTTGGGAATGAAAGTTTTTGTTTTGCTAATTTTTCATGATGAAAATATTTACTTTTTAACAGAGATATGGTTCAGTGCGTCTCATAAGACGAAAACCTTTAATATTTTGTGCCAGAAGTATCCCATAATTCAAAACTAGAAAAAACGAAATTAAGTGTTTTTCACTTGAATAAGGGCTATATGTACCGAAAAATTGTGATAGAACAAATTTAACAAAATTATCTGTCCACATTTTTAGTTTTATTTTATGTGAATCACAATTTAGTTATTAAAGTTTTTAGGAATATTCTATCATCACCATTCAGAATACAAGAAATTAATTTAATAAGTCCATAAAAATTAAAAACAAAAAAAAAAAATCAAAAATATGACTGCATTTTTTCAGTTTATATAAATTAAATCATTTAAAAAATTGATAAAAATTTATTACAATCATTATTTATTTTTTCAAATGATTGCATTAATTAAAAAAACTTATGATGTCAATTCAAATTTGTGTTATAAATTTTGTTGGGCGTATCGTTTGTATAAAATAGATAAAACTTAAACAAAAAATGCCATAATGACGACAATCACTGCAATATTATATGATAAGACTATACAAACGATATACTATATTTAAAATTATAAATATTGACAAAATTTATTATCATGATATCATGTTTATATTGTTTTATTGATATTTATGATACCACACGCGTGGTCTGATGCAGTCTTAGAGCTGATGAAAATGGAGCCAAGAAGTTAGTATGCAGAAAGTTTTTTGACTTTTTGTTGATTTAAGAACTGTTAGCTGGAAAATCGCACCTGATCGTATACATGAGTTATTGCATTTATACAAATTTTTTCGTTTTAGTGTTTTCGAACTATAATGGCTCGAAGCTTAAAAAGAAATAAATCCAAAAACTGAGTAACTATGCAGAAAGAATTCGACATGTTCATAGGTTAACAAAAATGTATATGTAGCAGAAAATCCTACCTGAACTTTTTATAAAAAAAAATAAATTAATGAGTATTGACGAGAAAGAAAAAAAACAATAACAAACAAATATAAAAATAGTTATTTCTATCGTATATAGCGCTATAATCATATCTTTTGCAGTTATGGTATCTTTGTGGGCTTCTCTATCGAGTGGAAAACTATGGGACGTCAAAATACCACTAAAATACTAAAATATTCGACTGTTAACTAAAATCCTATCTCCAAACAGTAATTTTTTGAAAAGCGCTACTGTGCTATCTCCACTGAATATTGAAAAAAAATAAATATTCAGAATAAAATTTTCGTTTTTTTCGAATTTTTTACCCGTTTCATGACTTTATTCGTCAGTTTAGTGAAATAAATTTTTTAAAATTTTTTTTTGTTTTTTCTGTGATTCCAAAAAAATTAATTTATCATATCTCTGAGAACATTTATCGGACATGGATGTGGTGTATGTTTTAAGAGTAATGGGACAAATAATTTCTAAGAGAAAAATGGGCGGTGCCACGTCCTTAAAAAAAGTCATATCTTTGGAACTATCTAATGCATATACAATATATGAGATTTGGTGCATATATAAATTGCATCGGGATGATTTACATTCCTTGATTTAATTTAATTGGAGATGCCCTGCCCTATGAACAAGAGAAGGCGTCGCAACGTTCACCGGGAAACGCTAGTCACTCATAAAATTTACTAAATGTGTCATTTAGGGTAGAAGGGGGAGGTTTCGACACGTGGGAGGCTTCATCAGTGCCAAATTTTGCCATTTCTATTCGCACTTACTCCCGCGTGTAAACTAAAAAGTCTTACTCCTAATGGTACGCAGCTATCAAAAAAATTTCTCTGCGCAATTCGGCTAGGGTGCGTAGTTAGTCGTGATTTTGTATTTTTATAGCAAGTTGATGTAATATTTGCTTGTTGCTTTTTGTGTGATACTCGGTCAATAAACCATAAATTTTCCGTTTCTTTTTAGCAGATACTCAAATATATTATTACTGTTAATACTACATTTAAGGTTTGCAAAATAAATAAAAGGTAACTGCGAAATTTTGAAAATTTGGAAACAAGTGGATAAGGGAGGATTCGTCAAGTGTAAATGGGAGGATTCGTCAACTGAAATTTATACATATGATTCAATTATTTTCCATGAATCTGATTTTTCACAAGACATGGAGTTCGGTACTAATGCCGATGTACAAATGGATATAGAATCAGCCTGAATCATGTCTCGAACTCATTCAAGGCTCTGACCTTCCTGGTCCGAATGATTTGCTGGATATGGCCCCGATTGAAGACGACATCCCTGATTTTCGTTCTCCCATTGTATCACCGGAAGCAATTCGTCTTTTACCATCTACATTCAAAAGGTTGAAGGTTTCAAAAAATCAAGGGAATCAAGAATTTATATGACTGACGAATCCTCCCCAAAAGTGGGAGGTTTCGTCATTTATTTTAACTTTAGTTTATTGGTCACATTTCCGAAAATAGCAAACATATCGATTTTTTTGTAATTTATAAAAGAAGCACACATATTCATGCATAGTCTATGTGTATTCAAAATAACATGCACAATTGCATTTGGAAGGTATAAGGACTTTTTTGTTAGGGTGTCGAAACCTCCCCCTTCTCCCATATTTTAATAGTAGTGCAATTCAATGTAAGGGCAAAAGTAATGGTATAGTATAAATTGGCTGGGGTTTTGTTAGAAATTCATAAAATTAGTTTAAAACATAAAATTATGTTAAAATATACTATAGGTAAAACTATTCCATGTATCGTTATATCAAAATAGCAGCCAATTCTAAATAGTCACTGTTTGAAATCTTCTTTTTGCATTTTCCAACAATTGAAAAATGTAAATAGGACTATAGCGCTCTATGGTATCGATATGTATTGTTTAATCCAAATCAAAATATTTTTAATCACGCCTTGTAAGTATTAGAGATATTCAGACCTAAGCAGTACAAAAAAAACGTTGCATCGTTATGTTTGAAGTAATATAACAAGTGAAGATAACTTTAAACCATAAGTCTTCTTATGGCTGTTTAAAATACTTATTCTTGGTCTTCAAAATTATTTTTGAATTATGTCGATATCTTTTTTTTTTACCGAAATATGATATTCTAAAAAGTTCTGGAGCAAAAATTTATTTGTCTTACATGCCTGAAGACCGATTTTGACGTTCTTCGACTTCAAAACTTCATTTCGAAAAAATTTTTAGATTTTGGATGTCAAATTTTAAAAGCAAAGAAAATTTATGAACGAATGTTGAAAGTATATAAGGACTCTTCGACTTCAATTAGTACAGTAGAAAGATGGGTTCCTGAATTTACAACATTTACGCACTGGGAAATCGTGGAGCGACTGAAAGAGTAGAAGCCCTAGGCATCTCATTGGGCAGTGTAAGCAATATTTTGACTGAAGTATTGGGTTTCAGAAAGCTGTGTGTACAATGGGTGCCGCCATTTGCTAACAATGGAACAAAAACACATTCGAATGCAACTTTCTCAGCAATATTTAGAGCGTTTTCGAAATGATAAAGGGGATTTTCTGCGTCGATTCTTTTTCATCAAGAGCATTTTGACAATGGCTAAAATCCATGTATTAAAGTTCGAATTGTTGGAGCATTTATCAGATTTGGCCTTTAGCGACTTCCATCTGTGTCCAGACCTAAAAAAATTCAAGCGTGAAAAGCGTTTTTTGAAGCGTATTTTGTAGCCCTTCCAGATTCTCACTTGTAAACAAAGAATGAATTGACAGATTGAAATGAAACTTCATATACGTTCATATGAAGAGAGTACTACGCCAACTGTCACCCTGTCTTATCAAACCGCAAAACTTATTGAACAACCGAGTATTTAAAAACAGTCTCATCTCGTCCAAATTTTATCCGATTATTCTTTTAAATTTTGCCTGAATTTTAAAGATAAAACATACTTGACCGTAATATCTGAGTTTATTAAACAAAAGGCGTTCTCTGAGAACATACTAGTTTTTTGGAATCTAAATAATAACTAGTAAGGGTGTAAAATTTGGCCTGGGCAAACATTAAATACCCTACACTGCAGTATTTTTAAAATTTTGCTCATATGGGAGGTGCTACGCTCTCTTGTCCGAGTTCACCCAGTTTTTGTCCAGAGCTTGGATTTATAGTTTTAAGTGTCTGAATGAAAAACGTTTTCAGTACAGTGTTTTGAAGCTTTTGCTTATAAAGGAGGTGCCACGCCCTCTTGTCCGAGTTCGTCTAGTTTTAGCTTAGAGCGTGCCTTTATAGCCATTAGTATTTGAGAGAAGTTTGGTTGGATTATCTCAAAAAACTCTTTCAGTATAGCATTTGAAACTTCTGCTTATAAGGGAGGTGCCACGCCCCCTTGTCCGATTGCACCCAATTTTTGTCGAGAGCTTTCATTTATGATACTTAGTGTCTGAGTCGAATTTGGTTCGAATATCTCAAAAAACGCTTTCAGTATAGCGTTTTGAAGCTTTTGCTTATATGGGAGGTGCCACGCCCTCTTGTCCGAATTCGTTAAATATTTTCTCAGAGCTTGCGCTTACAATTCTTAGTATTTATGCGTATTTTGGTTGCATTGTCGTGAAAAATATCCTTAAATTGCATTTTGACTATATTTTTTGTATGGGCGGTAGACGTGTCCGTTGACCGATTTCGCTCATTTTCAATCCCCCGAGCTATCTTTGACGACGGAGGCAGTGTACCAAATTTCATTGAATTATCTTACTCAGTTTTCCCAAAAAGTGTATTTCAACACACAGCCAGCCAGCCAGACAGACGGACATGGCTATATCGACTCAGGAGGTGACGCTGATCAAGAATATATTTACATTTCTATATCTGCCACGCCTCCTTCTCTGCGTTACAAACGGAAGGACAAAGTGAATATACCCTGGGTGTAGGGTATAAAAATAGGTACATTTTGTCAAATACCAAAAAATTTATTCAGTCCAAGTTATGGGCAATTATCGCAGTATCTTCCGACTTGGGTAATTTTACTAACGAAGTCCCCAAAAAATCTCAAAATTTTGTTGTTGCCTCCCTCTTTGATTGGTTTTGGCCTCAAACGAAACCCCAAATATACTCTTCTGCGTTGAGGTCAAGATGTAGGAGTCAGGAAATATTTCGATAAAAATGGTAATATGTCCGTACCGATGATGTCCGTTTCATGGCAAAATATTACGAAACTTAAAACATTTCTTATTTTCATTTCATTATAAAATTTTTCTTATAATACATCAAAACACAACAATCTCATGGCATTTGAAAAAGGTTTTAAGATTTTTTTTCTTGACTTAGAAACATCAAACCAATTACGTAGGAAATGTTCATACATGCAATATATTTTTTTAAGCTCAAATTTCGCAAAAAGCAAAGAACAACAAAATGAAAGGAAAATGCTTTGAATAAAAAAAAAAAAAAAAACAAAATTTTCATTTTACTACGCTCCAATTCATTTATCTTAATTCTAATGAAAATAAATTTAAAAAAAACCCTTTTCATATCTTAATCAACTTTTTCGCGCTTGCAAAACAAAACTGAAGGTACATTCTGCTGCTGCTTTTCTTCATACTTATTAACAGCTACTGCCATTAACACCTTGTTAGTTATTTTTATGACATTTTTTTTTTTTTGTATTTTTTTTTTGTTTCACGCGCATTTAATTTTTTATCACAAAACTTTACAACTACGACGTTTTACAAAAAAATTTTTGCGTTCACCTACTTTTAAAGGAAACTTTTTTTTTTGTCTGAAATTCTTAGTTAGTTTTAACTGTTCATTGTTTTAGTGTTGTATGTTGTATTATTTCCCACCTAAAGGGCATTTTACACGCTTGCTTTATTTTCCCCAACTAACTACTGACTGCAACAAAAACAACAACTGGTAGGCAGTAGATTTTTGTTCTGTTCCAGCACTTCTCGTAAATTTGTTGTGCTTTGTGTTGCGATGCATGAAAACATGAGTCAAACAACAGGGCGGGCTGACGTTCTTTTTCTCTGACGTTAGAAGTTGCACAGTGGTTACTTTGTTGAAAAAATCGTTACAAAAATTTGATTTGAACTTTTTTTTTCAAATTGATAGAAAATAGAGCAGAGTTTTTGAGGCTAATAGTACAATCATTTGGGAGAAAAAAATGATGTTACCTGGAAAGTTTTGCGGGATTTCTGCAAATGAGTTATTTTATAGATTTCGATGTGCTCTTTCAGAATTTCAACTTTGCTACCTCGTATCGTGTTCGCTCAAGCCGCCATATTGGAAAAATGGCGGCCGAAATCAGTTTTTTACAAATATCTCTTTAACGGTTATATTTAGAGAAAATTTTTTTAGCACAATGTTGTAGCTTATAAAATTTTCTATAAAAATGACCTTTGAATTGTTTTCGTACGACTTATAACTCAGGAGATATCTTTATTCAAAATTTTAGAAAAATTAGTAAATTTTGAATGCCACTTATGAGTAGGCACAGTGATGTGTCAAGCTTATAATTACGATAACTTATGAACGGTGAGTTGCACGTTTAAAATAAAAACACTTATTTATAGGGAATAACTTGCGCTACAAGTTACATATTATTATTTTTTGATATCACCTATAGTTAAGGAGATATTTTTCCCACAAACCTAAAATTTTGGAAAAAAACGTTTTTTCAAAATGGCTCCTAAACGATTCGTCCTAGAAAAAAAATTGTCGATGCATTTTGTAGAACGTTCAATTCCCTATAAGGGTCTCTTAGAGTTGTTTTTTCGTCAGACTTACCCTTCATGAGATATCGCGACTTGAAAATCATTCAAAATTGAACATAGTAGGGCGCATAGAACAATATTCAATTTTGAATGATTTTCAAGACGCTATATCTCATGAAGTGTAAGTTTGACGAAAAAACAGCTTGAAGAGACCCTTATAGGGAATTGAACGTTCTACAAAATGCATCGACAATTTTTTTTCTAGGACAAACCGTTTAGGAGCCATTTTGAAAAAACTTTTTTTTTCAAAATTTTAGGTTTGTGGGAAAAATATCTCCTTAACTATAGGTGATATGAAAAAAAAATAGTATGTAACTTGTAGCGCAAGTTATTCCCTATAAACAAGTGTTTTTATTTTAAACGTGCAACTCACCGTTCATAAGTTATCGTAATTATAAGCTTGACACATCACTGTGCCTACTCATAAGTGGCATTCACAATTTACTAATATTTCTAAAATTTTGAATAAGGATATCTCCTGAGTTATAAGTCGTACGAAAACAATTTAAATTTCATTTTTATAGAAAATTTTATAAGCTACAACATTGTCCTAAAAAATTTTTCTCTAAATGTAACTGTTAAAGAGATATTTGTAAAAAACTGATTTTGGACGCCATTTTTCCAATATGGCGGCTCGAGCGAACACGATACGAGGTAGCAAAGTTAAAATTCTGAAAGAGCACATCGAAATCTATAAAATAACTCATTTGCAGAAATCCCGCAAAACTTTCCAGGTAAAACTACCAAATGACTGTACTATAACTATTCTTTTGATTTATATGGGTTCTGAAAGTTGGTAAATTTTTAGTTTTTTATAAAAATAGGTTTTTCTTTTCACATATAAGTTCAATATTTCCAATCATAAACTTTTGAGATAAATGTAGTTACAAAAAAAAATATATACATGAGTATTTTGAGTACCGGTTTCACAATGGGTAGTGAAGACCGTTTAAATTTGGAAGCGCTTGTACACCAAATTGTGCCATAAGCAAAAAGTTTTGTAATGAACTAAAAATTTAATTTGAGTACAAAGAATTCGTGCTCGTTTTTCAATCTGATCAGACCATTTTAAAAAAAAATGTATAATAATGTTTCAAAAAACCAATTAAGGCCGAACCATAATTTTGATCACGTATGTTATACATAAATGTTAGGTAGCATACGAATTTTTGTAAGGGTTTTCAGGATTACATGTTTGTAAATGTAATTGAAATGTAACTAAACAATTTATGATAACTTAAAAAACATTTTCTAATAGTTTTAAAGCAAAATAAACAATTTTTTATAAAGAAAACTATAATTTTATTTTTGCCGGAATATGGTAAATAAATTTGCACGAGTGAACGTTAGTCCGTGACTATCACGTAATTAGGAAAATAAAGAACTTTCACTTTTCGAAAATAAACTACTTAAAGTTGTTAAATATACTTTGAATTTTTTGTCACGTAATAAGTAAGCTTTTCTGAATGGAGTGATGTAATTACGGCATATGATTTTCTCTTTCAAAACTATAAATAATTATGTACAATGTGAACAATTTTCTAACATATTTCAGAGAAGCTATGAATTTCTTACTGCCGGAATAATGTGCATAAATTTGTGCAAGTGAACCTAATTCCGTGACTATTTATATTTAGTTGTCTAGTTTCTTTATTTTAAATGTGAACTTATTAATGTTTCTTGAAGAAGAGAAGAACATAATGGGGGTTATCGTGAATCAAGCTTCCCGAGGAATTTGCTTAGATTTCAATAGAGAATGCACGGCAGTCTGAGAAAATTCTTCGGGAATATTTACTAACGATAACCCCCAATATTAGCAGAATTAAAGATAAGTAAATTCTAAACTAAATTAAATGAAGGAAATTGATGTTTTTGAAGGTTGTGTAAAGAAATCAAATCAAGTTTTAAGTTAGCACGGAGTTTGGTGCACGCTCTTACGGAATTAGGTTCAACGCAAAGTTTTAGTCCGGAATTAGGGACAAACTCAGTGTTACTAAAAGTATAAAGAATTATCAGAAGATAAGAGTTGTGATGTTCAAATTTAGCACAAATCGACTCCGGATAGATTAATCTTTGTAAGAAATCATATATCCCATCTTAGAATTGAGTTGTAAAAGTTGGAATCGTTCTAAAAGTAGAGAGTACCTTTACATGCCGTAATGGGGTGCAATTACTTAAGCGAATTCACAATTCTTCTTGATTCTAGCTTAGAAACAGAATACTTTAATGACATATTTCCTGCATTATCGTTAGTTTAGCCTTTACAATCTTTATTAGGAATTTATACTTTAATACACAAGACAAAAACTTGTCCATCCTTTTTTACTATGATAGAAATGGAATGCGATTTTAAATTATATACGATTAGAAAGGTATTTATTTATAGATGTGCACAAATTTTGTTAATATTTTGACTTTAAGCTAGGTAAAATCAAATGCAAGTTTTTCAATATTAACAACGACAACGCTGCCACATAGAGCTGAAAAAAGAATAATGCACAAAGAGAAAGATTAAAAGCTGACTGACACTGACTTCATGTTTTTTGTTTTATTTATATTTCGCTTGAATTATACCAGTGACGATAAATGAGCCTTTCTATTTCGTACCAAAGCAAAAAAGTACCTAATAAATGTGTCCAAAAAGTACCAAAATTATTTAATACATTTGTGGCGAATTTTGACCACTGGGCGATTCTAGTATGATATAAAAATACTAAGGCTATTTTCGCCAAATTTACAGATAAGTGAATTTTAGAAAAGAAACAGTCTTTTGCAGAGTAAGCTGGTCAATATGGGATTGTTCAGGTAAAAGTTTTCGCTTATATAACTTTATCTCGAATTTTCATTGTATGTATGTATGTATTCTCCTTTAACTCCTAGGAGGAGCATAGGGCCAATAAATTTTCATTAGCTATTTTTTAATTTTACGTATACGTACACATCTTTAAATCTCTTTTATGGAAGTTAAAAATCTTCATTTCAAAGCTTGACATTTTCATTTTTTGTAAATTACTTTTTAGATGAATTTTGTATCCATCTGCAGAAATTATATTCCTATTTAACACAAAAAATTGTTATCAAATATCTTTATCCACTAAGAAGTTATAAATTTTTGCAATTCGAAAAGTCAAAAGGCACCACTGTGCCCTTCAAACGGCAGCAAGGTGTTTTTTGCTTTTGTTTTGATTTGCCAACCAGATTACAATTGTTGCTCATTTTAATTACGTAGACGTGTGCATATTTCTTCTTTTGTTAGATATATATATAGGAATGTTAGTAAGTGTGCTTTCTTTCTACGCCTTTTCGGATTTGTAGACTTTTTAAGTATATTTTATTTAATAAAAAAAGACTGCTTTTAAAGTTTTTAAAAATAAATTGTAAGCTTTAATGATTTAAAAATAATAAAAATTAGTTTGCTTTGTTTGTCCAATAACACTAGTTTACAAATGATTAAAATTTTTTTTCCCAGCGAATGCCGTTACTCATTTTATATGGAAAATGGGCTGCTGATTCCGAAAATCGCATTTTTTTTTTTTTTATTTCATGTCGTTTTCGAGATATCGGTCATTTTCGGTTTTTGGACCAAAAAAAAAAGATAGTTCCACTTAAATACAAATATCTCAAGAACCAATGTTTGTATTCAAACAAATAATATGTTATATTAAAGGTAATTAAATTATCTACAAACGATACTCACGTCACTTTTTGGCTGGTTTGTTAGTTTCGATGAAATAAATTGATTTCTGAAAAAAAGAGTATATTTTTCCGAAAAAATTACAAAAATGTCTAAATCAACTGCAGATTTTTACAAGAAAAAAAAATTTTAAAAATCATTTTGTATTTTTATATCATAGTCTATAAATTTGTTAGGCAAATAAAATACTATTTAAGAAAATCGATGGAAAAATGCAAAAGTTGTATACAATTCATTGATAAGTTACCAAAATGCGTTTTTCCCTATTTTTCCGTTTTTTTTGTAATAAACTGTTCGAAAATTTGAAACTTTTTGTAAAAGAAATTAGAAAATCCAAAAAATTCTTAAAGAAGGCATTAAAAGGAAATACCTGTGCCTCGCCGTTTTTCTCTAGCACGTCAGATTTTTATTTAATTGATTTTTGAAGTTTTTTAATCCACTGTTCATGAAAAAACAGAAATAACGCATTCTTGTGTTAAATCGATGAATTTAACTATATGATCCTTACATCTGAGGTGTATCATGTCTTCAGCAAACTTATGCAGGATACTACGCGGAATATTTTTGTAGACAATTTTAACCCTCTCAAACCCCCACATATAGGTCAAAATGACCTTCATGTGGGGGTCAAAATGACCCACATGTGAAGGTTTTAGAGGGTTAAAATTTTCTACAAAAATATTCCTCGCAGTATCCTGCATAAGTTTACTGAACACATAATACACCTCAGATGTAAGGATCATATAGTTAAATTCATCGATTTAACACAAGAATGCGTTATTTCTGTTTTTTCATGTACAGTGGATTAAAAAACTTCAAAAATCAATTAAATAAAAATCTGACGTGCTAGAGAAAAACGGCGAGGCACAGGTATTTCCTTTTAATGCCTTCTTTAAGAATTTTTTGGATTTTCTAATTTCTTTTACAAAAAGTTTCAAATTTTCGAACAGTTTATTACAAAAAAACGGAAAAATAGGGAAAAACGCATTTTGGTAACTTATCAATGAATTGTATACAACTTTTGCATTTTTCCATCGATTTTCTTAAATAGTATCTTATTTTCTTCACAAATATATAGTCTATGATACAAAAAAAAAATATTATAAAAAAGTTATGTCTTCTTGTATAAATTTGAAGTTGAATTTGATTTATTCTTAATTTTTTCGAAAAAAAAAAAATTTTTTTTTTAGAAATCAATTTATTTCACCGAAACTAACGAACCAACCAAAAAGTGATGTGGGTGTCATTTGTAGGTAATTTAATTACCTTTAATATGACATATTATTTGTTTAAATACAAACATTGGTTCTTGAGATATTTGTATTTTAATAGAACTATCTTTTTTTTTTGGTCCAAAAACCGAAAATGACCGATATCTCGGAAACGACACGAAATAAAAAAAAAAAATGCGATTTTCGGAATCAGCAGCCTATTTTCCATGTAAAATGAGTAACGGCATTCGCTGGGAATTTTGGCTGTAAACTAGTGTAATTAGACTGTGCAACACCAAAATCTGAATTTGATCTCGATAACTTTTTTTTACTAATTCAAGGTCGAATCTGGCAACTATTTTTTTCAATCAATTCTGAGATCCGAGTTATTCTTGATTTAAAATGCAAAAAACGCTATTTTCAAACATATGGCGTACATCCAGGAAGTAGTGTAGTTCATTTTTGTCATTGACTAGCCCGGATCATTCTCTTTAACCCATAACTTTAACTATTCCAATTGGATAATTTTTTTCCGAGACATCATCCACTGAAGTAAAGGTATACAAATTTAATAAGATTACATAGTCCTTAACAGTGATTTGCGATTCGAGCACGCTATTGTTTACTCAGCCTCTTTTTCTAAATAATAAACATAATTAAAGCGTTGAGACATTTTATTTTCAAAACAGAAAACTAATTTTTTCATGATGTTAATAAAAATTGGAGATTGAACAAACAAAATAATTTAATAAAAAAACCTAATAAATACATATAACTTTCGTAAATGCTCACATATTTGGCATTCAGAGTTGTTAGCAATATGCCTAACTACATGTACGGATATGTAAATATTTCAGCAACAATATCCTATAAAATAATTTATTTAGCTGCCAACCTCACAAACAGGTCGCCTGACTTTTGCAATAAAAACATAGAAAACTTTTAGCAACATGTATACTCGTACATGGACGACGACAACAACATATTTCTAGGCAACTATGTTTTTTGTTAAATTTTGGAATGTAACAAGCAGACAACAAAAAAATCAATTGCATTGCAAAATATAACCTACATTCAAGTGCAACATCAGTTATGACAACAACGTCAACAAAAATTAAGAAAAAAAAATCTAAAAACTGAAACAACAACAAGAATAACAACAACAACAAGAACAACAATCGATTATTAATAATCATAAAACAGTTGGTAGCAAAAAAAGAGGTACACAACCAATCGTTAGAAAAATTACAGAAAAAAAAGTGACACAAAAATCGATGTCAAAATTAAATTTCAGATTTATTACGCTGATTGCAGTTAGCAAGTAACACAGAGAGAAAATACTATAAATTATTCACAGTCTATTAAAATAAAATAAATTGAAAGAAAAAAGTAGGATTCCTTATCAGCAAAACATTGATTTATCTGTAGAAAAGTTTATGCGAGCTAGAAGTATAGATATCATAGTCAAAAAAAGCAGGTCAGCAATATGGGCCTCTAGTTATAAATCATCATTATCTATTTCGTTAGCTTTGCGTTCCTGATGGAACATGGGTTCTTGAACATAATAGATCTGTCGGTATGATCTTTAAACCAGCTTTGCGCAGTTCATGGTTTTTATTTTGAATTCTCCGAAAATTGATTGTCTTTGCTTTGTCAAACCTTCTAGTATTCTGTAGTTTTCATTCTTGAGTTTGACGGCATATTTTTGCATTATGGATTCAATATCAAAAAATTTTTCATATCTTCTTCATGAATACCTTTAAATATTTTCTTCTGATAAGTCTTGTTTTGGATGCTCATTCTGTTTCAATATGTAGATCTTGTTTTTTTTGAAATTTACGATTTCCTAACTACAAGATTCTGTAAAGCCTCAAAGTGTTTTTACTGGTGACTTTTTTCTCTGTGCAAGGAAATTGAAAAGAAAAAAGTGGGTAGGGGTTATCACGTACAAGTGGGTTGTTGTGTTGCGAATCAATTAACAAGTTCATTAGTTGCTTGGCCTTAAATGTGACGACAAGAAAAGACAAGACAAGAAAGACAAAGACAAGAACTAGAATTAGAGCAAAAGACAAAGAAGAAACATTAAAATCAATTGTTGTAAATTGGTTGGTTGCAACACAGCAGCACTTTGTAATTATGACACATAATTCCGTGTTGCGACCCATATTAACCTAAGCGCAAATGAAATAATGAAGGTACAAGTCAACTTTAAGGCAAACAAATTAACAAATAATTTAAGGATAGAAGTGTCTCATAAGCAAAAATTTTAAAATTTCACTAAACCTGAACAAAAAGTCATTCCGACACATATTATTGTTTGTTAACTACCTTGAAAATCGTGGTTGAGAACACATGCACACAAAGTAAAAAATGGAATGAACTTTTACATTATTTGCTACCAACAGGTAAGGATCAGATGACATTGTTGGTTTGAGCTTAAACAAAATAACAAATACAAGGCAAAATGCATAAAGGAAAACAAAGGAAGGCTAGTTTTAAGTACACAGCGAAAACTTTGGATTGGCATAAAATCTATGTTTCAATTTGGTATACAAACCGTTTATACTTTTTCATATAAAATGTACATAATTTAAACTATTTTGGTTTAAATTTTATTGTAAGTATCACTATATAAAAATCTGTTATACTTTTTTTGTATAAAATTTTTATAGAAGTTCATATGAAAGTATTTTAAACAATTTTATATAAAATTCATATTATGCCCATTAGGGCGTTTCACGAAAACAACTTTTTTGATTTTTTTCAAACCTTAAAGCGGATTTGGGTGTATTAGGGGATAAAAATAACCCATGAATTTTTTCAGATTTTTTATTGGTCATTTAGAGGTCGCGATATCAACTTTTTAAAAAAATGTTTCCAAACTGTAAAAATAAATTGTTTAATACCTGTTTTATTGTTTTTAAATAACTCTGACTAACTAAATCACTCACTTTTGAGTCGCTTGGACCCGTAGTATACGAAAAAAGTCATGAAGATGAAAAAACAAGCAGCGCTCTACTGGATAGACCCGTGTATTCAACATAATATCACTGATTTTTTGATATTTTTGTCAATTAATTGCCTAATTTTGGTAAAAAAACGTTTTTATTAATTGTGAAAAAGAAATGTCAAAACATATTTAAGAACATATGAAAAAGTAAGTAAATTAAATGAGTCATATTCTAAAACAGACAGAGTAATTTGCTTGGCACAGTGATGTCATGAGTTTAAAAGTTCGATAACTCATGAACGGTGAGTCACACGTTTAAAGTAAAAATATTTGTTTATAGGGAATTACATGCACTACAATTTACATATGACTTTTTTCAGATGACTTATAGTTTAGCAGATATTTTTATAACAAACCAGAAATTTCGAAACAAACCGTTTTTTTCAAAAAAAAATCCAAAACGGTTAGTCCTAGGAAAAAACATTTTCTCGCATTTATAGAACGTTTAATTCCCTATAAAGATCTCTCCGAACTGTTTTTTCGTCCGACTTACCTTTCATGAGATATCGCGTCTTGAAATCATTCAAAATTGAATATTGTACAGTACAATGCATAGTACAATGTTCAATTTTGAATGATTTCAAGACGCGATATCGCATGAACGGTAAGTCGGACGAAAAAACAGTTCGAAGAGATCTTTATAGGGAATTCAACGTTCTATAAAATGCGAGAAAATGTTTTTTTCTAAGACTAACCGTTTTGGATATTTTTTGAAAAAACGGTTTGTTTCGAAGTTTCTGGTTTGTTATAAAAATATCTGCTAAACTATAAGTCATTTGAAAACAGTCATATGCAGATTGTAGTGCAAGTAATTCCCTATAAATAAATATTTTTACTTTAAACGTGTGACTCACCGTTCATGAGTTATCGAACTTTTAAACTTAAGACATCACTGTGCCAAGCAAATTACTCTGTCTGTTTTAGAATATGACTCATTTAATTTACTTACTTTTTCATATGTTCTTAAATATGTTTTGACATTTCTTTTTCACAATTAATAAAAACGTTTTTTTACCAAAATTAGGCAATTAATTGACAAAAATATCAAAAAATCAGTGATATTATGTTGAATACACGGGTCTATCCAGTAGAGCGTTGCTTGTTTTTTCATCTTCATGACTTTTTTCGTATACTACGGGTCCAAGCGACTCAAAAGTGAGTGATTTAGTTAGTCAGAGTTATTTAAAAACAATAAAACAGGTATTAAACAATTTATTTTTACAGTTTGGAAACATTTTTTTAAAAAGTTGATATCGCGACCTCTAAATGACCAATAAAAAATCTGAAAAAATTCATGGGTTATTTTTATCCAAAATACACCCAAATCCGCTTTAAGGTTTGAAAAAAATCAAAAAAGTTGTTTTCGTGAAACGCCCTAATGCCCATATAAACCAATCTACTTAGGCACAAAAAATTTTACAATATAATAAAAAAATATCATTGAACTTACAATAATTACATATGAGGGGTATAGAAGCAAAGGCGACAATCTCCATTTTTTTATGAACGTGTTTGATAGTGTTTGATCACAAGCTACCATCAAATGCAACAAGATGTCACTATCAAACATGTCCATGATCAAAGAGGAGACTGTCGTCTTTGATTCTGAACCTCTTTGATCGTACCATCTTCTTGCATTTGATGATGCTTTGTAGTCAAACACTAAGAGATACGCTCATAAAAAAAATGGAGATTGTCACATTTGCTTCTATACCCCTCATATATTAATTTTAAGAGAAACAAATTTCTGAACTTAAAATATTTTCAATTATATGTTTCTTTAAAGCATACCCGATCAAAAAAAGTATATCAAAAATATATCAAAATGATATCAAAAATTTGTCAGTGACATACAAAATTTTGATAAAAAAAGGATATCACAGTGATATACGGAATGTAACGCTTTTTGTATATCACCATGATATCAAAAAAAGATATCAAAATGATATCAAAAAAAGATATCAAAATGATATCAAAAAAAGATATCAAAATGATATCAAAATGATATACAAATTTTGTATATCATTGATATACAATTCTGATACGAAATTGACATAACCAAATTTTGCAATATTGTGTCGGCAACAAGCTTTTAGAAATTGCCCGCATGCAGCAAATGAATGAAGTGTCGGTTTTTTTTAACTCAATTATATTTTTGTGCTTTTTCACGAGTTTTATTAGAAAATTCACTTCTTACTTAATTGGCTGCTCGTCCGTTTTCCATACTTTTGGTTTTCCCAACCACAGGCTGCATGCAGCAACTGAATGGAGCGTCGGGTTTTTTGCACACAATTATATTTGTATTATATTTAATAATTATATTTTCACTTTTTCTTCACTAAAATTGGCTGCGCGTTCGTCTTCCATAAAATTCACAAACTAAATCGTTAAATTTGACATATCAGCAGCTGATAAATTTTTGATATCATTTTGATATACATTTCTGATACAAAATTGATATCAGCGGCTGATAAATTTTTGATATCATTTTGATATACATTTCTGATACAAAATTGACATGTTTTTCAATGATATCAAAAATATATCAAAATGATATACAAATAATGGATATCAGCGGCTGATAAATTTTTGATATCATTTTGATATACATTTCTGATACAAAATTGACATGTTTTTCAATGATATCAAAAATATATCAAAATGATATACAAAAAATCGATATCAGCGGCTGATAAATTTTTGATATCATTTTGATATACATTTCTGATACAAAATTGACATGTTTTTCAATGATATCAAAAATATATCAAAATGATATACAAAAAATGGATATCAGCGGCTGATACATTTTTGATATCATTTTGATATACATTTCTGATACATTGACAAGAACTTGACAAGTTTTTTTGATCGGGTACATACTATTATGATTTTGTACATTTTGTTGTTTTTTCTATTACATTATCAATTTGTTATGAAAAAATTGCTTAAGTTGATAAAATGTAAATTTTGTTAATGGAAACAATTTTTAACGAATAATGAAGTTTATAGATTCCAAGATGTTCTGCTTAATACGCAAATATGCTGCTAAACATGCTAATGTGATAATGAATACGTCGATGTGCTGCTTAGCACTCTGAGGTGGTTGGCTACTGACGGTGCTGATGACAATATTGGTGGTGATTGCGATGATCGGTGCATGTAGCGTACTGGCTGCAAGCTGGTGACAATGATCAAATGCATTAAAAATTGAGTCTATTTCAAAAAAACTAAACTTAAGTCTTTTTGTTTTTAAAATAACTGAAAACACACATTTTATACTCTAAATAACTTTTATTTAAACAAATACACACATACAATAGTTCATAACAATTTTGGTTTAGAAGTTAAACGATTTTGGTACAATATAAAATAACTTTATAGAAAAAAAAATTCTGAAAATATTATAAGGAAAAATTGGAATGCAAAAGTTTATAAAAACAAATAGCATAAATAAGTTAATACTTTATCCCTAAACTTTTTGCTGTGTAGTAACGTTTCAATGATCAGCACAATCATATCATGAGACGAATTTGCTGACAGTCAGAAGAACTTGGAACGCATACTATATTTAGTATTTTGAATACATTTGTTGAGAATCAAAGCACATGGAAAAACTATTTATTTTTTTTCTTTTTTTAGTGTTATGCATAGCCCTGCTGTTGTAACTCACTCATATTATACTTTTCAAGCAAGCTTATTTGACGAGACGTAAGTAATGTTTATCACTTTTGGCTGAAGCCCCTTGTGCACCCCTATGAGCCAGTTATTTTGAAAGTGACTCAAAATATTCTAAGGACTGCCATGATAAAATACATTTGAGCAACGTTTATTTTGAGATTTTTATATGAGCACTAGCTGTTTTACCCGGCGTTGCACGGGTTTTAATAAAAAGCCAGATTGCACAAAAAAGCTAATAACGAAAACTTTTTTTTATTTTTTAAAACAATGTGCCACAAACAGAAGTATCGCAAAATATTAAAAAAAACATTGAAGAAATCGGTAAGAGTTCAAGTTTATGGAAAAACGTCAAAAATATCGGTAAATGTCCAAGTTTCGAAAAATATTGAAAAACATCCAAAATATCGGTAAAAGATCAAATATATCGAAAAACATCAAAAATATCGGCAAAAGTCTAAAAGTATAGAAGAACATCTAAAGTATAGGTAAAAGTCCAAAATATTGAAAAACATCTAAAATATCGGTAAAGGTCCAAAAATGTCAAAAAAACATCCTACATATCGGTAAAAGTCCAAAATTATTGGAAAACATTGAAGAAATGGGTGAAAGTCCAAATACACATATCGAAAAATATTCAATATATCGAAAAAGGGTCCAAAAGTTTCGGAAAACATTGAAACACAACGAAGAAATCGGTAAAGTCCAAAATTATAGAAAAACATCGAAAATATCGGTAAAATAACAAAAAAAAAAAAAAAAAAAAAAAAGGAAAAACATCCTATATATCGGTATAAGCCCAAAAGTTTTGAAAAATATTGAAACACATTAAAGAAATCGGTAAAAGTCTAAAACCAAAACATCCAATATATGCAAAATATATCGAAACAAAATCAAAAGTTTCGAAAAATAGTGAAATATGTACATCGAAGAAATCGGTCAAAGTCCAAGTGTTTCGAAAAACATCCAAAATATCGAAAAAAGTCAAAAAGAATTGAAAAATATTGAAAAACATGTAAAACATAGTTAAAAGTCCAAAAATATTGAATATATTGAGTTGGCATCACTGACGAAATCACTCTCATTTTTGCTATCATCAACAACACAACATCAAGAATAAAAAAAAAACAATAAATGAAAGAGACGGAAAAGACAACAACAGCACATAACTCATGGCGCAGCAAGCTATAGCGACTGAAATGCAAACGATAATTTTTATGCAAGCATTGAATTTTTTTTTTTCAACAACTTCATACTAAAAAAAAAAGATTTATCTTATAAAAACCAAAAAAATAAGTATACAATCCCGTTTGTTATTACACGTAGAAGGTTTTAAAAAAAAATTATTAAAATCGGTTCGGTATATTTTGCACCAAATCGTTACATATGGTTTTCATATAAGCAATTTTATATAAATAGTATAGACAAGAACAAGAGCTTGACGGGACCCTATCTATGTGCCATGTTACCCCTACGTACTTCGACACTGAGTCCCAAACTGACGATGAAGATGATATTTTCGTTTAGAAATTAAATTCCTTAAAATTATTTTTTAAGCCGGAATTAGCCAAGAAGTAACGTTACGTCACGCTTGCTTGTAAACGTAGCATTGAATAGTGAAAACGGTAGGCAACATTCGAAATGTCACCTTACAACTTAAAAATTACATGAAAAATTCCAGTTTTTGTAAGCAAGCATACACTGTCATACTTATTTTAAACAATTTGTTCAAAAAATTCCATTTATAACACCCAAATTTAATTTTTTATGTCTCACAAATGAAGTGTCAACATAGCGCGACGTTTGAAAATCTAATTTCAACAGGTCTCAATGTTGCGTACCGCTACGATACGATTTCAGTAATCGCTTACACGCTTCTGCCGTTTGATAGATTTTGACAGCCGTCACGTTACAGAACGCTACTTCTTGGCTAATTCCAGCTTTATAGGTATTAATGATTAATCGTGTAAAGATCTAATGCTCTTAATTTTTAATTTCGAAGATAAATACTTTAGATATTTCATATTCAGCCACGTTCTTAAACCGAAGTAATGAAATTGAGAATTTGTCTTAATAAGTTACAGCTGCTACTAAATCAGCTGTCAATCCTTGACATCTGCTAAAATATGCGGTTTTTGTATAAAATAACCGCATACACTCTCAATAAATATTGTAAAAAAAAAAAAATGCAAAATATTTAATATTGGCATAAAGTCAGTAGACAGTTTGAAGCAACGACGAAGGAACTCCCCCAATAAATAAACAATGAACTCAAGAAGACGAAAACAAGTGACATCATTTCAAGATACTTCAGAATGAAACAATGGGGCGCCAAGAAGTTAATCAATAGAAAAAGAAACGAAATGAAAAAAAAGTTACAGATAAAAGTTAAAGAAAAAGAAAAATAGAGTTAATATTTACAAACATAGACACATGACGACAACAAGGTAGCAAAACAAAAGATTAAGAAATACGCGCGGATATCTAACAAGCGGAAAAAGATAAAAATAAACAACATTGAGGTTGCATAAAAAATAACAAAAGTCTTTCAAACACAATGAATAGAAAGAAATTTAATTGCGTCGTTGTTATTTTAACAATTAAAGTTGTAACATGTGGCAACAAATTTGTCGCAAGTCTGACGACAACAATAAGTGAGAGACGACAAGTTGTTTCAGTTTCCTACCAATTTTTTAATGCAACATACAGCTTTTGCTTATCGGGCGCACGATAACTGTCAGAGATACCGAGCGTCACAGAATCACATTGACTGGCGACACAAACGCCCAAACGCTCAAGCTCAAAACTTTACAACAAAAAGTAGTAAAAAGCTGTACGCTTTTATTTAATTAATTCAATGATTAAGCATCGCATGAAATTAAGTGGTTGCTGGAAGTAGTAGTAGACGCAGCTGCAGCAAAAAAGTTGCTATGCCACCATAAAATTGCAATTTTCTCAGCCTTGTCAAAAAATGTGAAAATCGTAGTTGTAGAGAAAAAAAAAAAAAAGTTTATTTTTAGAAAATATATCTAGAGAGAAAACAAAAACAACAATGCTTTTTTGTTGCTACTAAAAATGGTAGCAGAGATAAGCGGCTCTGGTGCGCGTGTTTAAGCATAAAGGTGCTGACTCCGCTGACTATAATTGAAATGTTGCTTGGTTTTTTTTCCTGCTTTTTTAATTTTGGGTAATTTTTCATTGTCTTTCATAGAGAGTGCGTCGTTGTTTTTTTTTGTTGTAGTTCAAGTAATTAATAAATGTAGCAGGTTTTTATGAGGGTTGAAATTTTAATTAAACATTAACTTTATTATGCACATAAATTGTTGCTATCAAAACATAGTTTTTTTAGACTTAAAGAGGGAAAAAATAGTTAACAGTCAGCGCAACATTTAGTTATTTGGTGATACTGCTTACTTGAAAAAATTGAGTTAGTTTTTAAAGTTTTTTGTTTAGCTTAGTTATTTACTTATCTGCCGCAAAATAATTAGTCGAATTTTTATTACTCTCACAACATAATTTCAAAAATCAGCTCGTATTTGCCCCTCAAAATCAATGAAGCGTAAAATGTGTCTCAAATTCATGTTGCTGACTTCGATAGATAAATGTGAAAATTATAGGCGTAAACAAATGTCATTTGAATATTTTAGCATCACTGTTGCGTAACAGAACTCAATGTTGCATTACAAGAATGTTTTTTTTTTTCAACTGTAAAATGTTTGATTAGAAGTCAATAAACTTAAGAAAGGTTGGAAAGAGTTCAAAAATGTTAGTATTTCTAACAAAAGTGCTATTAATTTGTTTAAGTTAAGTATAGGCAAAACTCTTGTTTTTAGGGAATAGTGAGATAAATATGTACTATCTATTGTTCAGAAAATAACAATTACGAGATTGTTAGTTTTGGTTCATTGTCCTTCATTTAAAATGTTTGGGAAAATAAAGAAAAAATCGCATGAGATTTTTTAAATTGTATGAAATTTTTTTAAATCGCATGAGATTTTTTTAAATTGCATGAGATTTTTTTAAATCGCATGAGATTTTTTTAAATCGCGTGAGATCCTTTGATATTTAGAAAAAAAAAATGAAAAATAAAAGATTTTTATTTAAGATGGGTATTCATTCACTCGTTTTTGCGCAATTGCGAAATGTCGAAAAATGCAAGTCTTTTTCGCACTAACGCGTGAACGTTCAATGTAAATATTTTGAACTTGAAAAAACATGAGCAATTTTTGAATTTTTATACGAAATTAAACTTTTTGTATAAAATACAGGAGGCAACATTGTTCCGAAGAGCTATCATTTATTCTCGTCGCAATTTCACTCAGAGTCGGAGAAGTACGAAATTGTAGAAATAGTGTGGAATTTTTGGCAATGTATTTGTTGTTGGACAAATGTCAAACTTACGCAATACGCATTTTCGCAAAGACGCAAGGGCATTATTGCGCATTAACGCGTGAATACTCCTAATATAATCTAAAAGCATTTTTTTAAAACATGACTAAAAAACATGAAAAATTATGAGTTCTAAGAACTTTTTGGGAGGACCCAGTGTGCCAGACGGTTCAAATTTCCGCTTTTTTATCCGTTATGGATCCGTTACTGATCCGTAACGGGTAAAAAAGCGAAGATATAAACCGTCTGGCACACTGGGGAGGATTAAAATTTTAAAAAATTTCACGAGATTTTGAAAAAATTACCAAGAGATATTGTAAAACATTGTACGAAATTTTGCAAAATATTGCAAAAATCTTTTTGGCAAAATTTTTTCGTGGCAATTTATAAAAATCTCATGAGATTTTTGCAATCATTTTATAAAATTTACTATTAACTTTTTTTGTTTTTTTACAAAGATCTTTACAACTTTTGGAGATGGACTTGAATATAAATTAAAAAATTTATAAAAATCTCATGGGGGTTACGAAAATCACCAGACATTTATAAAAATCTTACGCGACAGTTTAAAAAAAGTTTTGTTAGTGTTGTTGTAGTATAAAATCTCATGTGAGCAATGAAAATCACATGACACTTATGAAAATCTCATGCGACAGTTTAAGAAATCGTGTTGTTGTGTTGTTGCGTTTACGGTTTTTTGTTTTGGCAAAAGAATACTGAATAACTCAGAACTAGAAAGAAATTGCACAAAAAGGACAAATGACTTAGAAAGAAAGCACTCGAAAGCATAATGTTGCAATTTAAAAAAATAGACGATATGATGGCTTCTTTCCTGGTCGCTCGACGGTTTCAAATTTGTCTATCTTTACAGAAGATTGTATTGCTGCATTTCAAAATGGTTTCCAAGTTGACACAATTTACACCGACTTTTCTAAAGCCTTTGACAAGGTATCACATAAAATCTTATTAAGTAAGCTTAATAAAATTGGGTTCCACTCAATTTTTCTTACTTGGATTAAATCCTATTTATCTAATAGACAGTGCTATGTAGTACTAGAAAATTGTAAGTCTAAACCTTTTACTGCATTATCAGGTGTTCCTCAAGGTAGCATTTTGGGTCCCCTGCTATTTATACTTTTCATAAATGACATAGGCTGTTGTTTTACTAAATCTAAATTTCTGTTATATGCAGATGACCTCAAAATTTACTCTGTTATAAGATCCCCATCTGATTTTCTGAATTTGCAGACTGATTTGGATAAACTTGGTTTATGGTGTCTAAATAACAGGCTGTTTTTAAACTTAAAAAAGTGCTTTCAACTTACTTTTTTTAAGTGTAATTCAGCTACTTCATTCCAATATTGTATTGGCAATTCGCAGTTAATTAAACTAACTGAAGTTTCTGACCTAGGGGTTATATTTGACTGTAAATTTTCTTTTATTTCTCATTATAATTTTATTATATCTAAGTCGTATGCTCTGCTAGCTTTTGTAAGACGTAACAGCTCAGATTTTTCTGATCCGTATACTTTAAAATTACTTTACACTTCTTTTGTGCGTTCTAAACTTGAGTATGCTGCATTTATTTGGAGGCCATTTTATGCAAACCATGTTAATCGTTTGGAACGCATACAAAAAGTTTTTATTCGTTTTGCTTTGCGTTCGATAAATTTTTCTGACCCTGTTCCTTCATATACTGCACGGTGTAAGCTTTTAAATCTTACAAGTCTTAACAATAGAAGAAACATCCTATCTTTGCTTTTTGTATATGATGTTGTTAGGGGAATTGTTGACTGTCTTACTCTGTTACAGTTTATTACGTTCAATATTCCTGTTAGAAATTTGCGTAACCATGATTTCTTTCATGTTGGCTTAAATAAGACCAATTACGCGTCGAATGCACCTATTGTCAGAGCTCTGTCCGAATTCAACTCAATATATAACTTGTTTGGTTTTGACTTTAGTTTATCTAAAAATGAATTTAAACTGTTATTGAATTCTGTTTATAATTAGTTTTTTATTACATTTAAATGGTATATTAACTGTTATTTAGTTTTATCTAGTCTGTAAGGAAAATATGTTCCATTGACTTAAATAAATGAAATGAAATGAAATGAAATGAAATGAATTTTGATCGCATAAGTACATAATTAAAATACATTAAAAAGTTTTATAAAACACATAAATCAGACATAACGTTTGAAAAAATGCTTGAAATTTAACGAAACACCGCATTAGATTTATAAAATACGCATGTGAGTAATAAAAATCGCACTGACAAGTATAAAAAACAGTTTAAGAAAACGTGTTAAGGCGGCATTTATAGCATCGCACTTTTAATTATTTTGTCTTGACAAAAAAATACTGGATAGCTTAGAACAGAAAAGGGATAAAAAATCGCATGTGAGTTGTAAAAAATTGCATGACATTTATAAAAAAAATCGCATGCGATTTCATTAAAAAAATCATTATTTTTGCGAAAGAAACTTGCGAGTGACTCAATGCTGTTTTATTTTCTTACTTGTAACAATTCACAACTTTCTTAAGCTGATAAGAGCAGAGATTTGTAGAAAATTAAAAAAAAAAGAAATGGATTTTTCACGAATCATTAGCAATTTTCAACGTTAAATTAATGCAAAAACAGTCGGTAATTAAAATAAAATACCAGAAATAACTAATTTGTGTAATAGAATGCAAATGATGGTAATAGAAAAGCGTAACAAAAATGTTACTTCCTTTCCTTCATAGGAAGCAAGAAAAAAAGAGAAAATTTGCGATTAAATAAAAAATCTTGGAATATGAAATGAATACCATAATCATTAAGGGAAAAATTAAAAAAAAAAAAATAAATGTTGCAAAAAAACAATACAAAAAAAGGAAATAAATGCATACAAAATATGCAAATAAAATGTTACACTTAAATTAACAACAGATGTGAGAAAAAAAAAAGTAGGAGAGGCACAACAGAAATATGTTGCACTGATGTTGATGATGCTGTTGCCTTGATTGTTGTGCAAGATTATTGCATGAGGTATTCTAATTTGATGTTGCATAGTTGTTGTGTTTGGCTGCTGGTAAGCGCCCTAAAACGACAAGTCACTGAAGTGAAGCAACAAAGTTAAGGAGTACGAGAAGACTGGCGAAGTAGCATCTGCATCTTACTACAGTCACTCACTCACTTGCATCTTTTGGCTGAATGGGTGTTTGTATTGCAATGCAGCAGCAGCAAACACTGACTTACGCTGACAATCTGGCTGCCATATTGCTTTGGCAAAAAATGCATTCAAGCAGTTAGTTACTTGGAGGGACCAGCGAACAGACAGATAGATAGATAGATAGACAGACAGACACATAAAAATGTTGTTGCCATTCTTGCATACACAAGTTGTTGCCGCAAGTCGACTTCTTCTGGAGTGTAACAACCAATATTTTACTTTTCTTTTGAATGGTATGAAATAAAAAAATGTTTCAAATTATACCTTGAAAGTTAGCAATAAGAAATGAGGTGTGTTTGGATAGATATTGCTTCAAAAAAAAAAGTGCTACAGCTTCAACGAGCGGAAAATTTTTTAGGATTTGCATAAAATTTTTGTTTTTAGTATATGTAATTTGGGGAAAGCAACGTTTTTCAAAATAAATTTTATGAGCGGTATAAAATTTTTAATGTTCTGCATAGAATACAAATGCTATGAATATTTGTTTGTCTACTAGAGTAAATATACCTAATTATCAAGGTGAGTCGACATCTATAAAAAAAAGTGTCTTATATTTACAACTGAAATAGGTTTCTTGGCTTTCTTTTTAGAAATTTCTAAAAATATTTTAACTCCAGTAAAGACTTGATGTGAGATAGAACTTTTTTTGTGGGCAAAAAAAGAAGGATACAAAGGGGATTTAAAACCGGGAGAAGTTGATCAAGGGTAGAAGAAAGATAAAGACCTTGTCTTGGAATCACAAAAGGCCGGCCTAAAAATCAACGTATCCAAGACTAAAAGCATGAAGCTAAACGCAAGCAATGACATCACGTTTAAAGCTGGCAGTGATGACATCGGAAACGTCGATAGCTTCACGTATTTAGGCAGCATTATCTCCATGGATGGTGGAGCAAAAGAGGATATCAACTCAAGAATAGCAAAAGCAAAAGGCGCGTTTGCTCAACTGAACAAAATATGGTCTTCATCCGTTATATCCACCAAAACGAGAGTGCGCATTTTTGATTCGAATGTGAAATCGGTTTTGTTATATGGGTGCGAAACATGGCTTGTTACTGAACAACTCACAAACAAGCTGCAAGTATTCGTCAACAAATGCTTAAGGCGTATACTAAAGGTTTGGTGGCCTCGCACTATATCAAATGCCGAGCTGCATCAAAAATGCAAACAGAAGGCTATAGCAAACGAGATCAAGCTGCGCAAATGGAGATGGATTGGTCACACTCTCCGGAAACCACACAGCGAAGTTTGTCGCCAGGCCCTTGAGTGGAATCCACAAGGCAGTAGAAGACGTGGTAGAACCAAAACCAACTGGAAAACGTCGTTGGAAAAGGAAATCCAAGAATCGGGAAAATCGTGGCAAGAGATCAAAGTCATCGCAAGGGATCGTGACAAATGGAGAGATTTCATATTGGCCCTATGCTCCTCCTAGGAGTTAAAGGAGAATACATACATACATACATACAGAAGAAAGATGGGGTGAAAATTGGAGGAAGGGGTAATGAAGAGGAAAATAACACAGAACAATTAAAAAATTGTTAAAAAAATTCAGAATCTATATAAATAGTAATACGCAAGACAAAAATTTGTCCTACTTTTTTTATTATGTTAGAAATGGAGCACAACTTTGAATTATACACCATTAGAAAGGTATTTGTGGGTAAATGTGCACAAAGCTAAAATTATTTCAAAATTTTGCCATTAAGTCAGGTAAAATTAAAAGCAAATTTTTCAATATTAACAACGACAAAATACGCGGTAACACAGAGCTGTAAAGAGGAAACAGCACTGACTGAAACTGTCTTCATGTTTTTTGTTTTCTTTTCGTTTCGCATTTGTCATTGTACCAGGGATGATAGATGAGCTTTTCTATTTTGTACAAAATAGCAAAAAAAGTACTAAAACTGTCCAAAAAGTACCAAAATTAGTTAATACATTTGTGGTCAAATTTTTGACCATTTTAGTTAAGATAATCATTCAATGCGGGAACAAAGTACCTATGAAAGAATAACGTAGACGAATCAGCAAAAAAATCTATTAAAAGGTTTATTTAGTTTGCTTTAAAAATACACCTCCATGAACCAAAACTGTTTCTAAATTAAGTCGCTTTCTGCTCAGAAGTCTTTATCTACAATAAAGACAGATAACGCGCATGCGTAGCGGTTTCCCATTAAAACAAAGAAACCAACACAAAAAAAAAAAAATCGCAACTTTTCAAAGCAAAAAAAAACGAGCGAAAACAAAACCCTCAATTTCCCGTACGTTCAATGAACTCACAAAAGAACTGTTGTTGTTATTGTTGTATGTGTAAAGTCAAAACTTAAAACAATAAAGCAAAAATATGTGAAAAACACACAAACAAACAAAAACAAAAACTTAAGTTAAAACAAAAGCATGAAAGCAAAAAACAAAAAAATTTAAATAAAGTTACAAAAGAAAAGCTTTGGGCAAAACGGAAAAAAAACTGCCAACAACAACGACAACAACAACAACAATATAAAACAGCAACAGACAGCATGAGTCAACTTCTTGCACAAGGTCTTCCACACAGTGAATCTCATAAACTGAAGTTCTGCGCATAGCTGCTGGGCTCAAAAAGGCACACAAGTTAAAGAAATAAAAGAGATGAAAAAATGAAGTTTTTGGTCAAAAACTAAAGCAACTAAGCTACGACGACTCAGGTAACAACAACAGCAGCAGCAACAACATAACAACAAAGCAAACGCAACAAATTTTGTAGACGAAAACAAAAAAAAAAAAAAGCATCAATGAAGTTGTTGCCACATTGATGATTGTTCGTTCTTCAGCAGCAGCCGCCAAGTGAATGGAACACCGCGACATAATGCAAAACAATATCTTGGAGTGAGGAGGCAGGTTGGTAGCGTTTAGAAAATTAAGTCAGTGACGAAGCAATCAGCTATAATTGTCAATTTACTGCTTCTGATGTTGACATTGTTTCTTATTTTATTGTCTGAGTTTTGTTCAAGATATGGAAATTTCGCAATGATGACAAATTATTCAAAAGACTCTTGGCTAATAAATTAAAATCAAAAAGTATTGTTACTCTTGAACGACTCTCTTCAAATTCAGCGGATATACTGGATTTGTTTTTAATAATTTTATTTTACCATCATTCAAAATTTCGCAAAAGTTAGGTCTTATTTTGAAATGTTCGACTTTCTACTTGAGAAATTTTGGAATATTTGAACTTTTTTAGAGTTTTTTGTTTTCTTCAAAATTTATCAAGTTTTTTTGATTCTTCAATTTTATCAAAAAATTTTGTACCCCTAAATCAACATTTAGCGTTTTTAATATCTTTCGACTTAATCAAAATTTGTCAATTTATTATTGATTTCTCAACATTTTCCGACTTTTTAACTATTCTTTGACCAAAAAAGAAAAAAATCTATCAAATGAGTTCTCGAAGAATTAATCCAAATTGATGAATGCCGCCGCTTAAAAGCCCATTTTGCGTGGGGTAATGTCCCCCTTCGCCTACACACACTTCTACAACTATAAAACTATATTTTAATGCAAAACTTGGATCTGATTTGTTGTTGTGAATATTGAAAAATTTGTATTTAATTTAATTTGGCTTAAAAACAAAATATTAAAATAATTTTAACTTTGTGCTCATCTGCACACAAAAACTTTTCTAATGGTGTATAACTCAAAGTTGAACTCCATTTCTAACATAGTAAAAAGGATGGGCAAGTTCTTGTCTTGCGTATTAATATATAGATTTAACAGACTGTTCCAATATTTTCGACTTTATCAACATTTTCGACTTTATCAACATTTATTGGCGATACCAACATTTTCTTTTTAATCAAAATTTTTTGAAGTAAGTTTATTGACAGTTTTTTTGCTTGTATAGTACTAATGAAAGTACCAACACGCTTTTTCTTAATTGAAGTTTGACTCTTGATAATTTTCTGACTTTTCAACATTTTCAAGTGTATCAACATTTTCCATCTTTACAACATTTATCGACTACACAAACATTATCAACTATAGCAACATTTCTTTCGATGTTTTTCTAGGTTTTTCAACATTTTACGCTTTATCAATATTTTTTGATTTTATCAACATTTTCCATCTTTGTCAACGTTTTTCGACTCATTCAATATTTTCAAGACTTTTTCCATTAAATTGATATTTTTCGACTTGATAAAGTATACCAATATTTTTCAACTTTATCAACATTTTCCATCTTAATCAAAATTTTTCTGACTTTTTTAACATTTTCGACATTTACCATTTTTATCAACATTTTTCGACCATACAAACATTTTCCAACTTTATCAACATTTTCCATTTTAGTCAAAATTTTTATAGCACTTTCGATATTTTCTAGGTTTTTTGTCAAAATTTTCGATTTTATAAACAAAATTTATTGTCTACATTGTCATTTTTCAACTTTATCAACATTTTCGGTTTTAATCAAATTTTTTGACCATTACAATATTTTCTACACCTTTTTATTAACATTTCGACTTTATCAACATTTTCCACCCTTATAAACATTTATCGTCTATGCAATAATTTATCCACATTAACAACATTTTTCAGCTTGATCAATATTTGTCAACTCCTTCAATATACTACTCGGAGGAACTCTATGGTTTTTAACCCATGCTTCGTCAGTATTATACTAAAACTTTGACTTAAAACACGAACTGGTATGAAATTTATTAATTTCACAACCGTTTCAACGCAAGGGAGTCTTAACAACCTAATTTGTATCATGAAACAAATGAGGGACTGAAAATCACTCCAAAATTACAGCCGATTGATGTTTTTAATCCAGTATTGGCTTCAAACTTAGCGTTCACTCTAAATTACATAGCAAAGTTTGTAAGAAAAAGTTTCAATTCATATCGTAACTTTTGAGATATAAACAGTTGAAAGTCATTCACTCACTTGTTTCGATATAAAGAATTAGGTGGTTAGTCTGGAGCATACCATTGCGGATTTCACTAACTACGTTAGACCCATCAACTTCTTCTACAAGAGATGCCCTTGCAGAGTTTCATGTGAATACAAGGCCTGGCTTAAAATGGAATAAGATTCGGGATGGATTATCAAAAAGCTATTCGGAGACAAAATTCGTTCTGTATCTGTTGATTTCTATGCGTATCGACTTAATTTCGGTTGAGTAATGGTATTTTTGATTTTGCTGGTCTATGTTATCTTTTGTCTTGTATTTTAACTTTAAATTACTCAATTGTCGAACTCTGCTTTTAAAATGATGTATCAATTACTCAGATTTAACTTAAATTAAATAAAGAATTTATTAAGTCCATGATGGACTATTGACCCTATGAATTTTTCCTTGTTTTTTTCTTAAAAAAAAAACAATCTCGTAACAAGTTTTCCTTCCATTACTATGCTTGTTTGCTGCTGCCGCTGCAGCAGTAGCGCTAATCAAATTTCCACGTCACGTCAATATAAAGCAGCTTAAGCATCAAATTACAATTTTTTCCAGCTACACAGCATCGCCATCGCATGCACGGGTTGCTTGAGGGGAGGAGGGGGCGGAGTGTAGTAAGCACACAGTTACCTGATGCAAGCAGCAGCAGTAAAGCATAGGAAAGAATTTAGTGCATTGAGTAACCTTCACGGAAGGTTGTTGTTACTATCGTTACCAATTGCAAATGCAAATTTGTAGTTAAATGCACAAGGTGGGGGGACGAAGGTAGGGGGCGGTGCAGTAAGCTTAAAGAGAAAACAAGTTGAATTAAAAGAAGAAAATAAATGAAAAATGCAAAAAATAAAAAATTGCGTGCTAGAGAAAAGAACAAGTAATATCTGTGTGTGGAAATTGTAGCATGTTACAATGAATTTACACTACAGCAAAATCCTACAATGTAGCAGCTTATGATGATGCTGCACAGAGCTACGTGTTTAGAGAGTAATCGTATTTCATAACAGTCAGCAAATTAACGGTTTTATGTGATTTTAATATCCATGGAAATAGGGCGGCAATTAAAGCTATGTTTCATTTTCAACAGCGCTAAATAAACATTTCAAAATGCAAAAAAAAAAGTTAAAAGTAATTTTTTTGTCTAAGAAGTCATTCATCGTTGCGGAATCAATATGTTGGGACATTTTTGGGAGCTATTTTGAGGAATCACTAGGGTAAGCTCGGGAGATATGCCACATTTTTCGTTGATCTGTTACAAAACCAAAATTAAAAGACATTTTTCAAGAAACTAAGTATACAAGAATTTCTTCTTTAATTAATTTAAAACAGTAAAATTTACTTCAACTAAATTAAGGTTATTGCAAATGTTTTTTTTTTTTTTTCATTTTATAAAAATGCCATAAAGTGCCAAATCACACAGGACTCCAGGCGATATGGCACCATATCATGGGTAAATTGGCACCCTAGGTGGCTTTAAAGTTTTTTTCAAGCGATTCATATTAGAACTCCCAAATAACATGTAACATGCAGAAGGAGAAATGGCACCATGTCACCCGCAGTAATAGGGCGCCATATCACCCGTAGTAATAGGGTGCCATTTCTCCCGCAGTAATAGTAGAACCGAGTAAAAATGTCAATGAATTCACATTCAATTTTGTTTGTTTTGATATATGCACCATAAAGTTGTATCAAACTCACCGCTCTGTTGCTTCTCGAAATATATGCAAAACAAAAGTCAGTCATTTACATTCCCAACATTTTTTAAAAAACCTCACACACAAGTATATATTGCAACTACGATGTCTTTCGTGCAGCTGAATTAAACTGTGTTCATATTTGAATGCTATGAAAGCTGCAAGTATTGAAATTGAAAGGGGTGCCATATCATCTGGTGTGCCAAATCATCTGGGGATGCCATATCATATGGGGGTGACATATCATCTGGGGGTGACATATCATCTGGGGGTGACATATCATCTGGGGGTGCCATATCATCTGGGGGTGCCATGTCATCTCTTGGGTTACCACTATTTTGTTTTTTTTGTAACGAAAGCATTGCTTGAGTCATTATTGAGAAATGCTGAGTATGCAGTAAGTAAAAAAGTCTAAAGTAATGTAAAATAACGAGATATTTTTCAGTACGTATCATTGAGGAGTCTCATTAAAATGAGATTGTTGATGTTCGTTTAAGGGCTATTGCTATATCATGTACGAAAAATAATTTTTATGGAGTCATTTTAATGATACCTACATACATTATTGAGGTGCTGCATTGATGAGTCACTTTTGAAAGTATACTGTCCAGAAATCCTTTTATTATTTAGAAGTTATCAATAAGTCATATTTTGAGAGGGAATGTTTGAGTGATTATTTCTTGTTAAAGTCATCATTAACTCTGGCATGACTAAAACCAGTGCATGACGGGTGCCGAGAATGCTCACAAAAGCCTAAAAAAACAACAACGCATGAAGTATTCTGCCGAGTTTTTTTTTTCGAACTCTGTAGTAAAGTCTGAGATGGAGTATTGACTTGAATTGTTACTCAAGCCGAAACTTGGGTTCATAATTATGAACTTGAGTCCAAACAGGAGTCTATACACTGACACAAAAAAGGCACACCACCACTTAAGAAGTTTAAGGTTAGAAAAATCATGGCGACAGTCTTTTGGCACTCAGAAAGGATACAGCACAAAGAGAAACATAAAAAAAGCTGACTGACACTGACTTCATGTTTTTGTTTTCTTTTTGTTTCACATTTGTCATTGTACCAGGGATGATTAATGAGCTTTTCTATTTTGTACCAAATAGCAAAAAAAGTACTAAAGCTGTCTAAAAAGTACCAAAACTATTTAATACATTTGTGGTCAAATTTTGACAATTGGGCGATTCTAGTTTTTATTAATACCAAGCTTTTCTATATATTTCTTTTATAATATTTTTGGCTATTTTTGACGTTTCTTCTATTTTTGAATACTTCTTTAAAACATTTGTCTTTTTTATTTTCCTAGGCTTTTTTTCGACTACTAAAGTTATTATATTTTTCATTTTAAATTGTTTTTTGTGCCTTAGAGCGCCAAAGGGCTTTTCCGTTGCTATTTAGAACGTTGCCAAGCTAAAAAAACAAAAAACAAAAATTTAAATGAAAAAGTCATAAAGATTGATATTAGCACCCTTTCTGTTCACCTATAGCAGATCTACAAAAGCAGTTAACACATGATAGTCCAGTTCACGAAAATGCCTACAAGTGTAATACGCTGCGTTTTTCTTTTCCTTTTTTTAAATCACAATCAAGAGCTTAAAATCTAAAGTGTTAATTAAATTGTAACATTTAGCTAAATGTTAATTAAAATACAACAATAAAAATAGAGTGATCATCATTGGTATTTAACGGTATTTAGCATTTTTTATTTTTTGGTTGGCTGTTTTTCTACATCATTAACCTGGTTAATAGCGTTAAAAAAACACAATCCATTCATTTGTTATTCTTTTTTTCTCTCTGGTGTTGCTGTAAACATTTTGTTTTAATTTATTGTTGTTACTTCTTTTTTTCAATTATATGTTAATAGAATTATAATTGTTTTTGTTGTTGTTTGGTTGCAGAAAACAACACTTATTTATGGTAGCAAAGGCCGCTAAAATGCATTTGAAGACACCAACCGCAACCAACAAAATGCGTGAGTTGGCCAAAAAAAATAAGAAAAAAACACGCTGCAGTAAGCAACAAAAACATTACGTACTTCCAATTAAAAAAAGAAAAAAACAATTAAAACAATTTTGTAGATACCTAACATAGTTCAACTAAAAAAAAAAAATCGTTTAAGCAATATATATCATTTGCCCAACTCGTTCCTTAATTTTAAGTGATTAATTGGTTTGCGTGTCTGGCTGCCTGCTGTTGGTGATGGCGTTGAAAATGTTTCCGATATCACAAAAAAATTAATTCAACACAATTTTTTAAATACAAACATTAAATTTAGATTTAAATCTAAATTCGACAAAAAATTTATACAAATTACATTTAAAAATCAAATCGAGATTGATTAAAAGTGAAGCAAAAGCTTTGGAGAACGATTTGCTATAGCTTTATTTATTCTAAAAAATCAAAAATATTTGATACAAGGACAAATTTCACATGTGGGACAGTTTCAGTGATATATTTGGAGTAGGGGTATTTTGTCAAAATACAATCTAGTTATTGCTTCAATATAAAATATTTGATACAAGGACAAATTTCACATGTGGGACAGTTTCAGTGATATATTTGGAGTAGGGGTATTTTGTCAAAATACAATCTAGTTATTGCTTCAATAACAAACAAAAGTTAAAATATTTCCGATTTAATTTCAATTTTATTTATTTATTTATTTTATTTTCATTTAATAAGTTTTCGGACGTTTTACAAAACGTTTTGAAACTAACTTCAAAGTAAGCCTTTATTTAAATGTCCTAAAAAAAGTCCGCAGGAAAATTCTTCATATATATCATTTTATTTGTTCGGACGTTTCATAGTTTTTCCTCTCAATTGAAACGACTTCTTTTTCAGTTTATTTCGAAGAAATATCAATGATTTCTTCTCAAAAATATGTTTTTCAAATCATCTTTGTAATACTTTGCTTCCGGTTATCTTTTTTGTTTTGTCTATTAAAAACCTACTCTCAACCGAGTGAAAGGTGAGCTCTTTAATAAACGTAGGGTAAACAGTTTTTTGAAATTTCAAACTTTTGGTGTGTAAGGAAAGAGTGCCGTCTGCGGGCGTGGTTCGGGTGTAGGCCCCCCCCCCCCCCCGTTACTTTTGACAGAAAACAAATGCGGCTGTTCTGACAAATGTTAAGCGCGTGTTGTGCCAGCAAGAAGTTTTTGTGCATTAAACCGGAGCAAACAGACGTATTTACTTTGTGCTGAGAAGAAAATAATTTTTGAATAAGTGAAAGTCAACACAAAAGTTTTTCTATTGCTTCGATTGAAAATGAGCGAAATCGGTTAAGAGACACGCTTATGGCCCATACAAAAAATATATTCAAAATGTAACTATGAGAATTTTTCACGACAATGCAACCAAAATACACATAAATACTAGGAATGGTACGCTCAAGCTTTGAGCAAAAACTAGGCAAACTCGGGCAAAAGGGCGTGGCACCACCCACATAAGCAAAAGTTTCAAATACCATACTGAAAGCGTTTTTCAAGATAATCCAACAAAATTTCACTCAGAAACTGAGAACAGTAACTGCAAGCTCTGATCATAAACTAGGTGAACTCAGACAAGAGGGCGTGGCACCTCCCATATAAGAAAAAGTTTAAAAGTGTTATAAAATGAAAGCGTTTTTTGAGATAATCGAACCAAATTTCACATTGACACGTAGAACAGTAAATGCAAGCTCTGAGCAATAACTAGACAACCTTGGACAAGAAGTCGTAGCATCTCCCATATAAGTAAAAGATCCAAAATGCTGAAAGCATTTTTTGAGATAATGCCACCAAATTTCCTCAGACACTGAGAACAGTAAGTGCAAGATCTTAGCAAAAGCTATGAGAATTCGTAGAAGTGGTTGTGGCATCACCCGTACAAGTAAAGTTTTCAAAATAGCAAACTTTTCAAAATACTGCAGTGTAGGGTATTTAATGTTTGGCCAGGCCAAAGGTAACACCCTTACTAGTTTTATTTAAACCGTGTGTTTTACTGAAACATCGTCGCGGATGCCAACATTTCTAATTTAAATGGTGTTCTTAGTTCGTTTTATAACTAGAATATAAAACATCATACGTAAAATCCGAAACAGTTTCTTAAAGTTCTAATCTTTTTCTTTAAAACCTCATTTAAATTATGTCAATAGATTTATATTTCTCCGAAATATAGTAGACTGAAATAATGAAAGAACATGTTTTTTGCAGTTTTTTAACTTTTTAGGTTAGGATATCTCCGAGAAAAATAAAGATATCGACATAATTTATAAAAGGTTTTAAAGAAAAAGATTACAACTTTAAGATGCTGTGTCGGATTCTACGAATGAATGTTCTAGATTCTAGTTATAAAGCTTCAAAATATAGCAGAAACGGTATTTTTTCCATGTTTAGGCTAGGACATCTCAAAAACCGTATGAGATACAGCAATTCTAAGGCCGGATTCAGATTTAGCATTGCAAAATACATTATATATATAACTATTTTTATATTTGTTTGTTTTGTATTTTTTTCTTAATTTTTTTTATTTTATATGGGATATGCATTTTTGCTATATTTCACGGAGATGATCAGCTACAATTTCGGGGTTTGCATTTTTTAGACCACTTAACTAACTCATGTGAAGTTGGCTCCGTGATTTTCGAAAACCGAAAATTTTTTTAAAATTATGGGTCCGTTGGGAATAGTTCTGGAGTTCTTTCACAAAATTCGAAATAGTTCTGCGAAATTGGACCAAAAATCAGAGGTCGACCGTTTTTGCTCAGCGCCATGTTTTTCACGTAGAGGAGTTCTGATAACATTTTTGAGCTCACAGGAAATAATTTTGGAGTTCCCTATACTTTTTTTTTTTTTTTGATTTTTTTTTTTTTTTTTTTTCGGTGAAAAAATTTTTCCAAAAAAAATTTTTTTCAAATAAGTTTTTAACAAAAAAAAAGTTTTGATTGCAGGTCTGGATAACGCTCGAAGAGTTGTAAAGAAATTCCTAGTAACATTTTTCCGAAATATTTGTACTTTTCATTTTAATCGAAAAATCAAAAAAAATTTCGATTTTTTTCTAAGTATCCGAAAATAAAAATTTTGTTGTAGAGCAGTTCTGATTGGATTTCTAGGTTGCGCTCGAAGAGTTCTAAAGAAAATATTAAGTAAAATTTTTGCAAAAAATTTGTACTTTTCATTTTAATCGAAAAATTAGAAAAAAATTTCGGTTTTTAACTAAGTATCCGAAGAAGACTATTCGTAGAGGAGATCTGATTGCAGCTCTCGATAGTGCTCGAAGAGTTGCAAAGAAATTCTTAGTAACGTTTTTCCGAAATATTTGTACTTTTCATTTTAATCGAAAAATCAAAAAAAAATTTCGATTTTTTCCTAAGTATCCGAAAGTAAAAATTTTGTTGTAGAGAAGTTCTAATCGGATTTCTAGGTTGCGCTCGAAGAGTTCTAAAGAAAATATTAAGTAAAATTTTTGCAAAATATTTGTACTTTTCATTTTAATCGAAAAATTAGAAAAAAATTTCGGTTTTTAACTAAGTATCCGAAGAAGACCATTCGTAGAGGAGATCTGATTGCAGGTCTGGGTAGTGCTCAAAGAGTTGTTAAGAAATTCCTAGTAACATTTTTCCGAATTAATTGTACTTTTCATTTTAATCGAAAAATCAAAAAAAAATTTCGGTTTTTTTCTAAGTATCCGAAAGTAAAAATTTTGTTGTAGAGGAGTTCTAATCGGATTTCTAGGTTGCGCTCGAAGAGTTCTAAAGAAAATATTAAGTAAAATTTTTGCAAAATATTTGTACTTTTCATTTTAATCGAAAAATTAGAAAAAAATTTCGGTTTTTAACTAAGTATCCGAAGAAGACTATTCGTAGAGGAGATCTGATTGCAGCTCTCGATAGTGCTCGAAGAGTTGTAAAGAAATTCCTAGTAACGTTTTTCCGAAATATTTGTACTTTTCATTTTAATCGAAAAATCAAAAAAAAATTTCGATTTTTTTCTAAGTATCCGAAAATAAAAATTTTGTTGTAGAGCAGTTCTGATTGGATTTCTAGGTTGCGCTCGAAGAGTTCTAAAGAAAATATTAAGTAAAATTTTTGCAAAATATTTGTGCTTTTCATTTAAATCGAAAAACTAGAAAAAAATTTCGGTTTTTAACTAAGTATCCAAAGAAGACCATTCGTAGAGGAGACCTGATTGCAGGTCTGGATAGTGCTCGAAGAGTTGTAAAGAAATTCTTAGTAACATTTTTCCGAATTATTTGTACTTTTCATTTTAATCGAAAAATCAAAAAAAATTTCGGTTTTTTTCTAAGTATCCGAAAGTAAAAATTTTGTTGTGGAGGAGTTCTAATCGGATTTCTAGGTTGCGCTCGAAGAGTTCTAAAGAAAATATTAAGTAAAATTTTTGCAAAATATTTGTACTTTTCATTTTAATCGAAAAATTAGAAAAAAATTTCGGTTTTTAACTAAGTATCCGAAGAAGACTATTCGTAGAGGAGATTTGATTGCAGCTCTCGATAGTGCTCGAAGAGTTGTAAAGAAATTCCTAGTAACGTTTTTCCGAAATATTTGTACTTTTCATTTTAATCGAAAAATCAAAAAAAAATTTCGATTTTTTTCTAAGTATCCGAAAATAAAAATTTTGTTGTAGAGCAGTTCTGATTGAATTTCTAGGTTGCGCTCGAAGAGTTCTAAAGAAAATATTAAGTAAAATTTTTGCAAAATATTTGTACTTTTCATTTTAATCGAAAAATTAGAAAAAAATTTCGGTTTTTAACTAAGTATCCGAAGAAGACTATTCGTAGAGGAGATCTGATTGCAGCTCTCGATAGTGCTCGAAGAGTTGTAAAGAAATTCCTAGTAACGTTTTTCCGAAATATTTGTACTTTTCATTTTAATCGAAAAATCAAAAAAAAATTTCGATTTTTTTCTAAGTATCCGAAAATAAAAATTTTGTTGTAGAGCAGTTCTGATTGGATTTCTAGGTTGCGCTCAAAGAGTTCTAAAGAAAATATTAAGTAAAATTTTTGCAAAATATTTGTGCTTTTCATTTAAATCGAAAAACTAGAAAAAAATTTCGGTTTTTAACTAAGTATCCAAAGAAGACCATTCGTAGAGGAGACCTGATTGCAGGTCTGGATAGTGCTCGAAGAGTTGTAAAGAAATTCTTAGTAACATTTTTCCGAATTATTTGTACTTTTCATTTTAATCGAAAAATCAAAAAAAATTTTGGTTTTTTTCTAAGTATCCGAAAGTAAAAATTTTGTTGTAGAGGAGTTCTAATCGGATTTCTAGGTTGCGCTCGAAGAGTTCTAAAGAAAATATTAAGTAAAATTTTTGCAAAATATTTGTACTTTTCATTTTAATCGAAAAATTAGAAAAAAATTTCGGTTTTTAACCAAGTATCCGAAGAAGACCATTCGTAGAGGAGATCTGATTGCAGGTCTGGGTAGTGCTTAAAGAGTTGTTAAGAAATTCCTAGTAACACTTTTCCGAATTATTTGTACTTTTCATTTTAATCGAAAAATCAAAAAAAAATTTCGGTTTTTTTCTAAGTATCCGAAAGTAAAAATTTTGTTGTAGAGGAGTTCTAATCGGATTTCTAGGTTGCGCTCGAAGAGTTCTAAAGAAAATATTAAGTAAAATTTTTGCAAAATATTTGTACTTTTCATTTTAATCGAAAAATTAGAAAAAAATTTCGGTTTTTAACCAAGTACCGAAGAAGACCATTCGTAGAGGAGATCTGATTGCAGGTCTGGATAGTGCTCGAAGGTTTGTAAAGAAATTCTTAGTAACATTTTTCCGAATTATTTGTACTTTTCATTTTAATCGAAAAATCAAAACAATTTCTACATTTTTCCCAACTGGTTCATATTGCAAACTTTTATTTTTCGAGCATGGGCTTCCTTAAATACAAATTTTATTTTATTTGTCATTCGTACTAAAGTGTGCAACCAAATTATTTTAATTTCCGAAAATATCCGAAATCACTCCCACACAACACAAATTATTTCTACATGATCGCCCTGTGCTATTGCATTTTCGCTGGAATGCCGCTGAAATGGGCTTTGTTCCGTTCTTTTGAATTGCAGTTCATATATCCGTTTAACTTCACGGCTGCATATTTTTGCATTGGATAGTTTTCGTAGAAAATTGAAGTGAGCAGACGTGCGTTAAAATATAAAGAAGAATTGTTATGATTAAAATTATTATATTAAAGTGAATAATACTGTTTTAATTTGAATTTAATAAATAATAATAAAACTGTTTTAATTTGAACTTGAATAAGTGAATAAAACTGGTTTCTCTTTTATATAAGAGTAAATAAACTTAATTTAAATTAAGCAAGAACATTGGTTAAAAAACAAAATTTTACAAAGTTCGGTTGATGCAACTGTTTGTAAGTAATATTTTTTTATTTAAATTAACAGCAAGAATAAACGAGCCGTTTATTTTGAATTTGCTGCTAGTCCTTTTTCTAAAAAAAAAAAAAAAAATATATATATATGGAAGTCATAAAAAAAGCTAATATGCCATTATTTTACTTTTTTATAATTTGTTTGCTTTGCATGCGTAGCAAGTGTTTAAAATACAAAAATTTATGAATCATGGTTATTAGCAAAACTTCTAATTTTGTGTTATAGGTTCATGCAAATGACTGCAGGTAGTTTTGAGTTCTACAAAAAAAAAAAAAAAAACCAACGCATAAGACAACAATTTATTTGCACATTTGTTGTTTGTGTCCAAATTTATTATTTTACTGTTGGTGGGCAATCCTTAGGATTTTTCGCATTTACCACTGTACTTGTTTGTGTATTCCAATCGTTTCGTTTTCGATTGGCTTGCGTAGTGAGATGATCATGATGATGTAGATACATATATATATTTGTTCTTTCTGTATGCTCTGGCGCAAAAGTTTTAAGTTGTACAAAAAAAAATCAACGCATAGGTCAACAATTTATATGCATATCTGTTGTTTGTGTCCAAATTTATTATTTTACTGTTGGTGGGCAATCCTTAGGATTTTTCGCATTTACCACAGTACTTGTTTGTGTATTCCAATCGTTTCGTTTTCGATTGGCTTGCGTAGTGAGATGATCATGATGATGTAGATACATATACATATTTGTTCTTTCTGTATGCTCTGGCGCAACAGTTTTAAGTTGTACAAAAAAAAATCAACGCATAGGTCAACAATTTATATGCATATCTGTTGTTTGTGTCCAAATTTATTATTTTACTGTTGGTGGGCAATCCTTAGGATTTTTCGCATTTACCACAGTACTTGTTTGTGTATTCCAATCGTTTCGTTTTCGATTGGCTTGCGTAGTGAGATGATCATGATGATGTAGATACATATACATATTTGTTCTTTCTGTATGCTCTGGCGCAACAGTTTTAAGTTGTACAAAAAAAAATCAACGCATAGGTCAACAATTTATATGCATATCTGTTGTTTGTGTCCAAATTTATTATTTTACTGTTGGTGGGCAATCCTTAGGATTTTTCGCATTTACCACAGTACTTGTTTGTGTATTCCAATCGTTTCGTTTTCGATTGGCTTGCGTAGTGAGATGATCATGATGATGTAGATACATATACATATTTGTTCTTTCTGTATGCTCTGGCGCAACAGTTTTAAGTTGTACAAAAAAAAATCAACGCATAGGTCAACAATTTATATGCATATCTGTTGTTTGTGTCCAAATTTATTATTTTACTGTTGGTGGGCAATCCTTAGGATTTTTCGCATTTACCACAGTACTTGTTTGTGTATTCCAATCGTTTCGTTTTCGATTGGCTTGCGTAGTGAGATGATCATGATGATGTAGATACATATACATATTTGTTCTTTCTGTATGCTCTGGCGCAACAGTTTTAAGTTGTACAAAAAAAAATCAACGCATAGGTCAACAATTTATATGCATATCTGTTGTTTGTGTCCAAATTTATTATTTTACTGTTGGTGGGCAATCCTTAGGATTTTTCGCATTTACCACAGTACTTGTTTGTGTATTCCAATCGTTTCGTTTTCGATTGGCTTGCGTAGTGAGATGATCATGATGATGTAGATACATATACATATTTGTTCTTTCTGTATGCTCTGGCGCAACAGTTTTAAGTTGTACAAAAAAAAATCAACGCATAGGTCAACAATTTATATGCATATCTGTTGTTTGTGTCCAAATTTATTATTTTACTGTTGGTGGGCAATCCTTAGGATTTTTCGCATTTACCACAGTACTTGTTTGTGTATTCCAATCGTTTCGTTTTCGATTGGCTTGCGTAGTGAGATGATCATGATGATGTAGATACATATACATATTTGTTCTTTCTGTATGCTCTGGCGCAACAGTTTTAAGTTGTACAAAAAAAAATCAACGCATAGGTCAACAATTTATATGCATATCTGTTGTTTGTGTCCAAATTTATTATTTTACTGTTGGTGGGCAATCCTTAGGATTTTTCGCATTTACCACAGTACTTGTTTGTGTATTCCAATCGTTTCGTTTTCGATTGGCTTGCGTAGTGAGATGATCATGATGATGTAGATACATATACATATTTGTTCTTTCTGTATGCTCTGGCGCAACAGTTTTAAGTTGTACAAAAAAAAATCAACGCATAGGTCAACAATTTATATGCATATCTGTTGTTTGTGTCCAAATTTATTATTTTACTGTTGGTGGGCAATCCTTAGGATTTTTCGCATTTACCACAGTACTTGTTTGTGTATTCCAATCGTTTCGTTTTCGATTGGCTTGCGTAGTGAGATGATCATGATGATGTAGATACATATACATATTTGTTCTTTCTGTATGCTCTGGCGCAACAGTTTTAAGTTGTACAAAAAAAAATCAACGCATAGGTCAACAATTTATATGCATATTTGTTGTTTGTGTCCAAATTTATTATTTTACTGTTGGTGGGCAATCCTTAGGATTTTTCGCATTTACCACAGTACTTGTTTGTGTATTCCAATCGTTTCGTTTTCGATTGGCTTGCGTAGTGAGATGATCATGATGATGTAGATACATATATATATTTGTTCTTTCTGTATGCTCTGGCGCAACAGTTTTAAGTTGTACAAAAAAAAATCAACGCATAGGTCAACAATTTATATGCATATCTGTTGTTTGTGTCCAAATTTATTATTTTACTGTTGGTGCGCAATCCTTAGGATTTTTCGCATTTACCACTGTACTTGTTTGTGTATTCCAATCGTTTCGTTTTCGATTGGCTTGCGTAGTGAGATGATCATGATGATGTAGATACATATATATATTTTTTCTTTCTGTATGCTCTGGCGCAACAGTTTTAAGTTGTACAAAAAAAAAAATCAACGCATAGACAACAATTTATATGCATATCTGTTGTTTGTGTCCAAATTTATTATTTTACTGTTGGTGGGCAATCCTTAGGATTTGCCGCATTTACCACTGTACTTGTTTGTGTATTCCAATAGTTTCGTTTTCGATTGGCTTGCATCGCAGCCGACTGGTCTTGACTTATTCAGTTGCTTAAGATTTTTTTTTATTTAAATATGAATGTTGACACATCTCAAATTTTATTTTGGTTAATGCGAGCGATAGATATTTTGTGGTACACATGCATAAAAAAGCGTAAAACGCGACGGTTCGGCGGCTAAAGTTTGACTTGTACATGTCATGAGCAATTATTTAGTGTTATCATTTTTATAGGTAGCGTAATATATCCTCGCTAATTAGGGTTAGCCATGTACGCGCATTAAAATTTTGGCTATGCAAAATTAATACGCTACCTGTAAAAAGGGTTACACTTAAGAATTATTCATAAAATGTACAGGACAGACCTTAAACGCCAAAAAAAAAAAAAAAAATTTGTTGCGCCTCCCTAGCGTTCACACAAGAAATAAAAACCCTGAAAAAAAAAAATTCTTGAAAAAAATATCATCTTTTCAAAGCACAAATAATTCATAATGCAAAATTTGATTCCTATGCACCAGATCATCTCGTTGATATCAAATCTCGTATTCTACTGGCCTTCGTACCAAAGGACACAAAATAAAATAAAACTATTAAGGGTTTTGCTAACTTTGTGGAGAATTTTTATTTATTTATTTTTTTTTTTGAAATAGAATTTTTCCCGTTTGGCTGAAGTAAGTTAAGACAACACTTACCAGCAAAAAAGAACTCGAATTGTAATTTTTAAAAAGTTTTTTGAGAGTTGCCGAGTACTTATTGTGCCAGATTGGGGAGGTATGGCAACTAAAACAACGGTTATATGCGAAATAAAATGAGTATTTCGTTTCAACAACTAACGCATAACAAAGTAATATGAATTTGGCTGAAAATAATTATGACAATTTTTTACGATATTTTGAAGTTATTACTGCAAATTTGAAGTTATTGCTGCAGAAATAGGGCATTGCTGCAGCGTATTTCAATGCCTGATTTATTTGTTAAATATGGCTTAAATGCTAGAAAGTCCTTATCTTTTTCTTTAAAACCTAATTTAAATTATGTTTATATCTTCATACTTCTAAGAGATATCGTTGTACGAAATATTGGCAAAACGGGTTTTTTGAACTTTTGTGTCTTTTTAGGATAGGATATCTTTGAGGAAAAAAAAGATATCAACATAATTTAAATTAAGTTCTTTCACATTTTAAACATGTTCAACGAACCGACTACATCTAAATACAGCTGTTTGACATCCCGAGTAAAATTGAAAAAAAAAAAAACAGATTTTTAGTGATAAAACTCATATATATTAGATGTTAAAGTAACAAAAACAATTTTTTATTGCAATTCAATGTAAACTAAACATTAATTATTGATTCAAGAAGAAAAAAAAAACTGTTCGACTGTTCTGTAATGTAGTGAACTTTTTTTTGTTACGTGTATGGCATACGACTGAATTTAGATGTAGTCGGTTCGTTCAACATGTTTAAAATGTGAAAGAAATATTAATTTCGTTAAATCTGGTAAGGTTCTTGAAAGTCATAATTTTTGCCTTCAAAACTTAATTTAAATTATGTTGATATCTTTTTTTCCCTCAAAGATATCCTATCCTAAAAAGATAGGTTAGAATATCTCTAAAACTATACACGATAGAGCAATTCTGAGGTCAGATTTGCGTTTAACATCGCAAAACACATTGAATGTGATTATTTTGATTTTTGTTTATTGTAGTTAAAAAAAAAAAAATTTGATTTTTTTTAAAAAAAAAGGGTCCTTGTAGTGAATTATTTTTGTGGGCACTTTTTAGTCCAAAAAAAACCATAGTGCGACGTTCGATTTTAAACGGGTTAAAGCACGCCGTGCTTTGTGAAAAATTATAAAATGTCTCCAAAAATTATGAAAAAAATTATATTTTGTCTGTAACACGTTTTTCGGAAGTAGCCTTGGTTTTGAATAAAAACTGTTTTTCCAACCGCATAAACAAAATTTCTATGTTTGAGTGACAATATTTCAGTAAATTTTTAACCTAACAAATTTTTTAATGAGTCATTTTAAAGTAAATTTTCACTACTTTTTTTTATATTGCAATGCCTGTACCTGCATATGTCTAACCCAAATAAAGTTATAGGCAAAATTGTAAATTTGGTTTTTTTTCTTTTGTTTAAAAATTTTTGGTTTAGGAAATTTTTTTTAAATTTTTTGAATAAGCTATTTCGATGGCAAATTTAGTTCACTACAAAAAGTTTTTTTAAAAAAAAAAAAAAAAAATTTTGCTTCGTTCGCCCCTCTAATTTAATAGCACTCCGCGGTTTTTTATCTTTAATGACCAATTCACCGATTTCTGTAATAAAAACCCGTGAACGTCTTACCTCCTTTTAAAATGACCTAATCAATAGACTATAAACACAAGCTTTTCCGCTACTTTAAAGGTTAATAACAAAATAGCAAAAGATCGGTTTTTCATTATTTTGGATATTACATAGATAATGCACAACATTTTACTTCTCTTTTATGTTAAGTGAAAGAAAATGAACTATACATCAGTGATCATATAAGATTTTTCTTTGGAAAGTTATGAGCTTTTTAATATGACATCATGAAATTGAAAAACGTTATAGAAAAATAAGATTTCACTTGAGGAAAATCGTTAATCAATTGAAAAATATTTTTTTATTTAAATTTGACAATTTCTTACACTATATTTAAATGCAAGCACTTCAATGTCTCTCAATGTCAGAAAAGGACTGGCCCACTTTCAAAATAAGCAGTTCAAATATCAAGATTTCAAAAGAAAATTGTTTGCTTTATTTTTTTAAATTTTTTATTCCAGTGTAGCTGAATTTTCTAAATATTTAGCTAAAAACTGGGCCAACGTTTCCAAATATTTCATCATCTCCTGCAGTATACTCGAGTGAATTACTTACGACATATTGGAAAAAAATTTCCACTTACCTACATTTTTACAATTGATCGTGAAATAGAAAACAAAATGTATGACCAAAAAGAATTTCTGCGTCTAATCTTATTAGAGCAATATAAAACAATTGACGATAATGGCAACCTTTTACCACCATCTCACAGCGTCTACAATGAATTATCAAAAGCTATGTCCGGTATCGATTCAAAAATGTCATGTAAACACGTATACACTACCATCCATAAAAACCGACATAACTTCCTTACACTTCTTCGAACTAAATTTATCCCAGAAGCTTCGTTCGAAAATCCAGAGGATGTCCACGATGAGACGTGGAATATATCATCTTCCTTACCAAAAAGTGATGCAATGAGGCGCTTCAATCTGATTTTATCTGCGGAAAAATGGGCAACTGTGAAACCAACGAAATGCAAACGCGGAAAGCCTTTAAAATTAAAGCGAGGAAAATGGACAGATCTTATGGCAGATAAAATTTATGAGCAGCAAAAAATACATTGTGCCTTTAATTTCAAAGGCGCGAAAGTATGCAAAACTGGGAATGCAAAATATTACGTCAAATTTAATGGAAGATGCAAAGAATGCGGAGCGAAAATTGAAGGTATTGCTTTGGAAAAACCTGGGAAAAGTCAAGATCTTATTTTCGATTGTAAAGTAATAGATTATAAAGAAAGTTTTCTACATATCAAGAGAAGACAACTTCGTGGAGAACGTAGGAAACAAGTGGCGTCTGAGTTAATTGATGCTAGGAAACCTCCAGCATTATGGCGAAATGAAAAGGCGCAGAATATGTCATTTGGAGACGATATTCCACCAAACTTGCCTAACCCAAACGTTTTAAGTAAGGCCAAACAAGAAGAGCTGGACAGGCGTTTAAATTTGACAACTTGTGATCCAGTGAAAAACCTCCAAATGGCAAAACACACAACTCACCGAAGTTCCATTCACGGAATAGGGTTGGATCCATTTTATTGTATGTATTGGCGATACGAACAAGCGCTATTGCATAAAGCTTGCATCAAGAAGAGAGAAAAAGTTTATGATGCTGTGGATGCCACTGGAGGTGTAGCATTCCGGATTACTCTGCCTCTTGGTAATGACCTAAAACATGATAGATATACGGATTTTATATCCAAATACATATATTTGTATCAATATGTATGCATCTGTGAGGACGTCACGTCTGAAAAAATTCCAAAGCCGCTAATAAGCTGTCCTATTTACCAAATGGTATCTGCCAGACACGACGCTTCATTCTTGACATTCTTTTTAATGGAAATAATAAGATCAGGTGCCCCAACACCACGAATAATCATTTGCGACTTTAGCAAAGCGTTGCTGATTGCAATTGCTGGTTCCATTGCCAATTGCGCCGACTTGAAGGACTATTTGGCTCGTTGCTATACTCACGTAGTGTTGTGTGAAAATGTAGCATTACCTTCAAGTTGTTTGAGGCTCGATGTGAACCATTTTATGAATATAATTGCAAAATGGAAAAGTTTGAAAGACGTAAACCCACAAGTCAGACAACTTTATCTTCGGGTGCTGGGACATGTATACATGATGACCGATTTTAAAAAAATTGAGGAAATCCTCCGATCGGTCCTCGTTGTTGCCTTAAGTCAATATATTGGCACGGATGAGGATGGTCATAAATTCTCGTCAACGGAGCACCTACGACGTATAGACCATATTATCAAAGGCACTCCTCATGTATCAAATAAAAATAATACACAAGAAAACAGCACAGATTATAAAGAAGAAATGGAGTCTATATTGGAATCAGAAGATTCAGTACCTGACACATGGATCAATTGGTCCAAAAAAATATACGAGGAAGCTGAACAAATTGCTGAGCAGGATCAAAACGACAGCGTCTTCAATTTGAACTCCTACAATGTGCCGAAAATCGCGAAAGCAATGCGTGATCTGATGCATTATTTGCCACTTTGGACAGCAATTATGTATGTTCCTTTGTCAGTGGATCTGTCAATCCGTTCAGCAGCTGCAGTTGAAGGGCAGTATTCAAAATTAAAAAAAATAGCATTTGACAAGTTGCCTTTGAGGGTTGACCGTTTAGTTTTATTGCACTTGGACTATTTAGAAAATGATCTAAAAACGGTGGCACCCAAAATGTTAGATGGGAAGCACCTTAAAAAAGTTAAAAAGTGTTTAAAAAAGAGAATCCTTGACAATACTGAACTTGACCTGAACGTGGAAGAAAATTGGGGAGGAAAAAATAAGAAAAAGAAAAGAATTTTAGTTTCCGATGAAGATTTTACTCCGACAAAAACAGAAGAACTGGTTCCAGACGATTCCGAAAAAATTTTGCAACCATCGAAAGATGACACCGAAAACGTCTTCTGTCGCCCTGAGTATTCAGACGTTACAGACAAGTCAATTTTGGATGCATTTCCATCGAACATGGAACTCTCCAGCAACATCGAATTTAAAAATTCTATTTCTTTCAATTTACATTCGACCCAAGTAAGCCCTGAATTCAATTTTTCGGAAGCAAAACACAAAAAAATTGAAGAAAGAAAAATATTGCGACCTGTAGAACAGACAAGAAAAAGCAAAAAAAATTATTTGGACGATTGTCTTAACTGGGACTCCCTGAAGCCTTTCAAGGATATTCATCTGCCTTTTTTCCCAAATGGTTCAATTCAACTGAAAATCGGATCAATATCCTATAATGTAACAAATACATGTGCATTTGATACTTTGATAGCATTGATAATGCAAGGAACACAAATTAGCAAATCATTCAAGTGCTCAGTTCGAGAAATAAAGGCACCAATTTTCAGCTTGTCCCTTGACATCTTAGAAAAAAATAAAATTGAAAAACAACACTTCAAAGAAAGGTTTGACTTGCTATATGGAGTGTCGTTTTTGAAAAAAGGAATAAAAACAAGAAATATATTGACACTCGATGCTGACTGCAATGTTGCACATCTTTATGAAGAATTATGCAACAAATTACCTATTGGATCGAGAACGAGAACGTGCTCCAAATGCAACTGGCAACAAACTAACACTCTTCGTTATATCTCCATCGATATACACAAGATTTTTCGGGAGGGTTATGGTTCGTTGCAAACTGCAATAAACAACCTTAATGACAATTTTGGCAATAGTATCCGTTGTAAAAAATGTGGTGAAGAAGCAACCGAAAAAAGTCAGTTTGGATCATTTCTGATGATTGACACAAGTATAACCACTTGCCCACTGGAAAAAGAAATGTTTGATGAGGAAAACAGGCAGAAATGCATTCTGAATGAAATTGCCAAAGTAGTTACAATCGAGAATTCAGAGTACAGTTTGCTGGGTGCTGCGCATTATGTTAACTACGGGAATATGGGCCATTACATGGCGTATGTGTATGACGGAATACACTGGAAGATTTATGACGACCTGAGTCAGAATGTGCAAAAGGTTTCTGGCCACCTAAAAATAGTCCCCCATTTGATAATGTATGTAAAGAAAAATTGAGAAATACTTTCCGATCATTTTAAGTTGATTTTGTATCAGATTACACTAGCATACAGTCAAAGTGTACAAGAAATTACACTATACTATCTGTGAAAAGTCAATTTTTTTTTTAATTTTTGTTAACTAGTTTTATTATATTAAGTTAAACGATAAACATCTAGTGTACATAGTTGGCTTCAGATTTTGAGTTTATCTTTTATTTTAAAGTTATATTTATAATTTTATTTTATTTTTTTTTTTTTTTTCATTGGACATTGGTCTAGATCAGTTACAATTCACTTACAATAGATCTTTATATAAATACGTAGTTTAAGTTTGTATGTCTACCGATTAATAATTTTTGAGTTTATCCAATTAATTAATTTCCATAGCAAAACTTTATTTTTTTGTTGGCGAATTGTCATTTTATTCACTAATCTATAGATTAGATGGTTTCAAATTTATTTATATGTTATTATTTATATGAACCCTTACTTTTGATATGAATCGGCAATGAAAAATATGCTCTTATTGCTACATTTCTGTGTCGAATAGAGAGTCTTAAAATTTAAAAATTATTCTAATAGTTAAAACAAAACAATTTTTTATTTATTTTTGGGAGTTTAAGCGTTACAACACAGCTGAATTCCACCCTTTCAACGTATAATGAGAAATTTCAACTTATTTTATAATGCTTTCAGAGTTTAGTTTCCTGGTGAAAGTAAAAAAACTTGAACAAGTCCTGCATAGTTTAAGACTGCAGAATAAAAAGTTACATTTTTTTTTTTTTAATTTAATTTTTTTTTTAATATAACAATACAATTGGTTGATGCAAACGTGTACAATAATTATTCAAAAAGTTAAAAAGTTATAAAAATGGAGCTAAAACATTTCAAAATACCTATTTGACTATTTATAAGAAACAATATGTCCAATATGACTTCTGCCCTTAACATTTGCCAATTTATAAAGTTGGCTTTATGCAATTGTTAAAATACTTTTAGTTTTTTGTTGGAAAAATGTTATGTTTTATGTGTATTGATTTATCGACTATTATACACTATAAAACTTTATAAAAAAATCTGTTAAGTTCATAACTTTCGAATTTACCCTGTTGTTGACATACTTTTAATTTTTGTTAGAAAATTGTCATTTTTGTGTAATGATATATTGATAAGATCGTTTCAAATTTATTTATTTTCAAAGTTTATATAAAAACATGTTTATAATCATAGTTTTTGAATTTATGCATAATTTTTGTAAAAAAAACTGTGCCATATTGTTGCCATATGAAAACAAATAAAATTTTTGCTTTGAATTCAAATCTTAATCAATAGTTTATTTTAAAATGAAAAAAAAAAAAATATTTTGGAAAAATGTTACTGTTTCTTAAAAACGATTTTTTTCTTCAAGATTTTGATTTTTCAAGACTTTGATTTTCAAGATTTTGATTTTCCAGATTTTGCTTTCAAGATTTTGGTTTTCAAGATATTGAAATTTGGTCAAAAGACGGGTTGGGGTCTTTTGACAGAACTTCAAAATCTAGAAAACCAAAATCTTGAAATCAAAACCTTAAAAATCAAAATATTGAAAATCAAAATTTTGAAAAATCAAAATCTTGAAAAAAACATAAAAAATTGCCCCAAAAATTTAACATAATAGTACGAGTATTTAAAACAGTCCGACATCCAACTGATACTTAGAAAAAAACCGAAAAGTTTTTTCAATTTTCGATTAAAATGAAAAGTACAAATAATTCGGAAAAATGTTACTAAGAATTTCTTTACAACTCTTCGAGCACTATCGAAAGCTGCAATCAGATCTCCTCTACGAATGGTCTTCTTCGGATACTTAGTTAAAAACCGAAATTTTTTTCTAATTTTTCGATTAAAATGAAAAGTACAAATATTTTGCAAAAATTTTACTTAATATTTTCTTTAGAACTCTTCGAGCGCAACCTAGAAATCCAATCAGAACTGCTCTACAACAAAATTTTTATTTTCGGATACTTAGAAAAAAATCGAAATTTTTTTTTGATTTTTCGATTAAAATGAAAAGTACAAATATTTCGGAAAAACGTTACTAGGAATTTCTTAACAACTCTTTGAGCACTACCCAAACCTGCAATCAGATCTCCTCTACGAATGGTCTTCTTCGGATACTTAGTTAAAAACCGAAATTTTTTTCTAATTTTTCGATTAAAATGAAAAGTACAAATATTTTGCAAAAATTTTACTTAATATTTTCTTTAGAACTCTTCGAGCGCAACCTAGAAATCCGATTAGAACTCCTCTACAACAAAATTTTTACTTTCGGATACTTAGAAAAAAACCGAAATTTTTTTTGATTTTTCGATTAAAATGAAAAGTACAAATAATTCGGAAAAATGTCACTAAGAATTTCTTTACAAACCTTCGAGCACTAACCAGACCTGCAATCAGATCTCCTCTACGAATGGTCTTCTTCGGATACTTGGTTAAAAACCGAAATTTTTTTCTAATTTTTCGATTAAAATGAAAAGTACAAATATTTTGCAAAAATTTTACTTAATATTTTCTTTAGAACTCTTCGAGCGCAACCTAGAAATCCGATTAGAACTCCTCTACAACAAAATTTTTACTTTCGGATACTTAGAAAAAAACCGAAATTTTTTTTGATTTTTCGATTAAAATGAAAAGTACAAATAATTCGGAAAAATGTTACTAAGAATTTCTTTACAACTCTTCGAGCACTATCGAAAGCTGCAATCAGATCTCCTCTACGAATGGTCTTCTTCGGATACTTAGTTAAAAACCGAAATTTTTTTCTAATTTTTCGATTAAAATGAAAAGTACAAATATTTTGCAAAAATTTTACTTAATATTTTCTTTAGAACTCTTCGAGCGCAACCTAGAAATCCAATCAGAACTGCTCTACAACAAAATTTTTATTTTCGGATACTTAGAAAAAAATCGAAATTTTTTTTTGATTTTTCGATTAAAATGAAAAGTACAAATATTTCGGAAAAACGTTACTAGGAATTTCTTAACAACTCTTTGAGCACTACCCAAACCTGCAATCAGATCTCCTCTACGAATGGTCTTCTTCGGATACTTAGTTAAAAACCGAAATTTTTTTCTAATTTTTCGATTAAAATGAAAAGTACAAATATTTTGCAAAAATTTTACTTAATATTTTCTTTAGAACTCTTCGAGCGCAACCTAGAAATCCGATTAGAACTCCTCTACAACAAAATTTTTACTTTCGGATACTTGGAAAAAAACCGAAATTTTTTTTGATTTTTCGATTAAAATGAAAAGTACAAATAATTCGGAAAAATGTTACTAAGAATTTCTTTACAACTCTTCGAGCACTATCGAAAGCTGCAATCAGATCTCCTCTACGAATGGTCTTCTTCGGATACTTAGTTAAAAACCGAAATTTTTTTCTAATTTTTCGATTAAAATGAAAAGTACAAATATTTTGCAAAAATTTTACTTAATATTTTCTTTAGAACTCTTCGAGCGCAACCTAGAAATCCGATTAGAACTCCTCTACAACAAAATTTTTACTTTCGGATACTTAGAAAAAAACCGAAATTTTTTTTTGATTTTTCGATTAAATTAAAAAGTACAATTAATTCGGAAAAATGTTACTAGGAATTTCTTAACAACTCTTTGAGCACTACCCAGACCTGCAATCAGATCTCCTCTACGAATGGTCTTCTTCGGATACTTAGTTAAAAACCGAAATTTTTTTCTAGTTTTTCGATTTAAATGAAAAGCACAAATATTTTGCAAAAATTTTACTTAATATTTTCTTTAGAACTCTTCGAGCGCAACCTAGAAATCCGATTAGAACTCCTCTACAACAAAATTTTTACTTTCGGATACTTAGAAAAAAACCGAAATTTTTTTTTGATTTTTCGATTAAAATAAAAAGTACAATTAATTCGGAAAAATGTTACTAGGAATTTCTTAACAACTCTTTGAGCACTACCCAGACCTGCAATCAGATCTCCTCTACGGGTTGGGGTCTTTTGACAGAATTTTAAAATCTAGAAAACCAAAATCTTGAAGTCAAAATCTTGAAAATCAAAATCTTGAAAAACAAAATCTTGAAAAATCAAAATCTTGAAAAGTAAAATCTTGAAAAAAAAAAATCTTGAAAAAAACATCAAAATTGCCGCAGTAATTTAACATAATAGTAGGGGTAAGTGGGCGGCCTACGGCCGCTGTTTAGGATTTAAACCCTTCAGACATCCGACACCGGCTTCGCGGCGGCCTTCGGCCGCGGATCAGTATAGAATATATCCAATATTATTTTTTCAAGATTTTGTTTTTCAAGATTATTTTTTTCAAGATTTTGTTTTTTCAAGATTTTCTGTTTCAAGATTTTTTTTTTTCTAGATTTTGATTTTCAAGATTTAGCTTTTTTTCAAGATTTTGCTTTTTCAAGATTTTGAGTTTCAAGATTTAGAAGGGATCCCCTCCTCTACGAATGGTCTTCTTCGGATACTTAGTTAAAAACCGAAATTTTTTTCTAGTTTTTCGATTTAAATGAAAAGCACAAATATTTTGCAAAAATTTTACTTAATATTTTCTTTAGAACTCTTTGAGCGCAACCTAGAAATCCAATCAGAACTGCTCTACAACAAAATTTTTATTTTCGGATACTTAGAAAAAAATCGAAATTTTTTTTTGATTTTTCGATTAAAATGAAAAGTACAATTAATTCGGAAAAATGTTACTAGGAATTTCTTAACAACTCTTTGAGCACTACCCAGACCTGCAATCAGATCTCCTCTACGAATGGTCTTCTTCGGATACTTAGTTAAAAACCGAAATTTTTTTCTAATTTTTCGATTAAAATGAAAAGTACAAATATTTTGCAAAAATTTTACTTAATATTTTCTTTAGAACTCTTCGAGCGCAACCTAGAAATCCGATTAGAACTCCTCTACAACAAAATTTTTACTTTCGGATACTTAGAAAAAAACCGAAATTTTTTTTTGATTTTTCGATTAAAATAAAAAGTACAATTAATTCGGAAAAATGTTACTAGGAATTTCTTAACAACTCTTTGAGCACTATCCAGACCTGCAATCAGGTCTCCTCTACGAATGGTCTTCTTTGGATACTTAGTTAAAAACTGAAATTTTTTTCTAGTTTTTCGATTTAAATGAAAAGCACAAATATTTTGCAAAAATTTTACTTAATATTTTCTTTAGAACTCTTTGAGCGCAACCTAGAAATCCAATCAGAACTGCTCTACAACAAAATTTTTATTTTCGGATACTTAGAAAAAAACCGAAATTTTTTTTTGATTTTTCGATTAAAATGAAAAGTACAAATATTTCGGAAAAACGTTACTAGGAATTTCTTTACAACTCTTCGAGCACTATCGAGAGCTGCAATCAGATCTCCTCTACGAATAGTCTTCTTCGGATACTTAGTTAAAAACCGAAATTTTTTTCTAATTTTTCGATTAAAATGAAAAGTACAAATATTTTGCAAAAATTTTACTTAATATTTTCTTTAGAACTCTTCGAGCGCAACCTAGAAATCCGATTAGAACTCCTCTACAACAAAATTTTTACTTTCGGATACTTAGAAAAAAACCGAAATTTTTTTTTGATTTTTCGATTAAAATAAAAAGTACAATTAATTCGGAAAAATGTTACTAGGAATTTCTTAACAACTCTTTGAGCACTACCCAGACCTGCAATCAGATCTCCTCTACGAATGGTCTTCTTCGGATACTTAGTTAAAAACCGAAATTTTTTTCTAATTTTTCGATTAAAATGAAAAGTACAAATATTTTGCAAAAATTTTACTTAATATTTTCTTTAGAACTCTTCGAGCGCAACCTAGAAATTCAATCAGAACTGCTCTACAACAAAATTTTTATTTTCGGATACTTAGAAAAAAATCGAAATTTTTTTTTGATTTTTCGATTAAAATGAAAAGTACAAATATTTCGGAAAAACGTTACTAAGAATTTCTTTACAACTCTTCGAGCACTACCCAGACCTGCAATCAGATCTCCTCTACGAATGGTCTTCTTCGGATACTTGGTTAAAAACCGAAATTTTTTTCTAATTTTTCGATTAAAATGAAAAGTACAAATATTTTGCAAAAATTTTACTTAATATTTTCTTTAGAACTCTTCGAGCGCAACCTAGAAATCCGATTAGAACTCCTCTACAACAAAATTTTTACTTTCGGATACTTAGAAAAAAACCGAAATTTTTTTTGATTTTTCGATTAAAATGAAAAGTACAAATAATTCGGAAAAATGTTACTAAGAATTTCTTTACAACTCTTCGAGCACTATCCAGACCTGCAATCAGGTCTCCTCTACGAATGGTCTTCTTTGGATACTTAGTTAAAAACCGAAATTTTTTTCTAGTTTTTCGATTTAAATGAAAAGCACAAATATTTTGCAAAAATTTTACTTAATATTTTCTTTAGAACTCTTCGAGCGCAACCTAGAAATCCAATCAGAACTGCTCTACAACAAAATTTTTATTTTCGGATACTTAGAAAAAAATCGAAATTTTTTTTTGATTTTTCGATTAAAATGAAAAGTACAAATATTTCGGAAAAACGTTACTAGGAATTTCTTTACAACTCTTCGAGCACTATCGAGAGCTGCAATCAGATCTCCTCTACGAATAGTCTTCTTCGGATACTTAGTTAAAAACCGAAATTTTTTTCTAATTTTTCGATTAAAATGAAAAGTACAAATATTTTGCAAAAATTTTACTTAATATTTTCTTTAGAACTCTTCGAGCGCAACCTAGAAATCCGATTAGAACTCCTCTACAACAAAATTTTTACTTTCGGATACTTAGAAAAAAACCGAAATTTTTTTTTGATTTTTCGATTAAAATAAAAAGTACAATTAATTCGGAAAAACGTTACTAGGAATTTCTTAACAACTCTTTGAGCACTACCCAGACCTGCAATAAGATCTCCTCTACGAATGGTCTTCTTCGGATACTTAGTTAAAAACCGAAATTTTTTTCTAATTTTTCGATTAAAATGAAAAGTACAAATATTTTGCAAAAATTTTACTTAATATTTTCTTTAGAACTCTTCGAGCGCAACCTAGAAATCCGATTAGAACTTCTCTACAACAAAATTTTTACTTTCGGATACTTAGAAAAAAATCGAAATTTTTTTTTGATTTTTCGATTAAAATGAAAAGTACAAATATTTCGGAAAAACGTTACTAGGAATTTCTTTACAACTCTTCGAGCACTATCGAGAGCTGCAATCAGATCTCCTCTACGAATAGTCTTCTTCGGATACTTAGTTAAAAACCGAAATTTTTTTCTAATTTTTCGATTAAAATGAAAAGTACAAATATTTTGCAAAAATTTTACTTAATATTTTCTTTAGAACTCTTCGAGCGCAACCTAGAAATTCAATCAGAACTGCTCTACAACAAAATTTTTATTTTCGGATACTTAGAAAAAAATCGAAATTTTTTTTTGATTTTTCGATTAAAATGAAAAGTACAAATATTTCGGAAAAACGTTACTAAGGATTTCTTTACAACTCTTCGAGCACTACCCAGACCTGCAATCAGATCTCCTCTACGAATGGTCTTCTTCGGATACTTGGTTAAAAACCGAAATTTTTTTCTAATTTTTCGATTAAAATGAAAAGTACAAATATTTTGCAAAAATTTTACTTAATATTTTCTTTAGAACTCTTCGAGCGCAACCTAGAAATCCGATTAGAACTCCTCTACAACAAAATTTTTATTTTCGGATACTTAGAAAAAAATCGAAATTTTTTTTTGATTTTTCGATTAAAATGAAAAGTACAAATAATTCGGAAAAATGTTACTAAGAATTTCTTTACAACTCTTCGAGCACTATCCAGACCTGCAATCAGGTCTCCTCTACGAATGGTCTTCTTTGGATACTTAGTTAAAAACCGAAATTTTTTTCTAGTTTTTCGATTTAAATGAAAAGCACAAATATTTTGCAAAAATTTTACTTAATATTTTCTTTAGAACTCTTCGAGCGCAACCTAGAAATCCAATCAGAACTGCTCTACAACAAAATTTTTATTTTCGGATACTTAGAAAAAAATCGAAATTTTTTTTTGATTTTTCGATTAAAATGAAAAGTACAAATATTTCGGAAAAACGTTACTAGGAATTTCTTTACAACTCTTCGAGCACTATCGAGAGCTGCAATCAGATCTCCTCTACGAATAGTCTTCTTCGGATACTTAGTTAAAAACCGAAATTTTTTTCTAATTTTTCGATTAAAATGAAAAGTACAAATATTTTGCAAAAATTTTACTTAATATTTTCTTTAGAACTCTTCGAGCGCAACCTAGAAATCCGATTAGAACTCCTCTACAACAAAATTTTTACTTTCGGATACTTAGAAAAAAACCGAAATTTTTTTTGATTTTTCGATTAAAATGAAAAGTACAAATAATTCGGAAAAATGTTACTAAGAATTTCTTTACAACTCTTCGAGCACTATCCAGACCTGCAATCAGGTCTCCTCTACGAATGGTCTTCTTTGGATACTTAGTTAAAAACCGAAATTTTTTTCTAGTTTTTCGATTTAAGTGAAAAGCACAAATATTTTGCAAAAATTTTACTTAATATTTTCTTTAGAACTCTTCGAGCGCAACCTAGAAATCCAATCAGAACTGCTCTACAACAAAATTTTTATTTTCGGATACTTAGAAAAAAATCGAAATTTTTTTTTGATTTTTCGATTAAAATGAAAAGTACAAATATTTCGGAAAAACGTTACTAGGAATTTCTTTACAACTCTTCGAGCACTATCGAGAGCTGCAATCAGATCTCCTCTACGAATAGTCTTCTTCGGATACTTAGTTAAAAACCGAAATTTTTTTCTAATTTTTCGATTAAAATGAAAAGTACAAATATTTTGCAAAAATTTTACTTAATATTTTCTTTAGAACTCTTCGAGCGCAACCTAGAAATCCGATTAGAACTCCTCTACAACAAAATTTTTACTTTCGGATACTTAGAAAAAAACCGAAATTTTTTTTTGATTTTTCGATTAAAATAAAAAGTACAATTAATTCGGAAAAACGTTACTAGGAATTTCTTAACAACTCTTTGAGCACTACCCAGACCTGCAATCAGATCTCCTCTACGAATGGTCTTCTTCGGATACTTAGTTAAAAACCGAAATTTTTTTCTAATTTTTCGATTAAAATGAAAAGTACAAATATTTTGCAAAAATTTTACTTAATATTTTCTTTAGAACTCTTCGAGCGCAACCTAGAAATCCGATTAGAACTTCTCTACAACAAAATTTTTACTTTCGGATACTTAGAAAAAAATCGAAATTTTTTTTTGATTTTTCGATTAAAATGAAAAGTACAAATATTTCGGAAAAACGTTACTAGGAATTTCTTTACAACTCTTCGAGCACTATCGAGAGCTGCAATCAGATCTCCTCTACGAATAGTCTTCTTCGGATACTTAGTTAAAAACCGAAATTTTTTTCTAATTTTTCGATTAAAATGAAAAGTACAAATATTTTGCAAAAATTTTACTTAATATTTTCTTTAGAACTCTTCGAGCGCAACCTAGAAATCCAATCAGAACTGCTCTACAACAAAATTTTTATTTTCGGATACTTAGAAAAAAATCGAAATTTTTTTTTGATTTTTCGATTAAAATGAAAAGTACAAATATTTCGGAAAAACGTTACTAAGGATTTCTTTACAACTCTTCGAGCACTACCCAGACCTGCAATCAGATCTCCTCTACGAATGGTCTTCTGCGGATACTTGGTTAAAAACCGAAATTTTTTTCTAATTTTTCGATTAAAATGAAAAGTACAAATATTTTGCAAAAATTTTACTTAATATTTTCTTTAGAACTCTTCGAGCGCAACCTAGAAATCCGATTAGAACTCCTCCACAACAAAATTTTTACTTTCGGATACTTAGAAAAAAACCGAAATTTTTTTTGATTTTTCGATTAAAATGAAAAGTACAAATAATTCGGAAAAATGTTACTAAGAATTTCTTTACAACTCTTCGAGCACTATCCAGACCTGCAATCAGGTCTCCTCTACGAATGGTCTTCTTTGGATACTTAGTTAAAAACCGAAATTTTTTTCTAGTTTTTCGATTTAAATGAAAAGCACAAATATTTTGCAAAAATTTTACTTAATATTTTCTTTAGAACTCTTCGAGCGCAACCTAGAAATCCAATCAGAACTGCTCTACAACAAAATTTTTATTTTCGGATACTTAGAAAAAAATCGAAATTTTTTTTTGATTTTTCGATTAAAATGAAAAGTACAAATATTTCGGAAAAACGTTACTAGGAATTTCTTTACAACTCTTCGAGCACTATCGAGAGCTGCAATCAGATCTCCTCTACGAATAGTCTTCTTCGGATACTTAGTTAAAAACCGAAATTTTTTTCTAATTTTTCGATTAAAATGAAAAGTACAAATATTTTGCAAAAATTTTACTTAATATTTTCTTTAGAACTCTTCGAGCGCAACCTAGAAATCCGATTAGAACTCCTCTACAACAAAATTTTTACTTTCGGATACTTAGAAAAAAACCGAAATTTTTTTTTGATTTTTCGATTAAAATGAAAAGTACAATTAATTCGGAAAAATGTTACTAGGAATTTCTTAACAACTCTTTGAGCACTACCCAGACCTGCAATCAGATCTCCTCTACGAATGGTCTTCTTCGGATACTTAGTTAAAAACCGAAATTTTTTTCTAATTTTTCGATTAAAATGAAAAGTACAAATATTTTGCAAAAATTTTACTTAATATTTTCTTTAGAACTCTTCGAGCGCAACCTAGAAATCCGATTAGAACTCCTCTACAACAAAATTTTTACTTTCGGATACTTAGAAAAAAACCGAAATTTTTTTTTGATTTTTCGATTAAAATGAAAAGTACAATTAATTCGGAAAAATGTTACTAGGAATTTCTTAACAACTCTTTGAGCACTACCCAGACCTGCAATCAGATCTCCTCTACGAATGGTCTTCTTCGGATACTTAGTTAAAAACCGAAATTTTTTTCTAATTTTTCGATTAAAATGAAAAGTACAAATATTTTGCAAAAATTTTACTTAATATTTTCTTTAGAACTCTTCGAGCGCAACCTAGAAATCCAATCAGAACTGCTCTACAACAAAATTTTTATTTTCGGATACTTAGAAAAAAATCGAAATTTTTTTTGATTTTTCGATTAAAATGAAAAGTACAAATATTTCGGAAAAATGTTACTAGGAATTTCTTTACAACTCTTCGAGCGTTATCCAGACCTGCAATCAAAACTTTTTTTTTGTTAAAAACTTATTTGAAAAAAATTTTTTTTGGAAAAATTTTTTCACCGAAAAAAAAAAAAAAAAAAATCAAAAAAAAAAAAAAAGTATAGGGAACTCCAAAATTATTTCCTGTGAGCTCAAAAATGTTATCAGAACTCCTCTACGTGAAAAACATGGCGCTGAGCAAAAACGGTCGACCTCTGATTTTTGGTCCAATTTCGCAGAACTATTTCGAATTTTGTGAAAGAACTCCAGAACTATTCCCAACGGACCCAGAATTTTAAAAAAATTTTCGGTTTTCGAAAATCACGGAGCCAACTTCACATGAGTACTTAACTAGTACAAATGAAACTATATTCACAGATTTTCTCCACATATTCATCAAACCTATCGACTGTTCAAGAGCACTGTGTGTTCTACAGTTCGCTTGACTGACCGACCGTTTATTAGTGTACACAATTACTATAACCAACTGTAACAAAACCAGCTTTTAGAAAAGCAAAGTTGTTCTTAAACGCTGGCTCTGCAACTAACAGGATGATGAAAAGTTGTTCAGATCATCTTCAAAATGTTTAATACATAGTGGAGTAGCCGATCTGAAGGCTAAAAAGTGCACACGGTGACTCGGGTCGAGGTTTATGACTTATGCCAGGATCTACGACCAGAAATAAATGGGAGTGCTTGTTTCCAAGTGTACTTAAGATTGAGGATATTTGGCTCCAGATACAAAAATAACACTATCGTCTTCGCAGTGATAAAATCAAATCATCATCTTTCAGCCAAACAGGAGATTACACCTTGCGAGTATGCTACAACATTCGAATCGGTTTTGGTGCTATCCAGCGAAAGAAGAGTTTTAAATTTTAAGATAGTAGTTTGAATAGATGTTACTAATCAGTTTTGAAAAACAATCAAACGTGATTCGCGAAAGTCTTAGCCACTAATTTTTAAAAATTACAATAACAATCTCAAAACCAATAACACACGTATAACTGCGCGATTAGTTGAAAGAGAGCAATTAAAGTTCACGACGTTTCCTTCCATCAAATTGGGCTTGTATCTGCATTAGAACTTTTTAATTTCCAGGACGTGTTCATACTAAAAACGGCAAAGTCAAATGTGCTCAAGTGTCAAAAATATCCCAGTTTAGTCTACTAACATACACCAACGTTTTATTAAAAATGCTTTCATTGTTATTGCGGTGAAAATTTTCAATTTAGCAAAGAAAATGTTTCGCAGCATGCGGTCGCTTGCGTTATTTCGCTTAACTACTTTTCTTCAATCGAAATGCTTAATTGAAATAGTTCGCATTTTTCTTTTCTTATAGGGTTTGAGCTCAATTTCATTAAAAAAAAAAATAACAAAAAATCTTTACCGAAGGTATACAATTTTGGATTTTTCTAACTCAGTGTGATACTAAAAGTCGGTCAAAGTCAAATTGGCTGAAATAATAATATAATGCTGTTCTAGAAAAGGCTTTATTTCGGCGATGAAATAATCATTTGTTCAGAACGTTCGAATTTAGTGTATCACACAAATACATGAAGACATCATTTTGCCAGCATACCGCAATAATTACAAAAAAACACAATAAAAATAACAATAGACGATAGTTAAATTTTCGATAAAAACAGTGATGACAAGTGTGACATAACCCCATTGACAATATAACGAAAAAAAAAAAAAATTCGACTATGAAAAAACTTAAATTGCGTCTTATGAGTCACTAATACGTTTTGTATTAAAAACAAGGCGACAAACAGACTCTGAGGCAGACAACGGAATAGAAGCAAACAATTAAAAAACCACAAATTAAACAAAAACCACTTTCTTGTGTTGGCTACCACATACTAATTCGTGCATGTATGTATATGAAAATCTTATAATAACATTAAAACCTTACCAACAATGTTACGCATATGGTGAAAAAAAAAAAAAAAAAAAAAAACTGGGAGTCCATTTAGCTGATGGAGTCATTGAAAAGTCACACGTTACTAAAACCTCAATCCGACGCCCACACATATGTAAAAAAACCGCCACGCCACATAGGACTCTTACATTTCGAAAAAATATAACGAAAACGAAGAGAGAAAAACAAATAATGTTGCATCTAAGTTGATTTACTACAGGGATGGATTGTGGATTATGAATTTGTTCAACATTTTAGTAGAAAATTCTGATTATAGTGAATGCGTTGTTACGAAACTTTCTAAAAAAAAAAAATGTTTCCAGAAGTTCAATCTAAAAAAGGGCGACTTCCTAAACGTCCGTTGCTTTGTGTTGTCAAAAAATTCCTAAAATTATGCGACATTTTTTTTACGAAAATGCTGTTTCAACACAAAGCAACGGACGTTTAGGAAGTCGCCCAAAGCTACTAAAATCCTGGGTTGCCAATGCGTTGCAACTTGCAAGTGTTACCATATTATAAATTTTACTTATGTTGTTATAGTAATTAATTACGGCAAGGGTTGGCACCACTGCGTGAAAGAGAAAAAGAGAGAGGGAGTAATGAATACATTTTTACTAAGTGAAAGAGATATCAAACAGATCTATAAACAAGGAGCGTATACAAAAATTTTTAACCATACATAGAACGAATATTCAATATTTTAAATTTATGAAATTTTCCTTTTATTCATTTGATTTAAAATCAGTCATGTTTTGATTTAAACAGTCAAGTTTTCAAATCAAATACATTCCCACTTAATTTTCGAACCAGTTTATTTTTTCTGGGTACTCGCACGACTTACACTGACCTGAAGTATTTGTTTGTATAAAATTCAGTACACTGAAGTATTAGTTAGAATCAGGTTTTCTTTCGACACTGATAAAACAAGGCAGTTTATTTCAGTGTCAAAACGTAATAAGTGTAGAGTGAAGATTTGAATCCTAAATTTTTTGGATCGCATACTGAGTTCAGTGTAAATTGTACAAGTAAAAAAATACACTAACTATATATCAAGAGGTCTGGTGCAGGCCCCTAGTGGAGACTTGTGAATTATTGCGATTAGCACACATTTTACAGCAACGAAAAGTATGTTTTTGAAGCCAGCTCTTAAGTTATTTAATTAATAGCTTAAAGTATCACATTTTTGGATGGACAATCAAAAGTTTTTCACCTAAGGACAATGGATCACATTAGCAGAAAAACTTCAAGCCTGGGAAAACATCAAACAGACTCAACTATCATTTCAGTTGACTCGTCTTAAGGTCATATGTGTATTGGTCTCGTATAAACAACGGTTAAGTTCTTATTACATTTAAGCGCCCTTCAAAATAGCATGCCTAATTTTATAAATTTTTTGACTACAGTCCTGCTAAGTTCTTAGGAGAGTTGAAAAACCACACACAATACATGAAAAAAATATGACAACAATGTTGAACAAAGTGAATATGAGCGAAAAAAGAACAAACATAATAATTTAGATTTCAGTAAATCATAAATAAAAACATTACAGTGTAAATCATAATATGCGACGCGTCGTTACAACTGACAGTTTCTTTTTTTTTCCTTTGTATTTGTACAGACTGCACAGTGGTAGTGTTGATTTTGAAGTGGGAGTGTTGTTCTTGTTGTTTTGGGGTTGTTAGTTTTGGAGTGGCATAATGTGCTTTATTACACAGACTTGGAGATAGGTGTAGTATGCAGTATGTTGTTCGTAAATATCATATCCTTGCGGGAATTATAATTTCTTTCTTTTACTGTTTGTAAGCATGCAGCAGCAGCACCAGCAGGAAGCTTGCTAGACATGTTTCACTGTAATGGTTGCGGAGCAGAAAGCAAAATGTAATAATTTTTGTAAATACGTGGAAAAAGGATAGTTTTGTTAGCTTTTAAGGATAATAAAAAAAGGAAAACGAACGAATGCATTGCACAAAAAATGCAATCCAAGGATATGTCTGTTGCTGTGTATGTGCAAATAATCTGTCTGAGCTGCTACACTTTAAATGCATTACATTTACGTGATGCTTCGTAGTAAAAGCGTATTTTATTTATTTTTGTTGTTGAGATGTATTTGCAAAAGTTCAAGTTTAAAAGTATTATCGGTGACACTGTGTATTTAAAAATACCAAACGCTTTGCTCGAGAAATAGTTTGCCGTACATTTTTCTTAAGTTCCGAAAAATAGTAGCTTTTATGAGCTTGCTTCTTGGTGAACACATACAAAATACTAGTTTTAGAGAAGTGGGTGGGGTCCATCCGTTATAGACAAAAACGCTAGGGTGTGTCAATCAAAAGCTTAAGTGAACTTGAAAAAGGAATCTCATGCTACAATTTGGACTTTGGTCAGTGTGTAAAACTTTAAGAACTATAAACTCTATAAACTGACAACTTGAGAAAATATATATCGCGACCTTAAGACAATGAAGTTCTATCTTCATACAAAATTTACAGCAGATAGAACCATGTCCTATTAGACTGACCCAAAAAAACTAAAGGTGTTCCGATTTTAGGTGCTCAGCACTCAAAATGTTTGGTATGGTCTAGAAACTACGTATGTAAATTTTGGTAAAAAAATATTGAGGTTTAGCACTCGCGCAAGCTCGATAAGTAGCGCTGCCTTGACCGTACGAGAATGGGGTTCTTTCAGCCCGTGGAAATTGATAAAAAAGGATTGGAACAATTTTTTTTTCTATCCTACTTTATGTTTTCGAGGTCGCTGAAGACAATGGCATTGCCAGTTTTTGGGAAAGATTCCAATATTTCAAGATATTTAAGACATCTCTCGAAAAAAAAAAAAAAATTTGAGATTTTTGTTATGATAAATTGCCATTAATCGTAGGAACATTTTTTATTTTTGTTTCTCGGAATGTAGTCTTGTAGCCTAAATTGTGACGAACAAAATGAGTGGTCGCACAATATTTTTTGACAAAATCTTCTCGAGATATCGGCCACAGACTGAACCGCCGTCCTGCCGTATTGCCGGTCACTGGGGATATCTGCCGATTTTACGCTATTTTCATTGATTTTTGAGATCCTACCTTGTACTTTCGACATCTCTGGAGATGCGGGAACATTTATTTTCACGATAAAATGCAAGTGTTTCAAAACATTCATGATATTCCTATGATAAATTTCCCTAGTGGGATTTCCAATGAAAAGCAGAACTAGCTCTAAAACCTCGACATAATTTTTCCGCGCATGATTCATCTGAAGCTAGTGATTGATGACCATCGCGGTTTTCTTCTGGTAAGGTGCCAATGTCTCCCAAATTTTTCTATCTTCCACTGAAGTAATTTTTCTATCTTCCACAGAACAAATTTGGGAGATATTGGCACCTTTCCAGAAGAAAACCGCGATGGTCATCAATCACTAGCTTCAGATGAATCATGCGCGGAAAAATTATGTCGAGGTTTTAGAGCTAGTTCTGCTTTTCATTGGAAATCCCACTAGGGAAATTTATCATAGGAATATCATGAATGTTTTGAAACACTTGCATTTTATCGTGAAAATAAATGTTCCCGCATCTCCAGAGATGTCGAAAGTACAAGGTAGGATCTCAAAAATCAATGAAAATAGCGTAAAATCGGCAGATATCCCCAGTGACCGGCAAAACGGCAGGACGGCGGTTCAGTCTGTGGCCGATATCTCGAGAAGATTTTGTCAAAAAATATTGTGCGACCACTCATTTGAAAATAGCGTAAAATCGGCAGATATCCCCAGTGACCGGCAATACGGCAGGACGGCGGTTCAGTCTGTGGCCGATATCTCGAGAAGATTTTGTCAAAAAATATTGTGCGACCACTCATTTTGTTCGTCACAATTTAGGCTACAAGACTACATTCCGAGAAACAAGAATAAAAAATGTTCCTACGATTAATGGCAATTTAAACTAACAAAAATCTCAAATTTTTTTTTTTTTTTCGAAAGATATCTTAAATATCTTGAAATCTTGGAATCTTTTCCAAAAACTGGCAATGCCATTGTCTTCTGCGACCTCGAAAACATAAAGTAGGATAGAAAAAAAAATTTTTCCAATCCTTTTTTATCAATTTCCACGGGCTGAAAGAACCCCATTCTCGTACGATCAAGGCAGCGCTACTTATCGAGCTTGCGCGAGTGCTAAATCTCAATATTTTTTTAACAAAATTTACATACGTAGTTTCTAGACCATACCGAACATTTTGAGTGCTGAGCACCTAAAATCGGAACACCTTTAGTTTTTTTGGGTCAGCCTAATGTCCTATACATGCATATATTAAAAGTTATTAAAAACTTATAATTTAATGATATTATTTTAGAGAAACACTTAAATTTTATTAACCATGATGATTAAACCGACTCCAAAGTTGCACAAATGTAGTTTTTCTTTTTTAGTAATTTTTAAGTGGATGCGTTTTTTTTTTTTTTAATAAATCTATCCTTTTTTACTATATTAGAAATGGAGCACAACTTTGAATTATACACCATTAGAAAGGTATTTTTGTGTAAATGTGCACAATGCTAAAATTATTTTAATATTTTGCCACTGAGCCAGGTAAAATTATAAGCAAGTGCACAAAGAGAAAGACAAAAAGCTGACTGACAGTGAATTCATGTTTTTTGCTTTCTTTTCGTTTCACTTTTGTCACTGTACCAGGGATGATAAATGAGCTTTTCTTTTTTGTACCAAACAGCAAAAAAAAGTACTAAAACTGCCCAAAAAGTACCAAAATTATTTAATACATTTGTGGTCAAATTTTGGCCATTGGACGATTTAAGAAACTATAATGCTAACATTTTTAAAAAAAGCAGTAGAGTTTCGAAATCTTTAAAAACAAATTTCTCGAAATTTTTCTATTTTGAGAAATGACTAAGTAGCAGCATATAAGAGATAACTAAAAATGTAGCTAATGTTGCTATGCTCAGTTTTTTCATATGATAAGAAGGTAAAAGTAAAATCTAAATACCGCACTGCGTTTTGATACGATCTTTTATTCTATGTCAAAGCATGGCAATACCAAATTTACATTCTATTGAAGGGGTTAAAAGACTCTATTTTTTAGATTTTATTTTTTCGAACAATCAAAACATACCTACAAGTCAATTCCTTCTTCTTTTTGGAAAAATTCGCATGAAATAAAGCAAGTTAATCCTTACAGGCATTTTAAACAACACAGCAACATTGCATGTTCCGCTGATATGGACCGATAGCAACAAAAGTGCCAATGGGGTTTTTGGCTTAATTTTCCCCAATTTCTTTCTTTTGTTTCTGGAAATAACAGAGTTGTTGCTGTTACACATGCGAATGAACAATGAATAATTAAATAACTGCAGGAGGTGCAAGTGACAAATTAAGTGTATGCACATGTGTTTGCATTTGCAGTTTGTTTGCTAAGTAAATTTTGCACTTGCAGTAGACATTTCAATTTACTTACTTTTTTTTAACGACTTTCAGGCAGAGTAAGTTTGAGTAGAGAAAATATATTGTAAGCACAAGGCGGGATTTAGCAAAAGAAAAAATAACTAAATACATTAAACTTTTTTTTATTGAGGTGCTAAAATGAAATGAAAGCTGCAGAAAATTACTATCACTCAACGAAGAAAAGTTGGGAAAATATATTAACCTTTAAAAAATAAATTTTTCATGACACATGGATGTTATTATAGTAAATATTTGTGTCTTTTCGGAAGAAATAGCGACATTTTTTAATTGATTACTTTCTACATTACCAAATTCATTACTTTTGCTTAGCAATGGCATATGAAAAAATAAATTTTATGCTTTTATCAAAAATTTTACAATACCTAAAGCGTTATATTCTTTATATGTTTGAGAAAGCAAAGTTAGCCTTTTATGCGTTAAAATTAATTTGTTTTGCATATCAAATATAACATTTCCAAATCAAATTAAACTTTTCTCAAGTCAAATTAACCTTATCATCATTCAAATTAAACAAATTAAAACTTTTCCAAATAAAATTAACCTTATTTACGTTGCAGTTAATCCTTTTGCAAATCAAAATATACCTTTTCTAAATCAAGTTAGGTTTTCTCCATATCAAATAAAATAAAGTATATTTACATTCAAGTTTATCCTTTTGCAACTCAAAATGAACCTTCCCCAAATCAAGATTAACTTTCTACAAAACAAATTATCCTTATCGTCATTAATTAATCCTTTTGAAAAACAATATATACCATTTCCAAATCAAATCGAACTTTTCCAAATCAAATCATTCAAATCAAGTTTAACTTTTACAAATCAAAATAAACCTTTTCCAGATCTAGTTAAACTCTTTCCAAATCAAATTACGTTAATCTTTTTGCAAATCAAAATAGAACTTTTCTAAATCGAGTTGAACTTTAACTAAAACAAATTAAGCTTATCATCATTCGAAGCCTTTCAAAAAGGTTTAACTTGAAGTGCACGCTAAAAAATTATAGTTTACTTTTCTTACTTTTAATTCCCTTTAATATTGATTTTACACTTTTTTGGTATTAAATTCCGAATTTTTTCCAAATTGAAATTTATTCCAAAAAAGTATGAAATTTATTCCAAAATCGTATAAAATTAATATTTTTTGGCATCGTTCTTTATAAATACTTTTTAGTTTTAAAATTAAACTAAAATATTTACCGTGTGAAAAACCTGTAGCAATATGCAATCCAATGATAAAGTAATTAAAGAACTCATGAATTACTCCCAAATTACGTTTTTTCTAAAGTGTACTCATGAATAAATGTATACGAACATAATTTTTTAATTAAAAATCATAATACTTATGTTAATATGGCAACGCCGTATGGGGCTGCCACACCTCTTTAACATCAAAACATTAAACTTCCTGTTTTCACATGAGCTTTCATGTATTTTTTCTTTAATTAACAGCAGCATACCAACCTTATGAAGCGCGCAAACAACACGTGAGCAGCAGCAGAAGTAACAACAGCAATGAAACACTTGGCAGCTGTACACTCTCGTGCAACACAATATGAATATGAGCAACTTTTCATAAAGAGCAAGCAGCAACAAACAAAGGCAATACAGGTAACATTTTGGAATTTGTTACAAATATTTTTGGTTCATTTTTTTCTTTTTTCTTTTTGGCACAAAAAAGAATTTGTGCCGCGTGTTAAAATGCAATAAAAGCAGCCAGTGGCAACAGCAACAAGAACAACAAACTTTACATGCTGTGTCTGTGTGTGTTTTATACACAAGAGATCGATTGAGGGTGTTGCATGACCAGCCATTAAAAAGTTGTATGCAAAACTATAATGACTGAATTGAAACCAGTTGAATGAATGAAGGCGACGACGACGACGGAGACACAATGGTAGTGGTGGTTGGTGGAATCAATATCGAATGCGTATCAAAAAGGAAAGAAAAAAAAGTTGTATACAACATTCTCCAAGGGGAAGTGTGGGTGGGAGCAGCTTTAATTGTGTGAGTGCCTTCATTTTTGTCGCACAACGAATTCCACTTCATTTGGCAAGGCACGACAATAGGGGCAAAGAACAACCACCACCAACACAAGGAACATAAGAGCTGAAATAGCATGCGATAACTGCATTTTAAATTGGTATAATAATGTATATCAATGCACAGTGGGGAGTTTTATGGTTAAGTGTTGCATTAAAATGTTTTAGAGGATCAAGCACTTTTTGTTTTAAAGTTTTTTGCTAGAAAGAAATCTGTAGTTAAGCATTTATCAAATTATCAGTTTATATAACGAACAACAAACAATTACAAAATTAAGCTTTAATGCAAAATAAACCAAATCTCAAAGATAAAAAAATATAGAATTTAAAGATTTGTAAGAAACAAGAAAAGAAACTTAGTACACGCTTCAGAAGTGAAACATATCCAATGTGCACAAGAGCGGATGCGTATCAGTTTCAAACCCGTAACGTACATCAAAGCCGAATTCAAAACTGATTTGCTTTAAAAAATGTTAATGCTGCGTTTAAAAAAAAAAAAAATATTTTGAAGGGACTAAAAAAAATAAATAAGAAAAAAAAGAAAAAAAAAAATATAACGATCCGCCTATGGTATGATTCGAGCCCGGGTGAATCCGCGGTGATGGACCCGTTTCGAACCCGAAACGTACTTAAATACGAATTCAAAACGGATTTGCTTTTAATAATGTTAATGCTGTATATTTACAAAAAAAAAAAAAAAATGTTTTAAAGCGCTTATTAACAATTAAAAAAAAAAAGAAGAAAAAAAAAGAGATAAAAATCCTATTGTGGTGGGATTTGAACCTAGGTAAATCCGTCTCAAACCCGTAAGGAACTTTTAATACGAATTCAAAACGGATTTGATTTAAATAATGTTACGTATAATGATAATAAAAAAACTTTTTTTTTTTTTTTGTTAACTCTTCAAACAAAGTTTTTGATTCCAAATTTGGGTAGTATTTTTTATCAAAAGAAGTGAAGCGAAAGAACACAGAATACATACAAAAAAAAAAAAAAAGAAATTTGTTTAATATACATCATATAGGTCAATAGTATAGTTGTCTAATGTTTGTAAATTGATACCCCGGGATCTCGGGTTCGCCTCCTACCACCTTTGGGTTCATTGTTTTTTTTTTTTTTTTTTTTTTAATTTAAAATAAGCGCTTCACCATTTTTTTTATTTTTTTTTTTTATATGCAGCATTAACATTATTAAAAGCGAATCCGTATTGAATTTGTTTATAAAATACTTTACGTGTTCAAAACGGATTTGAGATTCCATAGGAATTTCACCCGCAAACGGGTCCGTAACGGATTCCGAAACGGATAAAATATACAAGAAAGGAATGTTTAAAAAGTGGGTGTGGTATATGTTTGAGTAGGCATATTTTTCGATCAATGTATGGTAATAAAGTTTCATCAAAATTGCTTTGATAAACTGCGAGATATGACGTGTTTAAGTCACAAAAAAGTGGGCGTGGTCGTCCAGAGCATGGTACTTACGATCGGTCCTTAACTACAAAATTTCATCAAAATATCTTGGGAAATATGACATGTTAAAATGTCCAATCGTATAAAAGTGGGTGTGGCACTAAACTGATTACGCCCACTTTTCGACTACACTAGTTTACAAATTAATTATTTTTTTCTGTGATCTGAGTGCCACTATCAAATTTTAATGTAAAATGACTCCCTGATTCAGAAAATAACTATATTTTTTTTTTCTACGGTGACGTTTTCGAGAAATCCCCCTTTTCCTGTTTTTGAAGGGGGGAAAAAATATGATCTCATATAATCACATATATCTCGTAAACCAGTAAAGCCAGCTTAACGTGTAACAAAAGAAAGGTAATAAAATTTTACATAAACAGCTCATACTTTACTTTTCGATCAGTTTTTTAGTTTCTGTGTTATTAATAAACATTTCGAAAAATTTTGATTTATCTTTTGAAAAATCGAAAAAAAAAGTTTTTCAATTGGGATATTTTCTTGAAAAAAAATTCGGTAAAATAAAAAAACTTCATTGTGCCAAGGTCTAAAGAACCCCAGTAAAAACAAGATACTAATCAACAAAATCGATGGATAAATAACGGAGTTATAATCAATTAAGTGAAAATATCAAAAGTCAAATTTTACTCTATTTTTGTAATTTTCCTTGCATAAGGCTACAATTTTGAAATTTTTTTTTCCGATTCGATCGATTCATATTTTTTTTGATTTGGTGGACCATCATTAGTAAAAAAAAAAATATTTTTATTTTTTTCGCTCGTGTAGTGTTGCCGTATTAGAAAAAAAAAACAATAATTTGAGGTGTCACTTAACTTAAACTGATCTGCAAAGAGAACATCATATTCTACTCCTTATCTGAGGATTTCATTGAAAAGGCAAATAAATTGCCTTTTTAACATTGCGCCATTTGTTGATATCAGATGAAAATTAGCCAATCTATAGTAAACCAAATTTCAAATTTAAAGCAAATTTCGATGATTTTCAGAATCTTTCTTTAACGCCGTTAACATTTTCTTGTTCGAAAAAATAGAAAAAGTCAAGTTTTATTACTTTTGTCATTTATATATTTTATTACAAAAATTTTGAGTTAATACGGACCAAGATCGGATGAAAAATGACAGCTCTTTTCTAGATTTAGTGAGTGAACCTACTAAATTACTGTCTATTTAATTAGCAAAACAAAAATTTCATATGTTTATTCACTAAATCTCGAATAGAGCCGTCATTTTTCATCCGATCTTGGTCCGTATTAGCTCAAAATTTTTGTAATAAAATATATAAATGACAAAAGTAATAAAACTTGACTTTTTCTATTTTTTCGAACAAGAAAATGTTAACGGCGTTAAAGAAAGATTCTGAAAATCATCGAAATTTGCTTTAAATTTGAAATTTGGTTTACTATAGATTGGCTAATTTTCATCTGATATCAACAAATGGCCCAATGTTAAAAAGGCAATTTATTTGATATTTTCACTTAATTGATTATAACTCCGTTATTTATCCATCGATTTTCTTGATTAGTATCTTGTTTTTAGTGGGGTTCTTTAGACCTTGGTACAATGAAGTTTTTTTATTTTTACCGAATTTTTTTTCAAGAAAATATCCCAATTGAAAAACTTTTTTTTTCGGTTTTTCAAAAGAAAAATCAAAATTTTTCGAAATGTTTATTAATAACATAGAAACTAAAAATCTGATCGAAAAGTAAAGTATGAGCTGTTTATGTAAAATTTTATTACCTTTCTTTTGTTGTCTTACATGTTAAGCTGGCTTTACTGGTTCACGAGATATATGTGATTATATGAGATCATATTTTTTCCCCCCTTCAAAAACAGGAAAAGGGGGATTTCTCGAAAACGTCTCCGTAGAAAAAAAAAATATAGTTATTTTCGGAATTAGGGAGTCATTTTACATAAGAATTTTATAGTGGCAACCAGATCACATTTTTGCTGTAAACTAGTGCTATTGTATGGCATTCATATTCGGCTCCTACATACCAAATTGAACCAAAATGCGAGTATTTTATATAACTTGATAAATATGTGGTAAAATGTTCAATTGTTAAAAAGTGGGCGCACCAAATTGCATCAAAACATCCTGTATAGTTTGCAAAACATATGTTAAAATTTGTAATAAAGTGGGCGTGGCAATAATTTTACAAGGCCAGCTTCTATCCACACCCAAAAAAATTGCTGCGGTAGTTTTAACAACGTTTTGTTGTGGATTTTACAATTCTCTGTGGATTTGCTAATTTAAAAGTTAATATAATTGAATTTACAATTAATTGTTAATTTTACAGCAAATGCAATAATTTCTACCAGAAATTTGTTAAAATTATCGATATAAACTTTTTTTTGTTGTGAAATCTACAGCAAATATTTTATTTTTCACAGCTAATTTTTCAAATGTACAACAAAATTGTAATATTAACTGCAAAAGATATGGGATGAAAAATGAAAGTAAATGCTGTAAAACATGCAGCATTTTGCTACACTTTTTTAACAGATTTTTTTGGGTGCATTACAAATTTTATTGAAATAAGTTCTATGTTTGCAAGATAAAACGGGATTTAACGAAAAGTGTCGAAAAATGTGGCGCCAAAAAAGTGTCGGGGCTTTCATATTTTACCCCTAGCGCGGTCAAAGTTCCACTTGAAAAAAAAAACAGATGTTTATATTTATGGGGGTTTTCTTATCTCTCTCTGTACAATCCCTTACGTATCTTCGCGCAGTGGAAGCAATATTATGAATTCCCTGCGAAGTTACTTCATCCAAACTACAAAAATATTACTGCACAACATTTTTCATTGCAGATCATATTAATTTTTCTATAAAATGGGTTAAATAAGCACTATTTGGGGGAATGTATTCAGAAAAGTAATCATGAAACTATATTATATTTTTGAGCGCATGGTACAACTTAAACCTAGGGATCTAAGGTTTTGAATTCTTGATAGATTGGCTGAAGTTCTGGTTTATAAAGTTGAACATATTAATATGAACTTTTTGCGTGAACTTAAGTTTTGTAAATTATTATTATTTATGTCTCATAAACTACGAGTCAAACAATCAAAAGTTTTAAAAACTGTTTTGTAAAAAATTTCTTTAGATTAAAAAATTATTGACAACCTTTTTGTAGAGCTTATACTTAGTCAAGTCTGTAAGATATTTGTAAAAAACTGATTTCTATGATTTTTGAACTCTAATCTTTTAGCACGCAGTCGAGAGATTATATATGATTTTTTATCAAGCTTTAAGAAAGTTAAAACAGTATTTACTTGTAACTTTAATTCGTTTTACTTTATATCACTTTGTTCCTTACATCATTTAGTTTAGTTACTTTTTTCTTTTAACTTAAGAAGAAACGCCCCACTGTGCACTATTGCCCCAACGAGTACATATCTTTTTGCCGGCCGGCATGTTAATAAACAGCTCAGTTCTTGTTGTGTTGTTTATAAAATTTGGCAACTGTTCCGTTATGCGACAGCGAACGAGCGACTGTTGCTACTGCTATTTCTGTTTCGATTCATGTTGCTGGGTTGCTGCTACCAGCATTTACGTTGTTATTGTTGTAATTTGTTATTATGGCCATTGAGTGCGCTCGTAATTTTAACCTACGACCATAAAATCGAAACAAATAGGAGCAATTTTGTTGAATTTTATGTTTAAACCGGATTCCATTGAATGCAGCAATGAACAAAGAGACAGCCAGCAGCAGACGTTGTTGCTGGTGCAGTTTTGTGTGTTCATTTATTTTGTTATTACCATGTGGTTTTCTGTGTCGTGTGCGCACCAACGCCCCCTTTTTACAACCCAGTAGCAATGGGTAATAGCTAGCATAAGAGTTGGTAATAGCAAAAGTGAGGGTCTAACCTATTACCGCATCGCTGAATTTTAACACAGCGATGTCATTGAAAACTCAGATGTGAACAACTCGCATACAAGGGTGTAGGAGTGTATCAGCTCTTACCTATTCATATGCCAACTCCTATGACCTATTCACCTCTTACCTATTCATATGCCAACTCCTATGACCTATTCACCTCTTACCTATTCATATTACTTTGAAGAACAAAAATTACATAACTAATTGAATATTTTTAAAAAATTATTTTTGATTGCAATTTTACGTCTTTCGCCACAAAGATTCATCCATATTGATGTAACTATAATTATTTTTATTTTACTAAATTAATTATAATTGAAAAATTGCAAGTTGAAAAACTTTTGTGTTTGGTCTGGGCCGGAGTTGAACCGAGGACCTCTCGGTTGCTACAACTTTCAATCGCAGTGCCAGTCGCTAGACCACTGCTCCATCCTCGCGCTCTTGCGAAGCTGACTTATTGACTTATTTTGTTTTTGCTAGTGGGCTATTACCAACTCGCTTACGTTTTTCATAACTAGAGCAAAAGTAAACAAAAAAAAATCGCAGCAATAATTGTCTTATTACCAACTCGCTGAAATATTCAGAACTTAAACAATCATCCTCGTCTCTTGCCCCGCAAGTTATTACCAACTCAATTGCCATTTTCAGTATTGAATTCAATTGCTAGTGGGAAGTTGTTTTACCACTACCACTGACTGAATGCAGCCACTCTGTTTATAAACTCTGTGTGCAGAAATATTGGCAAAGTTTTGTGCGAAATTTTCTGCATAATTTTATTTCACGAAAATATTTATTATGCGTTACAAAATATTTTAACGATTTAATTTGATGCATTTTAGTATTTTGTGCATATTTTATAAGTTATAAATGGGGGAAAATTAGAAATTTACTTTGGTTTTAAGTTGAGGATTTATGAAAATCAATTTAATCGCTTAAGTAGTTTTGGCGGCGATTATAATTATTAAATTTTATCTTTAAAATATTATCCTTACTTGTAGCGAATTCCAGAGCGGATTTATCAGATTTGATGCAATCTTTTAAATTTTTCGCGTAAACTTTTTTGAGGAGTGTCGAACAGCTTTATGTGTCGTACTTAAGCTAACTACATTGACATGTTGATGATCCCTCTTCTAACTTACAGTACGAGACTAAGGCAAATCCTTTACAAAAAGAAAGTGTATTTGTAGGTACTCGAGCCATATTCTCGGACTCCCTTAAAATGATCTGTAAGAAGGTTAATTTTGGCAAAAAGCTGAACTTGAATTGGAAAACGTTACATTTTCATTTGCCAAAGAGTTAATTTGAATGAAGATTAGCTTAATTTTAATTTGTAAAAAGGTGGATTTGATGTAGAAAAAAACTAATTCGATTTGGATAGGATTTATATTAAGGGCTGAATTCAATTAAGATATGGTTAAATTTGACTTTAAAAAGGTTAATTTGATTTGGAAAAAGGTTAAGTTGTATTGAAAAAGTTTTATTTTGATTTGCAATAGGGTTAATTAATATAAAGATAAGGCTAATTTTAATTTTAAAAGAAGGTTGATTTGATTTGGAAAAAGTTTAGTTTGATTTGGAAAAGGTTTATTTAATTTTAAAAAGTTCTAATTTGAGTAAAGATGTTAATTTTGATGAAAAAGGTTAATTTTGATTTCGAAACATTTTAATTTGGTTTGAAAAAATGGCAGGTTAATTTGATTTGTAGAGTTTAATTTTATTTGAAAATGGTTTATTTTAATTTGTAGAAGGGTTAATTTAAAAATAAAATTGTTTCTTTTGATTTCCAAAGAGGGTTCATTTGAGTAATGATATTGTTACTTTGATTTCCAAAAATGATATTGAGGATTCTAACCATGTGACCATGATAATGTTCATGTACCATATATGGTAACGGTATGCATTTAAGGGTTAAGTATATTATTCAAGTGACAGCTCAAGGACCAACTTTGCAGCCTTAAAGAGAGGAAATAACGATAAAGATTTTTTCATAACATTTACATATTTTTTTTTTTAAACTTCGGGTGACTAGAAATTTTCAAAAAATCTTTAAAAATAAATCATATTTTGCACATATTTTTTTATCAATATATCTGATGCAAATCTAATAACAAAAATCCTAAACAACACAAGCACTTTTCCCTTGAGCACTGAATACCATTTTCAATATGCAATAAAACATTTTTTTTGTAACCCAGCAAAATAATTTTGGCAACAATTTCTGTCCTTATTTCTCACTTTTACCACAGTGGGTGGTGATGTTGTTCCATGTGGTTTTTGCACATAAGGTGTTATTTATGATGCAAAACTTTTGTTTATTTATCGTTTTGTTTACATTAATTATTGATATTACCAAATGAGTTTATTGTGAAAATATGTAGTAGTTGCAGATGATACATACCTGAAAAACATAGAAAGAAGAAAAATACATTAATTTAATTAAAATGCATTAAAGTGTTAAAGAAATAGTGTTCATTACACTACATTACACATAAATCAAGTATTATCCCACAATGTTTTTTGATGAAAAATAATAGTCATAGATAAGCATAATAAATAATAAATCAAAATTTTATGATTCAATAACCATTACCAAAAAAATTGATAATGCTTTTGAATATATAGAGTATACGTACTAAGTATACGATAGACAGTTCAATGATCCAAAGAATCTGGTGTTGTAAAACAGCAATATAATTATGAAATGTACAAAGAAAGTTTTAACCCAACAAAACAAACTCATAACTATTTAAAATAATTCCCAAAAAAATAATAAAAAAGAAAATATACAGATAAGCGCAATTTAAACTATGAATAATCAATTTAAATGCGACAAATATTGTATTTTATCAAAAGTGTAACAATCTCAGTTGACAGCTGTCACAGTGAAATTATTTAAATAGCTAATAGCCCCATTAATAAGTTTTCTGTTTCGTAATCTTGAAATAAAAACATTTTTTTTTTTTAGATTTCTCAATAAGTTCATATTTATACAAGTTTTCCACTCCACTCCACTCCACTTATTTTAATTTTAAAAAAGGTTCATTTAAACGTAAATAAGGTTTATTAGATTTGGAAAAAAGTTAACTGTAATTTGGAAAAAATATATTTTTTTTTTTTGTAAAAGGATTATTTTAATATGAACGTAAATAAGGTTAATTTGATTTGGTTTGATAAGGTTAATATGATTTTTGATCCTCAAAAGAGTTAATTTAAACTTAAAAAAGGTTTACTTGATTTGGAAAAAGTTTAAATTAATTTGAAACTAGTAAGGATGTAACTTTTGGCCTGGCCAAAAAATAAATGCTCTACACTGCAGTATTTTGAAAATTTTGCTTATTTGGGCGGTACCACGCCCTCTTGTCCGATTTTAACCAATTTTTGCTGAGAACTTTCTTAATTCTTAGTGTCTGAGCCAAATTTGGTTCGAATATCTCAAAAAAAGCTTTCAGTATAGCGTTTTGAAGATTTTGGTAATGTGGGGTGCCACGCCCTCTTGTTCGAATTCGCTCAGTTTTTTCTCAGAGCTTGCGCTTACAATTCATAGTATGTGTATTGTGGTTGCATTGTCGTGAAAAATACTCCTAAAATTGCATTTTGAATATATTTTTGTACCGAATTTCATTGAATAATATTGCTCAGTTTTCCCAAAATTGTATTTCAACACACAGCCAGCCAGACAGACGGGCATGGCTATATCGATCCAGGAGGTGAAGCTGATCAAGAATAAATATACTTTTCTATGTCTGCCACGCCTCCTTCTCTGCGTTACAAACGGAAGGACAAAGTGAATATGATAATTGTCAAAACCAAGACTGCTTTTCAGCTTTGATAATTTATAGTTAATAGGTGTTTCACGCCTCTCCGGAGTATAAAATCATCCCTAAATTGGAAATTTGGGATCTTAAAAACCAAACTGCTTTGGAAAAAAGGTTTTGAAATTTTGAATGCTCAACAATCTTTAGAAATTTTTTCAAGACCAAGACCGAGACCAAGACTTAATGACCAAGACTTAATGTCAAAACCAAGACCAAAACCAAGACTTAATGTGCAAGGACAAGACCAATATCAATACTGCTATGGTCTTGGTCTCGGTTTGTTCATCACTAATTCACACAACTACAGTACCACTGCAAAGTGTTTTATAAAAAAGAAAAAAAAGTATGTATGAATTTGCATGCATTAAACACTTTAAAGTGTTTCATTCTGGAATATACAGCACATCTTTAAAGACAGTTTTTTGTAACCACCAATAAAATATCACCAGAAATATAACACATGCAGCATGATGGCTGCTTCTATTCAGTTATAAGATTTTTTTATTTTATATATAATACATAGTTATTATTTCAAGCTGCTGCTATTTATTTCTTTTATTCTCTCATAATCCATTAAAAAAAAAAAAAAAATTTTCCATTTTTGCAACATTTTTCAATGGTGTACTTTTATGGGCACAAGTATAATGTTTCGCAAACTCAAGTCCACCCAACATATCATTTAGCTACATGTATCATTGCAGTTCTTGTTGTTTTTATACTGTCTACTGTAGGATTATTTCTAAAATGTGGCTTGTGAGCTTACAAGTACCTTGGTCGTCTGTTTGAAATTTTCAATTGCTCGGTAAAGAATTTCAAATTGTAACCATCAATATTTGCATACAATTTGCACTTTCAACAATTTGTACAGTCATTAAGAATTTAATTTAATTTAAATGGTAGTTAAAGAAGACTTTTAGGCACAATATATATGCATATATCACAGGAAATGATTTTATAATATTCAAGGATAGTTTTGCAAACTCCTAAGCAATTGCGTTTATACGAATATCAACACAAACTCATGTATAAATTCCAAATCTAGTTTTGACATAAAATATCAAATATGAAATTACAAGTTGACCGAGACAGAGATAGAATTGACGATCAACAAGCTCTGTCGTTCTTGTACACATATCGAACTCAAGAAATAAACAGGTACATTAAGCTAGCAGAGCGAAAATGGCAGAACTGAAAAAAAAATATGGCAGAATTATAGGCTAATTATAGGCTAATTTTGGGCCCAAAAGCCGAATTTTAGGCTCTTCATTTTTTACAAAAAAAAAATAGCTCTGCCAGCTTAAGTGTAAGCCAGCAGAGCTGTTTCGAGAAAACACATACGGGACGTATATTGAAGTAAAGTAAGTAGTCAATAATTATAGGCTAATTATAGGCTATTTAAATGCCCAATCGCCAAATAAAAAGCTTTCCATTAAAAAAAAAAAAAAAAGATTCTGCTAGGTTAAGCTTAAGCTAGCAGAGCGATTTCGAAAAAAAAATATTTTGTACTAAAGAAAGTATTCAATAATTATAGGCTAATTATAGGCTATTTAAATGCCCTATCGCCAAAAGAAAAGCTTTTCATTTAAAAAAAAAATGGACCAAATCAATTTTCTTGAAATAAGGAACTTTGAATAACAACAATTCCAGAGAAAAAAAACAACAACAACAAAAACAACTACAACAACAACAAATTTACTACTACTACAACAACAATAATTTTACATAAAAGTAGGGGTAAGTGGGCGGCCTGCGGCCGCTGCTCAGGATTTAAACCCGTCAGACATCCAACACCGGCTTCGCGGCGGCCTTCGGCCGCGGATCAGTCTATAATATATCCAACAAATAGTTTTGCTAGTCAAATTGCGAGCGCAATTTTTAATAAAAATTTTTTTAAATAATAAGTAGCTACTGCACTTGTATAAGACTGATCCGCGGCCGAAGGCCGCCGCGAAGCCGGTGTTGGATGTCTGACGGGTTTAAATCCTGAGCAGCGGCCGCAGGCCGCCCACTTACCCCTACTTTAATGTAAAATTACTGTTGTTGTAGTAGTAGTAAATTTGTTGTTGCTGTAGTAGTTTTTTGTTGTTGTTGTTTTTTTTTCTCTGGAATTGTTGTTATTCGAAGTTCCTTATTTCAAGAAAATTGATTTGGTCTATTTTTTTTAAAATGAAAAGCTTTTCTTTTGGCGATGGGGCATTTAAATAGCCTATAATTAGCCTATAATTATTGAATACTTCCTTTAGTACAAAATGTTTTTTTTTTTCGAAATCGCTCTGCTAGCTTAAACTTAACCTAGCAGAATCTTTTTTTTTTTTTTTTTAATGGAAAGGTTTTTATTTGGCGATTGGGCATTTAAATAGCCTATAATTAGCCTATAACACTGGTCTACACGATTTTCGACTGGACCAACCAAATAGTGTTCCTAAAGTTATTTGGTGCGCTGAATTCGAATCTGCAATCGGTTTTTCTCTATCAGGTCAGGTTTTGGAGATAATCGACCTTTTCGATTTTTGAGGTTATAGCTCCATTTTTTTGAACATATTTTGAGAAACCCAATTTCGATCGAATATGTTTTTACTTTTTTATAGAGAAAAATTGTTAAACTTTCAACAAGTGTACCAATATCTAAGATCCGATTCAAATTGGCTGAGTTATAGCAACGAAAAGTTCATTTTTATAGTAGTTTTTTACACTTTTTCGTGTTTAAGCCAAATTAAACACGGTTTTTTTTGCCAGTAGCTTATACAAATATATATTTTTCATATTTTAGTTTAATAGTGTATTTAATTACAAATATTTGAAGTTCAATTTTAGCAAAATCGGATCATTTTTTAAAAAGTAATTAAGGTTTTAGTGAAATAAGACCATTTCGATTTTGAATGAATTTGTTCAACAAAAATTTAAAAATAATGTGTTTTCTATGAAAATCGAAATGGTCTTATTTCACTAAAACCTTAATAACTTTTTAAAGAATGATCGGATTTTACTAAGATTGAACTCAAAATTTTTGCAATTAAATACATATTGAACTAAAATATAAAAAATATATATTTGTATAAGCTTTTGGCAAAAAACCGTGTTTAATTTGGCTTAAACTCAAAAAAGTGTAAAAAACTACTACAAAAATGAACTTTTCGTTGCTATAACTCAGCCAATTGGAATTATATCTTAGATATTGGTACATTTGTCAAAAGTTGAAGAATTTTTCTCTATAATAATGTAAAAACATATTCGATCGAAATTGGGTTTCTCAAAATATTTTCAAAAAAAATGGAGCTATAACCTCAAAAATCGAAAAGGTCGATTATCTCCAAAACCTGACCTGATAGAGAAAAACCGATTACAGATTCGAATTCAGCGCACCCAAATTACTTAAGAAACATCATCCTCTTCTCCAGTCGAAATTTTTTTCGAAATTTGTTGACCAGTGTAATTATTGAATACTTACTTTCAATATACGTCTCGTATGTGTTTTCTCGAAACAGCTCTGCTGGCTTACACTTAAGCTGGCAGAGCTATTTTTTTTTTTTTTTTAAATGAAGAGCCTAAAATTCGGCGTTTGGGCCCAAAATTAGCCTATAATTCTGCCATATTTTTTTTTCAGTTCTGCCATTTTCGCTCTGCTAGCTTAATGTACCTGAAATAAACGTTATTCATACATAAGTCCTTTCGCAAGGCAGTTCGAAAATATAAGAAAGGGTCCAAAACCTCCCGAGCACCACCCCACTGATCTGAAGATTGGACCATAAACAGGAAAAAAAACCATGAAAAATCAGATCGTTCTGGAAGATTTTGCGAGTGCGATAAAGCGAAGTGAAATATTGCAAAGAGGTGAGTGTTATGCATTTTTATGCAGTACTAGCGGTTTTACCCGGCGTTGCACGGGTTTTAATAAAAAGCCAGATTGCACAAAAAAGCTAATAACGAAAACATTTTTTTTTATTTTTTAAAACATGTGCCACAAAAAGATGATCCGATATATTTATTTTTTCGGTAAAATTCCAAAAGTATCGCAAAATATTAAAAAATACATTGAAGAAATCGGTAAGAGTTCAAGTTTATGGGAAAACGTCCAAAATATCGGTAAATGTCCAAAAGTTTCGAGATACACCGAAGAAATCGGTAAAAGCCCAAAAGTATCGAGAAACATCTAAAACATCGGCAAAAATATAGAAGAACATCTAAAGTATAGGTAAGAGTCCAAACATAACGAAAAACATCCAAAATATCAGTAAAAGTCCAAAAGTTTCGAAAAATATTGAAAAACATCTAAAATATCGGTAAAGGTCCAAAAATGTCGAAAAACACCCTAAAATCGGTAAAAGTCCAAAATTATTGGAAAACATTGAAGAAATCGAAAAATATTCAATATATCGAAAAGGGTCTAAAAGTTTCGGAAAATATTGAAACACAACGAAGAAATCGGCAAAAGTCTAAGTTTATCGAAAAACATCCAAAATATCGGTAAAATTACAAAAAAGAAATCGAAAAAAATCTTATATATCGGTAAAAGCCCAAAAGTTTTGAAAAATATTGAAACACAATGAAGATATCGGTAAAAGTCTAAAAACAAAACATATGTACATCGAAGAAAACGGTCAAAGTCCAAGTGTTTCGAAAAACATCCAAAATATCGAAAAAAGTCAAAAAGAATTCAAAAATATTGAAAAAAAAGTAAAACATCGTTACAAGTCCAAAAATATAGAAAATATTGAGTTGGCATCACTGACGAAATCACTCTCATTTTTGCTCTCATCAACAACACAACATCAAGAATAAACTAGTAAGAGTGTTACCTTTAGCCTGGCCAAACATTGAATACCCTACACAGCAGTATTTTGAAAATTTTGCTTATATGGGAAATGCCGCGCCCTCTTGTCTGAATTCACCCAGTTTTTTTTCAGAGTTTGAATTTATAGTTCTAAGCATTTGAGTGAAATTTGGTTGGATTATCTCAAAAAATGTTTTCAACATAGCGTTTTGAACCTTTTGCTTATATGGGAGGTGCCACGCCCTCTTGTTCGATTTTATGCAGTTTTTGCTTAAAGCTTGTATTCATAATTCTTAGTGTCTGAGGAAAATTTAGTTCGATTACATCAAAAAACGCTTTCAGTATAGCGTTTTAAAGCTTTTGCTTATACGAGAGGTCCCACGCCCTCTAATCTGAATTCGCCCAGTTTTTGTTCAAAGCTTGCGCTTACGATTCGTAGTATTTATGTGTATTTTGGTTGTATTATCGTGAAAAATACTCAAAAAATTGCATTTTGGATATATTTTTTGTATGGGCGGTAGGCGTGTCCGTTGACCGATTTCGCTCATTTTCAATCCCCCGAGCTAACTTTGACGACGGAGGCTTTGCACCAAATTTCATTGAATTATCTTGCTTGGTTTTTTCCAAAAAATGTATTTCCACACACAGCCAGCCACCCAGCCAGCCAGACAGACGGACATAGCTTATCGACTAAGGAGGTGACGCTGATTAAGAATATATATACTTTTCTATATCTGTCACGCCTCCTTCTCTGCGTTACAAACGGAAGGACAAAGTGAATATACCCTGGGTGTAGGGTATAAAAAAAAAACAATAAATGAAAGAGACGGAAAAGACAACAACAACACATTACTCATGGTGCAGCAAGCTATAGTGACTGAAATGCAAACGATCATTTTTATGCAAGCATTGAATTTTTTTTTCAACAACTTCATACTAAAAAAAATAAGGTTTATCTTATAAAAACCAAAAAATTAAGTACACAAACCTGTTCCTTATTACACGTAGAACATTTTAAAAAAAAAATTATTAAAATCGGTTCGGTATATTTTGCACCAAATCGTTACATATAGTTTTCATATAAGCAATTTTATATAAATAGTATAGATTTGCGTTAAGTTTTCCAATTTTATATCGAGTTTGCTGAAAATTTTTCGCCATTTTTCGCCACTAGAATTTTGCCAGTCACTTAAGGGATGGCTGCCGTTACCGGTTGTGGGCCACCATGTTTTTTGCATGAAAATTATTGCAAATCAATGTTCCTCGCACCAATTTGTAGCCAATTCTATCAAATGCAACGGTGGCTGCGATCGGCTAGTGCATTTGAAACGCACTGCTATAAAAAAGAGCTTGTGTACATGCAAAAATTGCGAATCCGATGAGGATGATTAATAATTTGAAAAAGTCACATTTTCTTGATGTTTTTTCGCCACCAGAGGCTTCATTGATAAATAAATTTTGATAATACATATTTCTTAACTGGTTTTTCTTAATAATTTTGCATTTGAAGTGGATTTTTCAGGGTGGCCCACAACCGGTTACACAATTTTCTGCCTCTAGCTTTCCATTTGTACCCACAAGCCCGAAAAATGTATACTTGAATGCGAGTTACGGGCAAAAAACGAAACCCGGCCCACAACCGGTTACATTCCCTTACGATTGTATCTAGTGGAGACGATGAGGTTTGTTTGTGTAAAATTTATTTTCTATATACATTCTGGACTGTTAAAGAATCATAGAGCAAGTTTCAGTCAGCCAGATGGTCTATGTATAAGCGAGTGTACGTTTGATTGCAGTTTAGTTGTAGTTTGATTGCAGTGCAGTAAAGTAAAACTGTTGAATAAAAAGATTTTGCTCTGAAAAGGAAATAAGAAAAAGAATTTTGTGTAAAGAACAATGAAGTCTGTGGCAAAAAGGAAAAACTGCTTATGTCGATTTAGGAAAAATACAGTAAGCTCAGTTTTTAATTAATTCTGGGAAAAGTTATTCGATTTTAAACTTTTTCAGAAATATAAAGAGAGAAATTACTCGATTTTAAACTTTTCAGCAAAAAAAGGAGGATTGTAGGGGGAGTATGAGTAGTTTTCGGTAAAATTTTCTCATCTTAAACTTCGCATGGAGAATAGAAGGTCACATACCTACTTTGAAGTCAATATTTCTCAAATATATCAAAAAAATGTTGTCATTTCTTAAAGTCATAAATCAAATAATTGTCATAAGAGACGTTCGAAGAAACTTTAGAGAAATGCACTATGAAGCAAAAAAAAAAAAAATGTTTAAATGACCTCTTCTCATTCGAATGAAGCCAAGAAAAATGAATTCCAATAAAATTTCGCTTGGCAATAATTTTTTATTTATAGATTACTAAAAATTTTCCAACCATTATAAAAAACAAACTCTCACCTATAAAACAAAGTACTTGGAGTTAATTAAAGTCAAAGCCAAGATAAAGACGGCAAAAGATTTTGCTGAAAAAAGTTAAGATAAAAAAAAGAAGACAAAGTAAATTAGCTATGATCCAACCATCACATTAGATAGGTGATACTGAAGACCTCCAATAGACTTGGGATCACGTTTAAGCAACAAATTGAACAACAATCAATTGAACCAACAACAACAAATTTAATAACAAACACTGACACTAAAAGTAATTGAAGTTACACGCCGCGTACTTTTACTCACTCATTACCAACCACTTGTTGGTGTTGTTGTTTATGTAATGTGATCAGTTTGTTTGGTTATAGTTAAAAAACCGTTTATTTAGTACACTGAGGAAAAGAGAATGTTTTTCGGAAAAAACAAAAATTATTAAGTTCAGAGCATTTATGTATATGGGCATGCCAATGGTGTCGAACGTGACCGTAGAACACATTTGAAATAAAAAAGTTAAGGTTAAACGTTTCGTTTTCAAGATAATTGCAAAAAATCCAAGGCTTTCGCACGGGATAAAAGCAGAAGTGAAACGCCGAAACCTGCGAAAATATTTCAATTTGGTTTCAAAATAGTTTTGATTTTCCCCAAAAATGATTCATACTTTTTTCTTCGCACGGGACGTGTCGCAGGGGACACCTTTTTTGAGTTGACGCGGTATCATCAACTTTTCCAAAGCAAGTTATTTGTCCTGATCCATTTTGGCATTTCCATAGTGTCGCACGTGACCGTCGAACACATTTTAAATAAAAAGAATTCAAAATAGAACGGATTTTTATTTTTACAATAGGCTTAACTTATAACTCTTAATTATCCCTATAATTGGAGCTAAGTTTGATTTTGGGGAATTTTTCGTTTTCAAGATAATTGCAAAAAACCAAGGCGATCACTCGGGACAAAAACATAAGTGGCTCTGGTGGCTAGCAATACAAGCGACGATTTCAGGGAAACCTGAGGCAATATTTCAAAAAGGCTAATTTTAGAATGTTGTGCATTGATGTCTCTTAAAAATTGTCTTGATTTTACCCAAAAATGATTTATACTTTTTTTAGTTTTTATCAGGGTCGCATGCGACATGTTGCACGAGACATTTTTTTTTTCACCATACAAATTTTAAATTGAAAATCTTTCAAAAAAAACAGAATTTGCCAGTGAATGTTGGTTCACCTTATCTTATTAAGTTGACGAGGCATCATCAATTTTTCCAAAGAATGTCATTGGTCCCTATCCATTTTACACATGTACTAAGTCTCATAAATTATGAGTTTTTTTAAGGGCGTGGCATCGCCCATTTTCGCAATGAACATTATTTGTTCTGGCGCTCTGTACACATGTATCAAATATTTTCAGAGATATGATGAAGTGATTTTGTATTTGTCTTGGTGTTTTCTACGTAAGTGCCAAATTTTGTCCATGTACGCTAAATAGTTTCAGAGATATGATGATTTAAATTTTTGGCTCACGGTTTACCTTTCTATGAAAATAACGATATGTACAAAACCTCATTAGTGGTGAATTTTTTTTAAGGGACGTGGCATTGCCTATTTTCCCAGTGAGCATTATTCGTCCCGACACCCTGTATACATTTATCAAATCTCATTTATGTGCGTTATAAATTGTCGGAGATCGTTGTCTTGGATATTAAAACTTGGTCTTCATGTTTGTTTTAATGTTAGGTCTTGGTTTTTGGTTTTGATCGTTATCTTGGTTTTAGTCTCGGTATAGTACTGGTTTTCTTCTTGTTGTTGGTCTCGAACGCGGTTCTATTCTTGGTCTTCTTTATAGTCTTGGTTAAGGCCTTGATTTTTGTCTTAGTCATAGTTTGGTCTTGATCTCTGTCTTGGCCTTAGTCTTGGTTTTGGTCGTCGTATTTATCTTGTTTTTGGTTTTTTGGTCTTAATCTTGACCTTAGAAAAACAAAATAATGGAAGTTTAGCATGGAATTTCGTACTGAGAGATGATTTTATGTTTGAAAGGGGCCATCATTTTGGGCACTATGTCTTGGTCTTGAAATCATAGTAGTGTTTTTGTCTTGGTCTCGAAATATATTCAAGTTCAAGACTAGTTTTGCTCATGAAAACAATAGTTTAGATGGTAGGACAAAAGCCACCTGAAAAATGTCATTGAAGAAAGAAATTCATGGTTCGCAAATGATCACATGCAAAATATGCAAATTATAGTGCATTATAACAAACGTAAGTTTGTTAAAAAACATTGGTGTCAAGCAAAAAATATATCTATATATGAACAAAGATATGTATATGACATGATTCAAAAACACGGCATGGTAACTATAACCAAATATTTTTATCATCCAATAGCGATTATTCCAATTGTTAAAAAAGATAGGAATGAATTATTTTCTCAGTGTATTGCATTCATTCAAAAGTCTGGAAGATCCACTTTCTGCTATAAAATACCAGTAATAACAACCACAACAACAACACATCTTCGGAAAGCATACATACATACGCACGTAAATACAAGTGAAACAAGTGAAATAAACGATCGGTCAAAGCAGCCAATGAGAGAAAAATTACAATTGAAAGTGCGCTGACTTTTCGAAATCGCCATAAGGTAGCAGTGGTGCCAGATAAGTTTGATTGAAAATATTTTTGAATTTTTCATCTTTTATGATTTTTCCAAATTGTAACGAAATTTTTTTTAGTTTTTCTGCGTACATCCTTAAACTCCGAAAATTCGAAAAAAAAACATTATTTTTGTTTTTTATCTTTTCGGTTAACCATAACCTTTGTTTTGAATTTAATTTTTTTGGTTAACTTTTATTTTTGATTATTATTTTTTCGTTTTAATTTTTTCACTCAAAAATAACTTTTATTTTTGACTTTTATTTTTTTCGGTCAGCGATGACTTTTATTTATGAATGATTATTTTTTAAACACCCTACGTACAGCACTAGGTATGTCTGTGAAAAAAAAGATTTTACGGGAAAACGAAGCCAATTAATTTAATGAAATTTTGTGCTACGCCAAAGTCGTAGAAGTGAGCTAGGGTTTTTGAAAATAAGCTTAATCGGTTAACGGAAGAAACTTTTATAGCGCTGTATTAAGAGCTTTATTTACGGGCGTGGCACTTCCCACACAAGCAAAACTTTTAAAATGCTGTGGTGTATGGTAAATAACGCTGAAATTCTTTTCATCACTTTTTCTCAACCACAAACTCAATAACCTTGGCAACACTTGAACCATAACATCAGCATTTAATCTAAAAATAAAAAGCGATGATGATAAGTTAACAACATTTGAGCCGACTAATGTACAAAGCCAATTGGAAAGGCTTTTCAATTTACTAGCATTATTTGTACATTGGAACGAATGAAATGTCAAGTGAAAAAAAAAAAGAAAAAGAAAAACAAATAAAAAACTAAAAAATGCCAACGACTTTCTTTCACGGAACATGATGAATTTTATTTTTCTGGTTGAATTCAACTTGACCGACACATAAAATTTCAACTCTTTCCCAATGTCACGGATCTTGCTGCACAGCACAGTATGTGTGAGTGAAGCTGCTGTTGCTGCTGCTACAAAGTGTGTCAACAATGGTTTAACGGCTAACGGCTATTTTGGTCAATAAAACACACAAGCGACCAGGCTGAAAATTGGAATTGCGTTGCTTAGACAGGTAGCAGGTTTTAAAAAAAAAAAAAAAAATCAAAAAAAAATTAAAAATTTAATCAACATGAGACGAGTTGAAGTTCGAAGCATTTTACTTGCTTGACTTGACTTTATTTGCTGACTCTGACTCGCAAATGTCAGCATGTTTTTTAGCCTCATCCGTGTCCATGGCGGTTATTGGTTTTTAGGTTAATTGCCAATAATTGCAGTCAGGCAGCAAGCGGCAAGTAGGCAGGTCTTATGCCAAACAAGCAGTTTAAGTAATTAGTCAATGAATTCGAAGGAAAGTACTTAGCTCCGACTTAATTCATTTTTTGACTTCGTGCTGCATGTTTCAAAATGTAATCAATTCAATTAAAATGCAAAACGTAAAAAAGAAAAACCTGGGTGCAGCAGCATAATTTGGTGCTGGTGGTGCTTTTTGCTTTATTGCATATTTTACTTCCTACTGCCACTTTGCATGTTACTGTCAAATTTTTCACTCGCTTTTCATTTGCATAGCGATATCTTCTTACTTTTTATGTTATGTTGCTTCATTTCCCTTTTTGACAGGCTTTTTTTATCCAATTTGATATGACTATCCATCCATTAAAGGTGGTCAAACGTCTCGATTCTTTAATTTTATGTATCAACATATTTCACTTAGTTGGCAGCAAATGACTTCAATTTACAGTCTTCACGTGCAGCTGTTCGGTTGGATCCTTTACATTGTATTTTATCGGCTATTGCTATAATTTTGAACTCAACATTTGTAGTGTTTCGGGATTTTTATTTTTTTTTTTTAGCGTATCTTAAGGAATTTTTCTGTATAAATTAAATAAATCGCAGACGTTAAAAGCATTTTGAGGATGTTTTCACTGGCTTTGGGGTGTTTTTCCAGTTTTTTAATTTTGACATTTGTAGTGTTTCACTTTAGAATTTTTGCTGCTATATGCAATTATTTTGCTCGAGTTAAATTAAATGTTTAAACAAGTGTAGGTAATGAAGCTAAATCGCTTTTATTAGAGACTTGTGGGTGGCACTGCACTATGAGCGTAACTTGAATGATCAATTTCTCTCTCAAAGCTAGACATGCGTTGATTTCTGAGTGTGATTTATGTTCAAAATAAATAAGGAAGACGTCTTTTTGAAAAACAAGTCTCATCAAAATATACATTTGAAAAACTGCATCTTTTGTTCTTTGGCAACTGCCATTCTTCAACAGAAATTTGACATTTAGTCCACGTGTTCTATATAAAATGCCCAGGATGGGCGTGTTCACAAAAGCCGTAAGGTTCGTAAGAACAGACTAAAGATGAAATTAAGTGGAGAAGTTCAAGACCTTTCCTTAAATCGAGATGAAGTGTTGGTTTTTGTAAGAAATATTTTGAAGGTGGAATGGGTTTGTAATTCGAACTAAGCGTGAGGCTCTGAAATTGCAAAATTTTTGCTTTTTTTACTAGCTCTTAGTTAGTACGGGGCACCCAAATCTTCTTGATGCCATGTAAAATAATTTGAAAAACGTTGCTCTTAAGGGTAAACTGGAGTACCAATTGACACAGGGCATATTTGATACTGCCTGAAATGCCGAAGTAGATTTATTGCAATCAACGTCAAGTGTTCCATATTTGGGGCACTTTCGAAAAAGAAGACTCTTTTGAAAAATAGAAAAATTTCAATCTTAAATAATCAATTTTTTAAAAGTAGAAACCCCAGTTTACCCTATATAACACTTGTAGTATCGATACTGCTAATTCCACAACAGTGCATTTACTGCACATGCTGCAAATGATAATGTTGCATAAAACAAATCGGTGGCCATCAACCAACCATCTAACCAGCCAGCCAACTATCCCCAAGCCAATCAACAGCATTGTCGTGTTTTAATTTTAATTCATTTAAAAGCCGCAGTAAAAGTCATTATTTTAGTTTTTAATCAAAAAAAAAAAAATTGTGAAGTTGAAGTGGCCTCTTTCGGTGGGTGGGTTGGATTTTATGTAAATGCCACATATGTTTGTAAGGTGCTTCACTTTTGGGTGACTTCCTGTGGTTTGCCAACTCTTGAAATGCAATTAATTATCAGGCATACTTCGCTTATTAGCTAAAAGGTGTGAATGCAGTCACAGCAGTATAGCACAAACACTGCATTATCGACAGTTACAAATTGCTTAAAAGCTTTATGTGTGTAGATAGATTTCTCGCTTCAGATAACGAACTTATGTACCGCCAATGTTATACTTAGCACATTTTCTCCTGCAGTTACTGCGCGGCGGTATTTTTAGGGTGCGTTTTTATGTTTGAGTTAATTTTTTAACACTTCAATTTAGTGCAGCAGTAAAGTTTTTTCTTGCAATTAATTAGTTCATTTAATTTGAAGTACGTGCGCTGCTTAGCACGCGAGCTTTGTTTTAATTTTGTGGTATTTTTTTTGTGGAAACGTCGTCGTCATAAGTGTAGAAGTTTTCTAAGGAACTAATTAAAAGAAGCATAAGAATGAAATGAGTTTTACCTTGAAATTGGTAGTTCAATTTAAAATTTTTGAAGGTTGTATTTGAGGCTTTCAACAGTGTTCTAGGCGCTCATGATAGAAATAAGAATCACCGCCCAACTGTTATTGAATGTTGGTTTTTTTAAATTTCTTCGATCAATAATACCTGGTGAATTATATTTTCGATTATCTCTATAAATTTCAACATTTATCTTAAATAGCCATTCACACTTTTTTGCGATTATTTTCTAAATAATCGATTAATCTGTCAAATAATCGAAAGGGACCTTACGATACATTTAAATCGTAAGTTGAAAGAAAATAACCGATTGCACAGGTTTACAAAATAAAAAAATGTCATGTCGTTTTGACCAGACTATGTGTTTCCTAGGGACGTTGACTTCCTGAATACAAATCCGGGGTCCGTTTTTTTCCAGAACGTCTGAGAAAAAAGATTTCAAGGTCATATGGAGGTCAAAATGGTCATGTGTCGTTTAGTGATAAATTCGCTACAATTCTAAAACTAATTTTATATCATTGAATTCTTAGTTATAAAAAATAATATGTGATCAAAAAGGGTCTATTGGGCCTAGTTTCGGAGATATAGCCATCGGAAGATCCGAATATATCTTCTATGAAAACCGCTATAAGTTGGGAACCACTGGATGGATTTGGAAAATATTGATGTCATATGAAATGTATTTTGTTGTTGTTGGTGTTGTTGACGTATTTTTTGTTGTAATTGAAAAATTTATACAAATTTCAAAAAGGTCATATCTCCAAAACTATGAATCCAATTGAAAATATTTTTAGAGGTTGTCAAATTACCTTTCATATGACACCAATTTTTTTCAAATCCATTCAGGGGTTCCCGACTTATAGCGGTTTTCATAGAAAATATATCCGGATCTTCCGATGGCCACATCTCCGAAACTAGGTCCGAGATACCCTTTTTGATCACATATTCTTTTTAAGGACAAAGAACTCAATGATAAAAAATTAGTTTCAGAGCTTTAGCGAATTTATCACTAAACGACGCATGAACCCCATTTTGACCTCCATATGACCTTGAAATCTTTTTTCTCAGACGTTCTAGAAAAAAACGGACCCCGGATTCGGATTCAGGACGTCAAAGTTCCTAGGAAACACATAGTCTGGTCAAAACGCCATGACATTTTTTTTTTTTGTAAACCTGTGTTATTAATTGTTTTTCGATAAATCGTTCCATTACACTTTTTTCACGATTATTTTGGAAATAATCGATTAATGTCAATTAATCGGAGTTGAATTTACGATACATTTAAATCGTTAGTTGAAAGAAAATAACCGATTATAAATCGTTATTCGATTAATCGTCTCATCGCTTATATTATATAACCATTATTTTAGATATTTTTTTTTTCGATCAGTAACCTGGTGACCAATATTTTTAACATTTACTAATTTCAGTCATTGAACGGTATATTTGGTTCTTACTTTTTCGGTAGAGAATTTACTTTAATTTACACGCTAACTTTTGATTTAAAAAAAAACTTTGATTTTCAAAGAAAATCAAAATTGTTTCATTTTATTATTTAAAGTCTCTTTTGAAAAGCACAAATCCTCGTTAAGAGTATTTTCTCAGCTGCTGCTGCTTTTTTAGAAGGATTTAACTTTAAATGTAATCAACTTTCCAAGTTGTGATGACTTTTTTTTTAATCCTTTGCTTTCATTCTTTTTGCTGCACATTTAACTTTATCTCTGTAAGTAATATTGTTGAATTGTCACTGTAACTATGAGTACTCTGCTGTCATGCTCTATTGTCTGCGATTTTAAATTTCTACAAGAAAATGTAGATAGTATTTTTTTTTTCTACTGCGCTAAATAGTAGGACAAAATGCAATTTAGCTTTTCTTTTGAAATTCTTTGCAGTCAAATATCCTTTTTTTTCGTTTTTGATTTCCTACATTTTCTTGGTTCTTAACTTCTTTGTTGTTGTCAAGCGCAATTTGTACGTGCTCAAGCTGCGAATGACTCGTTGTCGTCGAATAACTTGGCAACTACAGAAGTTAAAACTAATGAGATTCTAGCCAATTGATGCATGTATGTAGGAATTGCTTATCTTGGTATGGGCAAAAATGTCATAACTAACTTGCACTATATTTTTTGTTCATTATTTTTTTGCAACACATATCGAAAAATTTAAAACCATTGGTAGAGTTTATATATGTGTGAACTTAAAAGTTGTCTTTTGATTTATTTGTCAGTCCCCTGGCGTGTTATCCTCTATAGTTGGTTGTGTTTACTTATATATATTTATTTGAGTGTAGTTTTTAGCGAATAGTCTGCATTTAAGCAACATTTTTAGAGCACGATTAACATACAAAAGCGTCAGTCCCCTGACTGTAGCATCTTGTCACCAAAGTAAATACACAAATTGCAATCCGCTAAATAGTAAATTCTTACGTAGTATGAACTATACAGCACTGGAGGTTACCTCTCAAAAGAAATATCTTCCTTCCAATCTTAAAAGGGCAATATTGTAAGCATCAGTCAATCGATGTTCAAATCTCGATATAGAGACTTTTAAGATGCTGCTTCGTTTCAAACAAAATTCTTTTTTATTTTATACAGGCTGCTGTGTACGTATCCGCTGCTTATTTCGCTTTATCATGCCAGGCCTGTTTTCGAAAGTCATCGCAATAATGCATGTGATCACATGCATTTTTCAAAACCATTTTTAAAATACAAAAAATTGTACAAATCAGCTCAAAATATGAGAAATAATGGAGAAAAGAATATATAACCAATCTCAAGAAGCAATATTTCATAAATTACGTAAGACTTTTAGAGAGGAGGGAGTCATTATTTTCTTCAAAAACTATGAAAACATTTTAAATGGGTCCAAAATGTTCGAAAAATATCTTATCAATTGAGACTTAAATGCTTAACTTTCAAAACTCGATATAGAATTTTGAGGTGCTTCTTCATTTCAAACTAAGCTCTTTTATCTTGAACACAGACAGCTGTGTTCGAATCCGCTGTCAATTTCGGCCCATCACATTAAGTTTATTTTTAATAATCATCATAATAGTGCATGTGACCGCATGCATATTTTCTAAATCAATTTTAAGATGAAAACTCAAGCAAGAAGAACGCTACTACAAAAATATCAACGAATAATGACTATTGTGTGGTCAACATCATTAATATTGTGGCGAAGTGATATGTTTTTAACAATATAGCGTCAAAATCATACAAAAGCTCTACTTCAAGTGAATTTGTTTATTTTACAGGCGTTACAAAATCAGTAGCAAAAGAGACTTGAAAATTTGTATTATTTTTCTATTTTATTAAATTAAATAACAAAAATGCATGAAATACAAATACAGCAAACAGTATATTTTCCATATTGACATTGAATACCCAGTTATTAGCAGTGATGTAAACAAAAAAAAAGCTGCCAACAAAAAATAACAAAATCCAATCAATACAAAACGACATTCAAGTGGCAAAAATTAATTTGATTTGCCAACATTACGTCAAAAAATAACAAAATACAAAAAAAAAGCTAGTTGCCACTGTACTTATGTAAAAAAGCCAAAGTCGGTGAAAACAGCAACCAACTTAAGTACCGGTAATAAATTTAAAAAATCAATGGCATAATGTACTCATAATTAGATGTGACAAATGGAAGTGTAGTTTGCTATTAATAAAACATTCGCTCAAGTGCATAAACGAGAAAAATGCTCATGGTAAATTAAAAAAAAATACAGCTAATCCCCTTTTAAATTATAAAATGTCAGCTCAGCTGTCATTAGTTTTTTAAAAGTTTTTTTTTTTTTGTAAATACACCAGGTGTAAAAATACCAGATAATAAACTTTGAAGTTTTAACGTCCAAAAATGTGGCACACGCCGGTATGCAAGCAAGCAGATTAGGCGAGGGTCATTTTACCCCTGTTGACCATGGTTATTTTAAGTACTTTATTCAGTGTGCAAATGTGTGGTCGGTCTGTATGATAAGATAACGTTGGTAAAACACTTTTTTTCACTTCATTCAGCATGAACATAATATTTTTTGTTATAAATAATAAATGAGCTAATAGCCAACACTTTTTATTTTAAAAAATTGACAACAAAAAATTTATGGCACCTTTTTGTGTTAACAGAAAAGAAACTCGTAAGGGTGGTACCTTTGGCCTGGCCAAACATTAAATATCATCTTATCCGAGTTCACCCAGAGCTCGCAATTATAGTCCTAAGTGTTTGGGTGAAATTCAGTTGGATTATCTCAAAAAACTCTTTCAGTATAGCTTTTTGAAACTTTTGCTTGTATCGCAGGTGCCACGTCCCCTTATCCGAATTCGTTTAGCTTTTGCTCAGAGCTTGCGCTAACTATTCCTAGTATATTCCTATGTGTATTTTGGTTGCATTGTCTTGAAAAATACTCCTAAAGTTGCATTTTGAATAGATTTTTTGTATGGATGGTAGGCGTGGCCGTTGACCGATTTTGCTCATTTTTAATCCTTCTAGCTAACTTTGATGACGGAGGCAGAGTACCAAATTTCATTGAATTTCCACACACAGACAGCCATCCAGCCAGACAGAGGACATGCTATATCGACTCAGGAGGAGCCACTGATCAAGAATATATATAGTTTTCCAAACCTGCCACGTCTCCTTCTCTGCGTTACAAACGGAAGGACAAAGTGAATATATATATTTTATACTTATTTAAATATTGTACTTCATTTGTTTTCCCTGCTCATGTGAAGTTGGCACTGCAATTTTCGAAAACCGAGAAAATTTTTAGAGTGCTGAACTCAATGGGAAAGTACCGCTTTTTCAAAATATTTGTACTTTTTATGTGATCGCAATACTAGGTTCTAAGGAATACAAAAATATCGGAAAGAAGTTCTGATAAGAGTTCTAGGTAGCTCTCAAAAAGTTCTAAAGACTATACTAGCACCATTTTTCCAAAATATTCATAGTTTTTAAGTAAATCACAAAATAAGATTCCATCGGTTACTAAGTGAAAAAAAAAAATGTTCTCGGACTGGAGTTCTGTTTAGAGTTCTGGGTAGGGCTCAGCTTCTTAAGAAAGTTCTAGTAACTAACACTTTTTCAAAAAATGCGTCATTTTCATGTAAATCCCAAAATAAGGTTCCATAGGTCACTAAGAAAAAGAATCACATACAAAAATAAATGGACAATTTTACGCAATTAGGATATTTTTCTACTTTTGGTGGTCAACTACATGTTAAATTCAAAAATCCATTTTGGGTCCGTTCTTGAATAAACATGAGGTGAATTTAAAATTTTGCATATAGAAATATTACACAAATCTCAAAAACTCCAAGTATTTATTGTTTTAACTTAAGTGCCTTTTTATGTTCTTTTTTTCCATAAAGAAGCAGAACCAAACAGAACCAAACATTACTTAAAAAAATTTTAATATTTATTTAACATTACTTTTAGCCATTTGAAGCTTGAAAAAGAGTGAAAAGCATACAGAAGATTTATATTTATTCTGCAAATACCTTTGCTAGTGACATATTAAAATTCGCTATGGAATTCACAATTTACAGAAGAGTTCTTAAAGTGTTGCTTTCTGAGAGTTTAATGACATTCATATATTGTCAATGCTTTTAGGTTTCATATACAAATATATACAAATATACAAATGTATACAAAATCCCATTAGCATAAAACTCCCGAAAGTGCACAAATGTAAGTCATAACGTTGTCATGTCATTTGAAAATTAATTTTCATTAATGTAATGTAATGCTAAAATATCAACGACTATTGATAGTAAAACATTAAAGGTAATTGAGCGCTATAAGTTAATTACACAATTGGCAAATCCCCAGACAAAACTTGTCAATGAATACAAGTATTATCAATAAAATATCACAAAAAATACGAACAGCACAACAGATGTCGTTGTATAAACTACTACTGCAACTACAATAACAATTAAGGCTACACAAAGCATTTATCATTTATTGATAACTTGATTAATTTACGCTTTCAATTGCGCAAAATTATACAATTTAATTAAAAACGCACCAACATAATACGAATATTCGAAATTGTTATGCTGTAAAATTGCGCGTGCTTTTCAAAATACATAGATACAACATTGATGTACCCAATGGAAAAAAAAGATGCGCTTCAAAAGGCTTTCTAAAGTGTTTCTATTTCAGCCAAAAGCGCTTCCGCTCCACTTGTTTCTTTTTAAAATTGTATGTCCTATGATATAAGCGTTCTGATGCTTACCGCAGCCTTCCGGAAAAAGGCCTTTTGAGGCGTTTATTTGTAATGCGGCGCTAAGCGTTCCCTCATTTAAAAAAAAAAGAAATGAACTGACCGCACTAGGATTCGAACCGAGCTCCGCCCGTGTGGTAAGATAGAAATGCATTAGCTTACTAACTTCTTAGTCTTCCAGAATCTACATAGACTGAAAATTTTTTAATAAAAATGTCTTTCAAAACATAATTTGATTTTCGAGTGCTTACTGCAGCTTTACAAGAAATCATTGTGTATTCAATTTCACTTCAATTAAAAATAAATAAATAAATAAAAATAGGAAAATAAAATAAAAATTTTGAAAACTAAAAAAAAGTAAAATAAATAAAAAAAAATAAAAAAAATAAAATAAAAAAAGTAATATAAAAAAAAATTAAAATAAAAAAAAAGTAAAATAGAAAAAAAGTAGAATAAAAAAAGATAAAATAGAAAAAAAGTAAAATAAAAAAAGAGTAGAACACAAAAAAAAGTAAAATAAAAAAGATAAAATAAAAAAAAAATACAAAAAAACTTCCTCTCGGTGGGAATTGAACCAGGATATCGAATCAGACTTGTGTATAAAAATTTATATTATGCAAATTATTGTTTTTTTTTTTTATATTTTGTTCTTTCTCCTCCTTTCTTTCTGTAAAACAACTACCATCTTAATATTAAAACAAAAATTGTGTAAGCGCTTGTATATTTTGTTAGCAACAAGCGCTTTAGAAGTGCTGTCTTAAGAAGCGCTTGATATTTTTCCCTTTGGGTATTTACGAGAAAGTACTTCACTGCTAAAGAAAGTGTAATATATATGTGCGGCAATAAAAAGAAATGGAAATAAATGTTTAGAGAGAAATGTTTAATATAGGAAATACTTATTTATGCATGTAAATAACTAGTTGTTTGCCAAATTCATTTTGTCTGTTTATGAAAAATAGTAGTATAATAGAAATGCCCAATATATATGTAAATGCAAATACGAAGCACATGAGTGAACTTTAAGTGAATAAATGGAAGAAAATGTTGGCCAATAGTAATAGTTAACATAAATGATTTTAATGCCAATGGAACATGCAATATGAACAAAATACATAGTAACTACTTAGTTGCATGGTAGTAACGGTACGTATACAAGATATCTTGGAAAGTATCGATACATTTTACTTGAAAAACTTTTAACTACTTTAAACAATGTTCGTCGACGACACTATCGTACGATCTTCTTCACTTATTTCTAAAATCTTGTAAATTTTTTGCAGAACTTTTATTCTTTCGATCATCAGATTTCATTAACGTCTAATAACTTTTTACTTTTCTTCTTTAGTCTTTGTATAGAAGATTTCCAGGTACCTGTCTGCCCCAACAGCAACATCTCGTATTGAGGTGTTGGAGTTCTGCTTAACAATTTGCTTCACTTTTTTCACCAACTATGCGTCTACACCAGGTTTTCTACTTTAACCTTTTTTCGTATAAAAAATAAACACTTTCTGTAATTCAAAATAACCATTTTGAACGTGCTTTTTGATGCACCTGTTTTTTTTTAGAAATAATTGAATTTTTTAGTTCAGCTTTTCCAGTCAAGTGGACAAAATCAGTTTGCAAACTTTTCTTGATTGATACACGGAAAGAAAAGTTTTATTTTTTGTAGCGAAAATCATTCAAAAATTACTTAACTTTGCAAATCTTCGTTCATTTTACAAATGTTTACATGAAACAGCCAAAAAAATTTTAAATAAACATTGGAAGCATGGAAAACAGCATTTGCGGTTGGCTATTTGGCGAGCTGAGGGCAAAATTTGGCGAGCTATAAATCTCAATTTTATATGCATAAGCTTAGTTGGTTTTTGTTTTCATTTAATAATGTTTATGAGGTAGTTATATAAAATTACATAAGAGTGCTTAATTTGCACAAACAAAATAAAACAAACAAAATAAAACAAACAAAAATACAATACATAAATAGGGTAAACAAAATGAAATACGAAACTTTGTATTTTTTAACATTAGGGGGGGGGGGGGCGTTAGGGTTTTGTTTATTTTTGTTTTTTCGCGATGTTACATGATCTAATGACGTTGTGTTAGGAAAACAAACATTTACACAACATTATGAACAACTGACTCAATATGTATTTATTGTTAATTTAAAGCACAAACATCGGTAATGATGCTGTTGTATTTTTGTTACATATGTATGTATGAACTAAGCCTTTAAGCGCGTTTTCCGTTTTAATTAACATTTTCTGTTTTAAATGCATATATTTAAAATTGCAGTATTATGAAGAGGGCATTGTTTAGACTATGTCGTGGCTTAGACTGTATGATTAGTGTTATTCCGGAAGATACTGTACTGAGCACTGGAGCACCAATTTTGAGTTACGAATCCGAAAACTCACTCATTTGAAGTTGGGTCCGGAATTTTCAAAATCCGAAAACTTTTTTTAGAGTTCTGAGTTCGTTGGGAATAGTTTTGAATTTCTTTCAAAATTCGAAATAAGTAGTTCTGTGCCGTTCTTTTCATGTAGAGGAGTTCTGATTAAATTTTTAGCTCAGAAGAAGCGTTCTGGAGTTCTTTATAAATTTTTTCTTTTTTTTTTTGGAATTTTAATTTTTTTTTTTTTTTTGAAAAAAATTTTCAGAAAAAAATTTTTTATAAAAACGTTTCTAACAAAAAAAGAAGAGTTCTAAAGAAAATCCTAGTGACATTTTTTCGAAATATTCGTACTTTTAATTTTAATCGAAAAATCATAAAAATTTTCGGTTTTTTTCTAAGTATCCGAAAATTAAAATTTTGTCGCAGAGGAGTTTTGATTGGAGTTCTAGGTTGCGCTCGAAGAGTTTTTAAGAAAATATTAAGTAAAGTTTTTGAAAAATATTTGTACTTCTCATTTTAATCGAAAAACTAAAAAAAATTTTCGGTTATTTACTAAGTATGCGAAAAGGACTATTCGTATAGGAGTTTTGATTGGAGTTCTGTGTTGAACTCAAAGAGTTCTAAAGAAAATCCTAGTTAAATTTTCCAAAATATTCGTACTTTTTATGTTAATCGAAAAATTAGTTTACTATTACTAATTTTGCAGTTGCAATATGTCTTGCCTTGTGATAACCAGAACTCCTCAACGATAAAATTTAATATTCGGAAAAAAAAAATTTTTCTGATTTTTTGATTAAACTGAAAAGTACGAATATTTTGAAAAAATGTTATATAGTTTTGCTTTAGAGCTCTTCGATTGCTACCCAGAACTCCAATCAGAACTCCAATCAGAACTCCTCTACGATAATATTTTTCTTTTGTGAGTGACCGATAGAGCCTTATATAGCGAATAATATAAAAACTACGAATAATTTGGAAAAGTTGAAACAGGATTTTCTATAGAACTCTACCACCGCTATCCAAAACTCTTATCAGAACTCTGTTTTTATATGAAAAACTTTTTCACGAAAAAAAAAATTTAAAAAAAAACATACAAAACAAAAATTTAAAAAAAAAAAATATAAAACAAAAATTTAAAAAAAAAACTTAAAAAAAATAAAAAAAAAAATTAAAAAAAAAATTTAAATATATAAAGAAATTCAGAATCCTTTGTTCTGAGCTCAAAAATGTTATCAAAACTCCTACCATAAGGGCAGACCTTCGATTTTTGGTTTAATTTCGCAGAATTATTTCGAATTTTGTGAAAGAACTCCAGAACTATTCCTAACGGACCCAGAACTCTAAAAAAATTTTCGGTGTTCGAAAATTCCGGATAAATGTCGAAAAAAAAATGAGTAACAACTTCTATGCATTTAATGAGTTTAACCTCTTAACGGACACACAGTGGCGCAAAAGTGACTTCTTTGTTTGAAATCATCTTTCCGACCATAATAATTAAGCGATTGAAACGTAATTTTTTTTATATCTTCGCTAATGAATTTTCTTTAAATCTATATGACCAGAGTTTTTGTTTTTTATTTTCATTCAAGACGGGAGATCCAAAATGGTGGCGAAAGAAATTAAAACTTCTTCGATTTTCACGAAAATCAGCTCATAAAGGTTTTATTAGATTCTTATTACAAATTTGATGCCAAATGTTTCAAATGGCGGATTTTAGAAGTTAAATATAAAAGTGTAAAGAAAAAACGATAAAATAGTTACGCCAAATTGATCAACTTCAAAGAAATGTTAACTGGTAGTCTGCATGACGAAAACATACAGAAATCAACAACTGCAATCTTGTACTGAGCTATTTCACCAATTAAAGGCATACTTTTTAATTCGTTTCGTACGAATTATACAAAAAAAAAAAATCTGTGCTGCGTTAATTTTGTCATTTCTTACCAAAAAAGGAAGAAACAAATTTTTAAAACGCAAAAGAATTTAAATTGTAATTTAATTAGCAACCAAATTAAATAGATGATTACACGCCTTAACTTTTTGCTCTGTTAAATTCTTCATCAGAGACGCAAAAAAAAAACAACAACCAGACGAAATTCGCAACAGCAACCCTAAAGAAACGCAGTAGAAACAACTAAATTAAATGACAAACGGAAATTGTTAAAATGAGAAATTGCCATTTTCTTCACAGTTTTATTGTAGGAAAATTAAATTTTTGCTGCATAACGCAGAAACCGATTATTCATGAGTTTGTATAACCAAAAAAAGCAACAACAACAACAATAGTAAAAGAAGTCATTTATTTAAGTTTTCATTTCAGTATACTGTCTGTCTGTCTGTCTGCTTGTCTATTCGTAGAAACTTAATTTTTTTAGATTTTCACAGTTCCAAATTATTCACAGTCGTTAGTAAGTAGTTCTGCTGATGATGAGTTTGGTTCAGTAACCCTTTCGCTTTACAAAAGTTATTCAAAACAATGGGAAAAAGTAGTAAAACATTAAATGAAAGCAAAAATGTAAAAGCACATTACTAAAACGTCTTTGAAAAATGCTGCCAAATTTGGCATCGGAACTATTGTATTATAATTTCTGTTTTTCTGTATTTTTCGATGTTTTTCAATGTTTATTGTGGCATAGCAAATATTTGCCCAAGTATTTAGTTTTTTTTTTTTTTTTTTTGACCATTTTTGGCATTTATGAATAATAATCTTGACACTCCTCATTTTTATCTACTGATTCGTTTCATAACGATATTGAAATTGGCAGCAAATTGAGTTGCTGGCCAAAAAAAAAAAAAAATTAGAAAAAATTTGCTAACAAACCCAATGTTTGACTTTGCTGCGTCATATTCTAGGCTTGCTCATGGCAAAGCGATGGGAAGCTGAACTCTAAAGGCCAGCAAAGATGGTCGATATCCTTAAAATGAAAATAAAGCATAGTCTGTGCAGCTGTTATTCGATATGTTAATCTATGAGAGATCATCTTCTTAAAGAATGTGAGAACAAAAACCGTTTTTTAAGAATTTACGAAACGAACCACTACATATTGTTCATTTTGCGACTTATTCAATATTTTTCTATGTTTACCAACATTTTTTGAGCTCACAAGAAAGAGTTCTGGAGTTCTTTATACTTTTTTTTTTTTTTTTAATTTTTTTTTTTTTGCTAAAATGTTTTAGAAAAAAATTTTTTATAAAAAAGTTTCTAAAAAAAACTTCTGATTGCAGATCTAAGGGGTGAGATCGAAAAAATCTTAACATATGTAAAATTCAATAATTTTTAAACGGTTTAGAGTTTTGATTTATTTTTTTTTTTATTTAATTGATAATATTTTACAAATTACAGAAAAATATAACTTTTATAGTTCTAACCACTTTTTTGGTAAGCCTTCCATTAGAGATTTGATAGTTGTTTTAGACACCTTTTTGGAACAGTTTGCCCATCTCCTTTTAAAATCTTCGATATTTTGGGACACCTTTTTTGTGCTCTTTAAGTTTCTTTTCACAAGAGCCCAATATCTCTCCACTGGTCTTAGCTCCGGACAATTTGGAGGATTGGCCGCTCTTGGTACAAAAACTATGTTATTACTTTGGTACCACTCCAGAGTTTTTTTGCCGTAGTGACATGATGCCAAATCGGGCCAAAAATATGTGGAAACATTGTGCTCTCTTATAAAAGAAAGAAGTCTTTTTTTCAAACATTCTTTGATGTATATTTCGGTATTTATAGAGCCCACTGTAACAAATGACTTGCTTCTTTTGCCGCAACTGCATATAGCTTGCCATATAAGGAATTTTTTAGGAAATTTTGTCTGCTTTTGGATTCTAAATTGTTCTTCGACATTTCCTCGAGCATCAGCAACATACAAATTTTGACCCGGAAGCTGCGTAAAATCTGCCAGTACATACGTTCGTCGTCCATTATACAACATGAATATTTTTGTATAAAATTCGATTTTAATTTCCGAGCCCTACTTTTGGCGTCTAAATTTTTTGCAGCATTCTTGTCTGGAACTTTTTGGACTTTGTATGTTTTCAAACCTGCATTGGCTTTAACTTTTCGCACCAAATAGTCAGAGCACTGGGCTAACCGGGCAGCTTTTCTAGCAGATGTGTTTGGAGATCTTTTCAATATGCTTTAAATTTTCTTGGCTTTCCCAATATCATGTGGTCCTTGTTTTCTTCCTGAACCAGGTTTTCTATCGATGGTCAAATTCTCCTGAAACTATTTAATAACATTAGAAACAGTTTGACGGCAGACCTTCAATTCTTTGGCCAATTTTTGGTAAAACCAATTTGGATTTTTTTGAAAATTTTTAATAATTTTGAGACGCACTTCTTGTTCTTCACTCATTTTAATAAAACTCACAACAAATCAACATGTTTGTCATTAAAAATAATAACTGACATATTTTTCAAAGATAACTAGATCAAAGAAATTTTTAAATTTTACACCCAAAAAAAATTATTAGGTAAAATGGGTGTTAAGATTTTTTCGATCTCACTCCTTAGATAGTGCTCGAAGAGTTCTTAAGAAAATCCTGGTAACATTTTTCCGAAATATTTGTAGGTACTTATCATTTTAATCGAAAAATCAGGAAAATTTTCGGTTTTTTTTTTTTCAAGTAACTATATTAAGTAAAATTTTTGCAAAATATTTTATTTTTCACTTTAATCGAAAAAATAAAAAAAAAGAATCGGTCTTTTACTAAGTACATATCCGAAAATGACTATCCGTAGACGAGTTCTGTTTGGAATTCCGGATAGGGCGCGATGAGTTCTAAAGAAAATCTCTGTAACATTTTTCCGAAGTATTAGTACTTTTCATTTTAATCGAAAAATCAAAATCAGACATGCTACGCTAGCTACAATTAAAAAATGTTTCTGATTTTTCGATGAAAATTAAAAGTACTAATAAGTATTTCGGAAAAAAAATACTAGGATTTTCTTTAGAACTCTTCAAGCACCATCTAGTTCTGTAATCAGAACTTTTTTTTGTTGAAAACTGTTTTATAAAAAATTTTTTCACCAAAAAAAAAAAAGTATGACTAGACAGAGATAGACAGATTTTTGTGTGCACAATTGTGCTATGGAATGCCGATCACTGGTTTAATTTATGGTAGAAGATATGATCCTTTTCTCTAAAAAAGTACAGGTTGGGGAAGGCCTCTTTTACAATGTAGTATTTTGTGACATGGCTATCGACCTAAAATCGATTGTAAAATGTTCAGAAAATGTCAAAGTAGTGAATCGCAACATAAGCTGAAAACGGTTAAGAATGTCTTATCTCTTTTTTTAGCTCTCATATTAAATTAAGTCAGTGAAGATAAGGGCTCTTTTCAAGTGGAGCATTACATATTTTGATGTTCAACATTTTTGTCGAGCATTAAATTTGCTTATCAATATTTTTAAGGGATATTGTTGATTTTTTGTTAAAAATCGTTGAAATAGTTTTCTTGTGATGTTTACAGTTTTTAAAGAATTCGTTTTTTTTTCACCAATTAAGTAGATAAAAATATAATTTATTGTTTTAAAACAGAGATACAGCTAGAGATAAAGATATTGTTAAGTGAAGTAGGTATATGTGGTTTGCCAAAATGAAAAATCAAAAAATAAGTAAGTTATTACTCAGAGGTTTACTTTTCTTTTGTAGTTTTTGTACTTTCGCTTCATATCTAAAAATATATTTTTTGGCAATTTGCGTATGCTTTAAATTTCTACTTTTCTTATGTTTTTTTTATAAGGAGCATCTAAAGTATTTAATTTAAATAAAAGAAAGAATTTAACACACACACACAAGGCAAAAATAGAAAGAAAACAAAATCATTTCACATTTTTAAACGCTCAAGTGTCGAATGATGTTGCCTCAATTCACTTGAAAAGTGCTGCGTTGCGTTGCGTTGAATGCGAGTACGTCGTAAGTAAGTTGTGCGTTGTATATTAAGGTCAGCTCGTATGGCATCTAAATTGTTTGTGTGTATGCATGTTGTACACATATATAATTATGTTTATATGTTTACACGTGCTTTTAGTGTTGTTGCTGTTGTTGTTGTCAGATGAATGAATGTGCGCTTAATTCAAGATCAAGTTTATTGTGTTGTTGCAAAATATAAAAGTTAAATTGTTAACTTGCTCTATGCGGCGCTGCTGCGCATTCAGTTAACCTTGTTGACTTTATATATAAGAGGTTTTAATCGGTGCCACCACCGATGTCGACATCAGAGCTGTTAGTGTACCATTAAGTGTGTAATTTCCGCGTGGTCAATTAACCATTGCAGGAAAATGTTTTATAGCAAAGGAAGTAATTATAGTAATGTTTATAAAATATTCCCTCTTCATGGGTTAATCGCATGTGAAAGATGATGAACACTTTGTAGGCAGAAAGTAAAAACCCATTTTCACTTATGCACGAACCAATTTAATTTGTCATAAGAAGAAAGATCGTTTCGATTTGTATGAAAAATTTCAGTTGGTTTTAAATAAACCAAAAAGGAAACCAAATAAATGTCAGCATGGCAATGCTATTTTAGTCAAAGCCTAGAGTAGAATTATGTAAAAGCTATTGGTTTAAAATAAACCAAATAGAAAACCAAATAAATGTGATCTTTTCGATTTGTATGAAAAGTTTTTGTTGGTTTTTAATAAACCAAATAGAAAACCAAATAAATGGCAATGCTATTTTAGTCAGAGCATAGAGTGCAATTATGAAAAAGCTATTGGCTTAAAATATACCAAATAGAATACCAAATAATTGTCACCATGGCAATGCTATTTTAGCCAAAGCCCAGAGTGTAACTACATAGTTATAAAAAACTTTATTTGAAACCGAATAAATGTCACCATGGCCATGCTATTTTAGCCAGACACCACCAAAATGCATTATGGTAAAGCTTTTTGACCTGGAAAAGATTTTGTTGGTTTTAAGTAAATCAAATAGAAAACCAAATAAATGTCAGCATGGCAATGCTGAGAGATATTTTTGAAATTTTCGATTACATGAAAAATGTTTGATGGTTTTAAATAAACTAACTAGAAAACCAAATAAATGTCAGCATGGCAATGCTATTTTAGAGTGCAATTATGAAAAATGTTTTTGAATTTTTCGATGTGTATGAAAAATGTTTGTTGGTTTGAAATGAACCATATAGAAAACCAAGTAAATATCAGCAGGGTAACTACAGAGCGCATTTATAACAAAGCTTTCTGAACTTTACGATTTGTATGAACAATTTTTGTTGGTTTCAAACAAACCAATGAGAATATCAAATAAATGTCAGCATGGCAATGCTATTTTAGCCAAAGCCTAGAGTGTAATTATAAAAAAGCTTTTCGATTTGTATGAACATTTTTTGTTGGTTTTAAAAAAACCATTTACGAAACCGAATAAATGTCACCATGGCCATGCTATTTTAGCCAGGTTTGGTTTCCCTTGTTTTAATTTAGTTAACCAAGATAACTAGTTAGTGGAAACAAGGCATAAGTGTGATTTCTTGGGAATTACCACTTGTTTTCTGGAAAACATATGCATTTAATTTTAAGAAACAATTTCTTTTTGGGCTAAGCTCGAAGAAGCTACATTTTAAGTTTGTGTTTTTTTTTTTTTTTTTTGTTTTTCTAATGATAAACGCTGAACACAAACGCTGAGCACAAAAAACTTAAAGAAATCTTGGCAGATTTTCAATTTCAAAATCAAGCAATTTCCTAATACTTCATATCTCAAAGTGACAGCTTTAAATTGGCAAAAAATTCTTCAGCATTTGAAAGTTACACAACTGAAAGCAAGAAAAAATCCAAACAAAAACTTTTTCTCACAATCTCAATCAAAATATTTGCGGCATCAGCAACAAACGAACAAAAACCACAATTAATTAAAATTACACCCACAAATTGCAAGTTCCAAAACGTATAATGAAACACCCACAATTACTACCTGCCTGGCGATGATATGAATGATGCCAAGATGCTACCAGAACAATTCATTGCAGAACAATGCAACAAATTGGAGTTGAAGCAGACGATAGGGAGTTTGTGTACACAACTACTATGTAGTAAGTAGTGGCAACATTGAAAGGAAAATAAGTAATGGAGAATGGAGTGCAAGCATACAAGAAATGCATATCTTATCAGCGCTACATTGTAGAGGAAACAAAGAAAAAATTTCAAAGTAGCAAAAGGGAGCAACAGAAAGTACATAGCTAACATATATTGGTAATAAGAGTTACCTACAACTGGTGGAGTAGGCCAAGCGACAAGTTTTAGAGGAAATGACAACAAGAAGATGATTGAGGAAGTTTTAGAAAAAAACTAACTAAAGATGACAATGAAGAATGCTGTGCACAATGTATGCAAAGGCAGTGAAGAGAAGTAGTCAAGTTGACAGTTAATGTAAGGTACTTTTTGCTAGCATCCGACGAAGTGAGTTGATTTACAGCGAAGTTAAGCTTGCCAGATACCGATAGATGTTACATTTTTTTGGAAGTAACATATTAAACGTTATGGTCAGATGATATGCACCATGTCTGACCATTTCGGTATACCGGCATCTGAATACGACGATATATACATATGTTGTAGATGACTATTCTTGGTCAACAATTGTAAGCTGTGTAAAAGAGCCCTGTTGGTTTATCTCAGAAAAATTTGTTTTATATAAGGCTCAAAGAGTTTGTTTGTTGCATGTGAAATTAACTTGCATTTTTAATCTGTCTGTTAATACGCAAGACAAAAATTTGTCCAACCTTTTTTACTGTGTTAGAAATAGAGCTCGACTTTGAATGATACATCATTCGAAAGGCATTTGTGTGCAAGTGTGCACAAAGTTGAAATTATTTTAATATTTTGCCACTAAGCCAGGTAAAATTAAATGCAAATTTTTCAATATTAAAAACGGCATAAGACGCGGTCACAGAGCTGAAAACAGGATACAGCACAAACAGAAAGCCAAAAATCTGTCTGACACTGACTTCATGTTTTTTATACCCTACACCCGGGGTATATTCACTTTGTCCTTCCGTTTGTAACGCAGAGAAGGAGGCGTGGCAGGTATAGAAAAGTATATATATTCTTGATCAGCGTCACCTCCTGAGTCGATATAGCCATGTCCGTCTGTCTGGCTGGCTGGGTGGCTGGGTGGCTGGGTGGCTGGCTGTGTGTTGAAATACACTTTTTGGGAAAACTGAGCAAGATAATTCAATGAAATTTGGTACACTGCCTCCGTCGTCAAAGATAGCTCGGGGGATTGAAAATGAGCAAAATCGGTCAAAGGACACGCCTACCGCCCATACAAAAATTATATTCAAAATGCAATTTTAGGAGTATTTTTCACGACAATGCAACCACAATACATATAAGTACTACGAATTGTAAGCGCAAGCTCTGATAAAAATTTGAGCGAATTCGGACAAGAGGGCGTGGCACCTCCCATATAAGCAAAAGCTTTAAAACGCTATACTGAAAGCGTTTTTTGAGATATTCGAACCAAATTTGACTCAGACACTAAGAATTATAAATGCAAGCTCTGAACAAAAACTGGGTGTACTCGGACAAGAGGGCGTGGCACCTCCCATATAAGCAAACTTTTCAAAATACTGCAGTGTAGGGTATTTATTTTTTGGCCAGGCCAAAATTTACACCCTTACTAGTTTTTGCTTTCATTTCGTTTTACATTTGTCATTGTACCAGGGATGATAAATGAGATTTTCTATTTTGTACAAAATAGCAAAAAAAAAGTACTAAAACTGTCAAGAAAGTACCAAAATTACTTAAGAAATTTGTGGTCAAATTTTGACCATTGGCCGATTCTAGTAGGAATAAATCGAAAATTTATTTTGAAGAAGACCAAATCGGTTTAAGCGTAACCAAACCTTAACCAAACCAATCGCCTAAAACAAGCAAGTGGAAGGCCATTGCCATTTGGTTAACTATAAGGTTTGGTTAAAAACTTCTCATGCTCAAATTGTAACCAAATTAGTTTGTGCGTAACTATGCCAACAAAATCGCCTTAAGCATGTCATCGGCTTAATGAGAAAAGGTGCTAAGTCCATTTTATGGCAAAAGTAATGTCATTCACATTATTAGCATAATAATCGGTTATTGAGTAAATATGATTTTTTCAACTAAATGTCATCAATTCTAAACCATCAAGTAAACTTTTCGTGATAACAGAACCCAATTTTATTAGTTCTTAACAAAACTCCAGCCAATTAACTTCATGACATTAATTTTGGCATAAAATGGACTTAGCACCTTTCTCATTAAGCCGACGATGTAAGTGCAAACAGGTTAGTAGGACAGATACTTTTCAGTCTGTCCTTACTTTGATGAGGAGAATTTTTATTTGGTTTATTTGTCACTAACTAAAATTTCTAATAAAGGGTGTTTTTTTTAGAGGTTTGTTTTTCGAATAGAGATAAAACTAGCATTTTGTGGTCAAATCTGGCAACTCTAATGTCATTTATGTTCAGTTTGGTTTGCCATTTCATCATGAACAGGTTGACAAAATAACAACGCTTGCAAATCGTGCAAATTTATTTCTAAAATAATGGTTCAGTTCGCGAAGTTTACCGCAAGCTCCGTCCATTTTATGGTCGACATAATCGTCCATCAGAGCAATTAATTCGGTTAACCATGGATCGTTTTCGCACTATGTTTACTCTATGTGATAATACGCATCCGCAGAGACGTCGAACAGTGCGCACCGAAGAAACAATTGCCGCTGTAGAGCAAAATGTTAAAGAGGACCCGAATGAATCGATTCGCCACCGTGCACAGCAATTGGAGCTTTGTCCATCAACTTTATGGAAGATTTTGCGCAAAGATCTTGGCTTGCGACCTTACAAGATCCAGCATGTGCAAGAATTAAAGCCGCGAGACCATGCAATGCGTCGTGATTTTGGTGTATGGGCCGAAAATGAGATTGATCTCGATGCTGATTTTCATCGCAAAATTTTGTTCAGTGATGAGGCTCATTTTTGGTTGAATGGCTACGTCAACAAGCAAAATTGCCGCATTTGGAGTGAAGAGAATCTACATGAGACCCTTGAGACGCCATTACATCCACAAAAACTGACTGTTTGGTGTGCTATATGGGCTGGTGGAGTCATTGGGCCATACTTCTTCCGAAATAATGCTGGAGAGTCAGTTACCGTTAATGGAGACCGGTGTAGAGCCATGATAACCGACTATTTTGTTCCCGAATTGGATGGCATGAATGTGGATGAGTTGTGGTTCCAACAAGACGGCGCTACATGCCACACAGCGCACGTCACAATCGATTTATTGAAGGAAACATTCGATGAGCGCATAATTTCGCGGAATGGACCTGTCAATTGGCCACCAAGATCGTGTGATTTGACACCATTGGATTATTTTCTTTGGGGATATGTGAAGTCGCTCGTCTACGCCAACAAACCATTATCCTTCCAATAAAGCCAAATTGATGGACATTAAAACGACTTTCTTGTGTTTTATTTCAATTCGAAGTTTTATACCTCTAAAAAAACTCCCTTTACAAATCAAATAGCTCATTATATGGTAAAAAAAAATCAGTTTGTACGTAACTAAACTTAAACCAAAACAATCGCCTTGTCAAAGCTTGTTTGATTAAAACCAACATAAACTTCTCATGCTCAAATTGAAAAGCAATTTATATCGAAAACCAAATTGGTTTGTGTCTAACTAAGCATTATTTACCAACAAAATCGCTTTAACCAAGTCAACAGATTATTAGGGCGGACAACTTTCTGTCTTGACTCTGATGGTTTTTTTGAAACTACTTAACTCAAGAAACTAATTATTTGGAAACTAAATCGTTTTATGTGTAACCAAGCCAGAACAAAAACAGTCGTTTGAACCAATTAACTTAGTGAAATTGGATTATAGAAGAGCATACCCACTTGTTGAACTATTTGGTTTAATTAAAACCAACAAAAACTACACTTAAGTAGTTACAAATCGTAAAGCGCCCTAAATAGATAACCAAATTGGCTTTTACGTAACTAAGCAGAAACTAATAAAATCACCATTACCAAGATGTGAAAAGTGGCTATCAGTTCGAGAAGCGCTTGTTAAGTCTCCAATTCTTTTGACTCTGATAAATTTTTTACACCACTTTGAATGAGGTTGGAGTAGCATAGCGATAAGCTACATTTTTTGAAATTGTAGCGAATGTCTTTAATAAAGTCTCATAAAGACTCTTTATGAGCAAGTTTTCGGGTCTGCGTTTCTCTTCTTTAACCCTTTAAGGACGAAATGCAAGTATGTTTTCTAGCTCGCCATTTGCTGGGATGAATGTTTTGTTAGGCTTCATTGTTTCGATTTTAACTCAGTGACTTTTATTGTGAAATTTTTTAAGAGTGTGGACCTCGTCGTTAAAGAGTTAAAATGTTGTTTCATAAGAGTACGTCTCAGGATTCTGACGTTTTTAAGGCTTTGTCTTTGGATCAATGTTGACCAAACTGTTATCATAAGATTTTTCTTATCTGGTCATCTTAATGCTAACAAAAAGTGATGTGCAACATGGAAAAGATAACTTTGAAGAAATAAACTTCGCAGATAAATTGTACAAGCTCTCTCTGAAGATATAGCAGCACTAAATAAAGAATTTTATAATAAAACGTGGAATACAAAGAACAAGAAAACCCCCACAGTCTAAGGAAAGAAAACAATTTGTGCAGCGTGAAAATAAAATACAGCACACACCGGCCATAACTATTAAGATGATGTGAAAAACCTTGCTAAACAACAACAACAACAACTGAAGAAGAAAAATAATCATATGTACTAATGCAAGGTTTGAATATTGAGGTTAGAATGTTATAGAAGAAAAACGAGCGACCTCTTGAAGGCTTTCAATTTACTGCAACAACTTAAAAGCGCAATAGAGGGGGAGGTAACAATGCAGAAATATGTAGGAAATAAAGTTGCAGCAACACACAGTAAGTGTTTCAGCATCCATCCATCTATCCATCAGTGCTCGAGAGAATATACATTAGCCAGTTGCTGTTGGGTTGGAATGTATGGGGTCTGGCTTTTCCATTAGAAAAGATGCAACGACGATGAACAGTCAGACAATTGGAATGGACAGCTAGAAATATGTACGTACATACGTACAAACATAAATATAAATGTCTAGCGACGTGTGATGCAGCAGCAGCATCATCAGCAATGAAAAAAAAAAATAAAAAAAATGCACCAAGTCCATGCAACATTTGTATGATTTCAAAAAGTTTGTACTCGTTGTAACGAGCAATAGAAAGGATTTCAAAAAAAAAAATTTTGCTTATGTGTGTTGCTGTTGTGGAAAACTTGTTAGTAGTTGCCGGGATCGAATATGGGAAGAAAAAAGCGCAAAAAAAAGGAATACGAGAAAGTTACGCCTCATTTGGAATTCAATGCCATGCGATGACTGCGGCATAGACGTGTTGTGTGTGGCACGGCTAGACATTATTGACTTTTTTTTATAGAAAACGTTGGGAAGCAGAGAAATAAATTTGAATAGCTTTATGTTAATCAATTAATCTGAAGATGAAATAAATTTAAATTAAATGGCATTATAAAACACGAGTTTTTATGACATTTAGTAAGTTAGTGATTAGCGGAAATGTCTTTTTAAACTTTAATCGTATGAAAGTTGCTATTATTTGTGAGATTTATTAAACAGAACGGGTGCCACATAGCTGTATTTTGGCGGAAAAAAAGCAATTTTTCGACCACTGCTAAGTTAGCTACGTCTAGCTACGTGTTCTAACTATAAAAAAATGAAAGGTCAGAATCTGCTCTTTCAATTTAAGTCAAAAAATTTTCGACGTATTTACGCCAGTTTGAAAATCTCATCAATTTACTGAAAAACGTCATATGATTTTCAATGCGTGTTTACAATGTTAGTAGTTAGTTTTATATGGAGACAAAGTGTTGCATACCTTTAGGGTTAAAGAATATTAGTTCATTTTCTATGGGAGGTAGGCGTGTTAGTTGACGTATCATACCCATTTTATTTTTATTTTTTAATATTTTTAACAAGCTATATCCAGCTAAGACTGCGCTAATTTGATTGTTAGAGGAGCAGCCATTCAATTTGTTTCCAAAACATACCACTGGGAGCCATCTCACAACGAGACCAAAAACTACTTTAATCAAGATAGTTATAGCTTTATAAGAATTGCGTTTTTAAAAGTTGTTCATCACAGAACCCAAAACCGTTCTTCCGAAATTCAAAATAAGACCCATTTATCAAACTTCTTATTGCATAGTTAGTTAATTAAATTTTTTTTTTTATTATTAATATTTTGAAATTATTTTAGCATTCTGGCACACCATTCACTAAGGATTTTATAGTATTATCTGATACCTACTCTCGAACTGCTGAATACCCTATTTCTCGAAAATTTTTAACACCCTTCACTACTTGCTTTCTTGCCTAGATGAGTATTTTGCCGTAAATTTTATCAATCATGAATCTGAAATCAGAATTCGAGAATTCTTAAATCCAAGATGGTGGATGCAATATGAAGTAGCAGAGTGTGGGAAAATCTTAATTTCACCTAATGCTAGCTAAAAGTCGAAAAAAAAATAATGCTAGAGCTCTCAAACTAGGCAGGCATGATTCCTTAATATTTTTTAACTGACTAGTTATATGTGTAAGTTTGGACAAATTTGACTAATTGAAGTCGCATACATTACTACATTCAAATACATTAAATGTGCATACCTTTACTTCAATAGATGATATCTCGGAATTAATGATACAATTGGAAAAGTTAAGGTTATGGTTTAACGAAGAGAGAGGGCTATTCAATGACAAAAGTGAACTAATAACACTTCTTCCTGCACAATAAAAAATTATAGTTTACTTTTCTTAGTTTTAAAACCTTTGTGCTATTAAATTCCAATTTTTTTCTAAAAAAGTTTCAAATTTATTCCAGAAAAGTAAAAAATTTATTCCAAAATAGTTTAAAATTAACTACTTTTTTGGCATTGTTCTATATAAATACTTTTTGGTTTTAAAATTAAACTAAAATTTTTACTGTGTGGATGTACGCCATATGACTTAAAATAGCGTTTTTTGCACTTTAAATCAAGCATACCTCTGATCTCAGACGTGATAGGAAAAAACGGTTGGCAGATTCGGAATCAGTTAAGTTAAATGAAGTGAAATACGTAGGGTGCTACATATATTTCTGGCCTAGGCAACACTAATGTCAATAGCTAAAATCTGGCAACACCATAATAAATTTTGCATTATTTTAGTATAAACGTACTCAGAACGTTTTGACGTACGACCATCATTTGTGTTGTTTACAGTGACTTGAAAAAATCAATTTGGCAAAAAAATGGAATTAACTCGTGAACATTTTAGTGCGATTATTTTTCACAACTTTTGACGTGGATTATCACGACAAGAGTGCATCGATGAACTTAAATCTTTGTATGGCGATGAAGCACCATCCTATAATACTGTGAAAAACTGGTTTAATGAATTCAATCGTGGCCCGCCCGCTGTGCCAGAGAACATTGATGCCGTGCGTGAACTGATAATGCAAGATCGTCATGTGGCCTACCGTGAGATGGAGGCATTCTTGGGCATTAGTTTCACTGCAATGAACACTTAGTTGTAAAAAACGTTTGTTCTCGTTGGAAACCCCATAATTTATTAATCGCTTAAATTATCAATGGAAAAATTAATTTTTCTAACTCACTGTAAACAAAACAAATAGCACTTGTACATCAAAACGTTGTGAGTACGTTTATGCTAAAAAATGTCTAACTTTATTATGGTGTTGCCAGATTTTGGCTATTGACATTAGTGTTGCCTAGGCCAGAAATATATATAGCAGCCCATGTATATACACGATTTTAAGTAGAAATTACATTAATATTTTAAATAATTTCAACGCTCACACTTCCTTTCATACCTTCCGTATATCGGCGAACTTTAAACAAATAAGTATTTAAGGTAAAGAATCATAACTATCTATCTCTCCTGTGATATGTACCATTTCATATGGAAAATGTATAATCTATAATTGTTAAAAATCGTGACGGAAGTTCTTTTTATTTGCTAAATCACGACTCAATTTTACGGAAACGGAACTGAAAACAATAGAAACTTGGCTCAGAGCGAGAAAGAATGACTGAGAATGAAAACAGAAACTCCATTACACATAAAAAATCATTCAATCATAACAAATCGTATTACAAAAATCAAACTTTAATGCATAAATCCCGAAGTAGAAAAAAGAACCTTTATCCCCAACATGACAAACATTAAAATTATCAGAATTCCAATGAAAAACGTAATAAAAACAAATAAAAATCGAAGTAAGAACTCAAATAAAAAAGATATAGCAAAAATATAAAACATAAAGACGAATGTAAAAATAAGGAGAAATACTGCATTAATGTAAACTGAAATACATATCTACTTATGACAATAAACGAACAGCAGTAAAATCAACAAAATAAATGACGTTAATACGATAAAGAGAAATGAAAAATAATAAAACGATGGTGCAAAATAAAAAAGGAACTGCACGAATGACCAATCCAAAATTGTTAACAAAAAGCAAACGAAAAATGTAAAAAACATTTTAATGCATCGAAAAGGTCGCCAGGTAGATACCATTTACGAAATACAATCAGAATTTTTTCGACGAAAAATGTTGAAGAAAATGATCTAAGTGTAATGCAGAACAAGAAACTTAAAAAAAAAACGCAGAGTGGCAGCACTGAAAGTGGAATCACCTGTCAACGTTGTTTACTCGCTTGTTATTTGCATTATTCCCTTTATAGCGTGTTTTATAAAAGGATGTTGCACGAAAGCATTGAAGTTCAGGGAAGTACAAAAAATTTAAGGGGATGTTTATTTAAAACCAATTTTTTTCAACGATGAGTTGTTTATTTTTGCATTTGCTTTAACTTTTCTTAAAAGAAGCAGGATGTTGAGTTTAATAATAAGAAAAGGACATGGGGTATCCATGATTTTAAGTGTATACCTATTGGAAAAAACACAGAAAGTGGACAAAGAGGGGGATCTAAAATTACGAAATTTTTTAATAGACGACCTGTTAAGCAAGGTTTCATACGATTTACCTTTAACTACAATAAATATGTAATGAACTTAAATCAGGCATTGAAATAATACCCCATTCTGCAGTAATAACTTCAAATTTGCAGTAATAACTTCAGAATATTGTAAAAAATTGTAATAATAATTTTCACCTTAATTCATATTACTTTGTTTTGCGTTAATCGTTGAAACTAAATGCCCATTTTATTTAGCTTATAACCGTTGCTTTAGTTGTCTAACCTCACCAATTTGGGCTAAAATGTAGCAACCACAATAATATTAATATATAATATTCATCACTTGAATAATATGCCCACACCTCCGACCTTACCTTGATTTTGCGTAGAGCTTGCATTTACTGTTCTGAGTGTTTGAGTAAAATTCGGTTAGGTTTTCCTTAAAAGACCTTTCAGTATAGCATTTTGAAACTTTCGCTTATATGGAAGGTGCCACGCCCTCTAATCCTACTTCGCCTAATTTAAACTCAGAGTTTACAATTAATGTTCTTCGTGTTTGAGTGAAATTTGGTTGGATTATCTCAAAAAACACATTCATTATATAATTTTGAAACATTTGCTTATATGGGAGGTGCCACGCCCTCTTGTCCGAGTTTACCTAGATCTTGCGTATAGCATGCATTTATAGATCCGAGTGTTTGAGTGTAATTTGGTTGGGTTATCTCAAAAAACGCTTTCCGTATAACATTTTGAAACTTTTGTTTATATGGGAGGTGCCACGCCCTCTGGTCCGAATTCGCCTAGTTTTTGCTCAGACCTTATACTTACTTTCCCTAGTATTTATGTGTATTTTGCTTCTGTTATTGCGAATAATGCTGTTATTATTGCATTTTGAATATATTTTTTCTATGGGCGGTCCGTTGACCGATTTCGCTCATTTTCAATCCCCCGAGCTAACTTTTACGACAGAGGCTGTGCACCAAATTTCATTGAATTATGTTGCTCAGTTATCCCAAAAAATGTATTTCCACACACACCCAGCCAGCCACCCAGCCAGCCAGCCAGACAGACGGACATGGCTATATCGACTCAGGAGGTGACGCTGATCATGAACATATATACTTTTCTATATCTGCCACGCCTCCTTCTCTGCGTTACAAACGGAAGGACAAAGTGAATATACCCTGTGTGTAGGGTATAAAAAAATTCTGCAGTAATAACTTTTTCTTATTTCAACCCCTGCCTTAAATGACATGTAGATCTGTCATGGCGTTAGGGAATAACGCCCAATGAAAAAAAATGGGCGATAATCATTTTGGAAATAACGGCCAAAATTTATTAATGGCTGATAATTCATACGGCAACGGTGGTTTTTAAAAAATTTTAACTTTTTGAAATACCACCCGCGATTTTTTTGTGCGGATGTTAATCGTGATTTTGGATTTGTCATTTTATCTGAAAACTGAGACGTGATGGAAAAATTTTGTAAATGCAGTCCTACTATATCAATAGCAAGGAATAATAATTACATAGTCCGAACTCAGATAAAATCAAAAGTCTGAAATTCGTTGAACAGTAGTTTTCAAAAATTTCATTTTTACAAATAAAGTTTATTTTAGTACGCGGTGAGCTAAACAAATTTGGTAGTTTTTTTTTTTAAATCATTCATGAAAATATTCAATCACCTTTAAAGAGTCATTTCATTCATGAAAATTCCTTTAAAGCTGTGTACAGAATATGTACATAGGTATGTGAAGACAGAAAAACAACCCTCAAATCAAAACAAACTTACCCCAACCATTGAACAGCATCCAACAGACGCCACCACCACCACCACCCAACAAATAAGTAAGAAATTTCCAAAACTTTTCCGAACAAACTCGCACCATACGCACACCCAAAAGGATACAAAAAAAAACCACCCTCCTCTTAAAAGCAAACTGACGACAAAGAGATGCCGAAAATGGGACACAAAATTAATGGGACTTACCTTCTGCAAAAACAGTAAAAATTCCTTTGATGTCGTGACTGTTGGACTGTTGCTGCTGGATTTTACAGATGCTGCTGCAGACAAGTAAAAGAATTCAGTCCAAAGGTAATCAATTCCAATGCGTACGCTTAGCTTACAAGTGAAAGATGTTGATGATAAAGAGACAAAAACAGGAATTTTCACAGTTGAAAGCAAAGGATAAACAACACAAATAGTAAATTGCTCGTTGCGCAGACAGGACGGACTGGTTTTTTGCTTTAATTTGAATTTTTTTTTATTAAAATTTCTAGCAGGATTCCACTGTAAATTATGCGAGTTTTTTTTTTCAAGTGTATGATTTTTTCACAGAGATGGCAACACTAACAATGAAAAACGATTAACGCACGACGTTGAATGCAAGCGACGACGACGACATTGACAGAGACGACAACGAAGACAGCGATGCGACGATGACGTTCAAATATTCGCAACGACTGCACTGGTTTGTTCTTGTTGTTCTGCTGCTCTGCTTACAACAGCGTTGCCGACTAAAAAAAAATAAAAGTAGACGACACAGACTGCGCTTTAAGGTTGTTTTTTTTTTTCTTTCTTTTTTTCTCTGAGAGCGCAGAAAGAAAACAGGTGCACAAAGTAGCGTTTTTTTCTTATTGCGCTCTTTTTCTCAACGTCAACAGAGACGCGGCAGCGACTACGAGATTTATTTAAATTTTCGTTTTATTTGCAGAAATTTTTATCTTATCGCTGCTAATTTATCAGCAATTTTTTTTTTTTTTTTAATTATAGCGATTAATTTTTTCGGTTTTTAGTTTCCTCTCGCACGAAATTTCTAATTGGAAATGCAAAAAAAAAGGTTTCTTTTAACACTCTTTGCTGCGTTCACAAAATTTTGCAGACTTTTTTTCGCCGGCAGCGCTGTTTTATGGGAAAAACAGCGTCGTCGTCGGGTAAAATAAAAAAAAAACCAAAATTTATTTTACAATTTTTTCCAATTTTGTTGTTTTTTCATCAACTCCTTTTTACGCGCTCCTTCGCATACAAGTAAATACTTTTTTTTTTTCTTTATTTTGCACTTTTTTTCTTTGTTAATCACGCGTTTTTTTCTTTGATTTTCCACTTTTTATCGTAAATTTTCCTTGCAATTTTGCAAAATATGGCGATTTTCTTTAAAAATTTTATTTTGTTAATTAAATTATGCACTTTTTCACACAATTTTCTTGAGTTTCTCACAAATAGAGTTGGGGGAAAAAATAAAACAACAAAAACTCGCGTTCGACGACCTTGCGTTCTTCGCACAAACGTCTAACAAGTTCTGCAGTTAAAAGAAGACTCAACGGTAGTTGTTTGAAAAGCCCGAAAACAGTTGTAGTGGAAATGACAGATGACGAAGAGAAGGAAAACAAACGCACGGCGAAATGTCAGAATTTGAATTTCTTCAGTAGGTATGTCAAGGTTGGCTACCCTGCGTTGGTTTACTCGTTACAAAACTAACGAAAAATGTACTTTTTGGGTCATGATTCAATTACAATAATTTCATACAAATCAATATCATAATTGTATCATGTCCAAAAAAGTACATTTTTCGTTAGTTTTGTAACGAGCTGAAAAGTCAGTTGTTTACTCGTTACAAAACTAACGAAAAATGTACTTTTTGGGTCATGATTCAATTACAATAATTTCATACAAATCAATAGTCTTGTTCACAATCCGGAGCATTTAGACTTGCAAAGTAGCAAAATATCAATAATTTCCACTTGATTGAGAGCAATATTAAAAGTATAAGCATTGCAAGATACGAAAAAATTTATTTCTCTGAGAAAATTGTATGAGCAAAGAGAACGAGAGCATAAACAAACAATTTTTATTTGAAAAATTACATGATATTTGTATGCTATAGGTTGTATGCTATGGATCGAAAAATGATGGAAAATAACTCTCCAAGTGGTACCCACCAGAGTGTGGTTAATCCACCTGCCTCGGCAGCATGCACATCGGATTTGGAGGTGCAAGAAACATGCATGGTTAGGAATGATTCTCCTATAACTGGAACCAATATGGTTTCTCAAAATTTTAAG
>OX638369.1:40553510-40666860 GCA_951812925.1 Calliopum simillimum
TGCAGTCGTTGCGAATATTTGAACGTCATCGTCCCATCGCTGTCTTCGCTGTCGTCTCTGTCAATGTCGTCGTCGTCGCTTGCATTCAACGTCGTGCGTTAATCGTTTTTCATTGTTAGTGTTGCCATCTCTGTGAAAAAATCATACACTTGAAAAAAAAAAAACTCGCATAATTTACAGTGGAATCCTGCTAGAAATTTTTAATAAAAAAAGAAGAAAAAAATCAAATTAAAGCAAAAAACCAGTCCGTCCTGTGTGCGCCACGAGCAATTTACTATTTGTGTTGTTTATCCTTTGCTTTCAACTGTGAAAATTCCTGTTTTTGTCTCTTTATCATCAACATCTTTCACTTGTAAGCTAAGCGTACGCATTGGAATTGATTACCATTGGACTGGATTCTTTTACCTGTCTGCAGCAGCATCTGTAAAATTCAGCAGCAGCAGCAGCAACAGTCCAACAGTCACGACATCAAAGGAATTTTTACTGTTTTTGCAGAAGGTAAGTCCCATTAATTTTGTGTCCCATTTTCGGCATCTCTTTGTCGTGAGTTTGCTTTTAAGAGGAGGGTGGTTTTTTTTGTATCCTTTTGGGTGTGCGTATGGTGCGAGTTTGTTCGAAAAAGTTTTGGAAATTTCTTACTGATTTGTTGGGTGGTGGTTGTGGTGGCGTCTGTTGGATGCTGTTCAATGGTTGGGGTAAGTTTGTTTTGATTTGAGGGTTGTTTTTCTGTCTTCACATACCTATGTACATATTCTGTACACAGCTTTAAAGGAATTTTCATGAATGAAATGACTCTTTAAAGGTGATTGAATATTTTCATGAATGATTTAAAAAAAAAACTACCAAATTTGTTTAGCTCACCGCGTACTAAAATAAACTTTATTTGTAAAAATGAAATTTTTGAAAACTACTGTTCAACGAATTTCAGACTTTTGATTTTATCTGAGTTCGGACTATGTAATTTTTATTCCTTGCTATTGATATAGTAGGACTGCATTTACAAAATTTTTCCATCACGTCTCAGTTTTCAGATAAAATGACAAATCCAAAATCACGATTAACATCCGCACAAAAAAGAATTACAAAATTTTTAGCCGTCAGAATATCATAAAAGAAAAAAAAATCTCAAACAAAGCAAAAAATAGCAAGAAATTCAAATCCGAAAAGAATTTTTAAATCGGTCCGACAGACTTTTTTTTATGACCGTTTTATTGAGAAAATGTACTGAAAAAACCAAAAACCACCTTCCTTTAATTACATATATCTTGCCTAAAAAAATAAAAACTTAAAAAAACTCTTCATGGTTTTGTGCGCAATTGTCACCGCCTTATTTTGGGAGTTAAACTTAAAGAGTGGATCATCCATAACAAACTTGAGTCCTTTTAAATGAAACGATGAAATACAGGCAGTTATACAGTTATCTCTGTACTCGTATGTTAGCATTTTCGTAACTAAAATAAATTGAAATTTTTTGTTCAAAAGGACTGGGGTTTGTTATGTATGATCCACTCCTTAAGTTTTTGGTGTCAAAATAAAGAAGTAACGATTGCGCACAAAACAAAGAAGAGTTTTTTCAAATTCTACATTGTTTTAACCAAGATATATGTAATTAAAGGTAGGTGGTTTTCGGTTTTTTCAGTACTCTACAGTACTTTGCTGTTGATGAAATTGATTCCTTCAGAATAAACAAAATTGAACAGTGGAAAAATGCAAAGTAATGCAAAAGTATTCAAAATTCCACGTTTGGAAGAGTGAGGGAACCAGAGGGATAACATCTTGTTACATAGCCAGAACAGCACATCACAATTACATTAAAGTAATCGAAAAAAAAAATTAATAAAAATCCCGAGAACTTCCGAAAAAAACAAAAGCCAAGGCACGGTCAAATCGCAAAAAACACAAACAATGCTTGGTTTTCTATACTTTGAGTATATTAAGTTTCCATCTAACTTATTCTGAATGAATTTTGTTTCTCAAAAATAAAGAATTCGGTTTTTTAAATTTATCGGTTTTATTCAAGTTTTTCAAGATATCTTGAAAACCAAAAATAGTAGAAAACTGTAAGTGCCATTTTCGGAATCAGTATCGCAAAACCGTCTATGAAAGTGAAAACTGAACTGTGTAATTTTTCTTATTCATTTTGTAGACAATTGTAACATTAAAAATTGCAAATTTTATGCTTACAACAAAAAAAGCAAGAAAGCCGTCATAACTGGAATCAAGAGGACATGCTTTACTATCCACGGTGCTTTTGAACAGTCGATAGGTTTTTTGGCTATGTGGAGAAAATCTGTGAATGTGGTTTCATTTGTATTAGTTTAGTGGTCTGAAAAATGCAAACCCCGAAATCGCAGCTGATCATCCACGCGAAATATCGCAAAAATACATATCCCATATAAAAAAAATAAAAAAAAAATCGGAATAAAAAAACCCAACGAACAAATATAAAAATAGTTATATTTAATGTATTTTGCAATGCTTAATCTGAACCCGGCCTTAAAATTGCTATATCTCATACGGTTTTTGAGATATCTTAGCCTAAACAAGGAAAAAAGACCGTTTTTGCTATATTTTTAAGCTATATAACTATAATATAGAACATTCATAAGCAAAATTCGATACATTATCTGAAAACTCCAATCTTTTTCTTTAAAACCGCATTTAAATTATGTCAATAGCTTGATTTGTCTCCGAAAAATCTTAGTCTGAAATAATGACAAAACACGTTTTTTGAACTTTTTTAACTTTTTAGGTTAGGATATCTCCGAGAAAAATAAAGATATCGACATTATTTGAATTAGGTTTAAAAGATTGATTAGAGCTTTCCATTTCTGCATCAGAATTTACGGAAATACGTCCTGTTATATAGCTCCAAAACACAGCAATAAAACATAGCATAAACGGTATTTTTTCCTTGTTTAGGCTAAGATATCTCAAAAATCATATGAGATATAGCAATTTTAAGGCCGGATTCAGATTCAGCATTGCAAAATACATTAAATATAATTATTTTCATATGTTTGTTGCGTTTTTTTTCGATTTTTTTTTTTATATGGGATATGTATTTTTGCGATATTTCGCGGGGATGATCGGCTGCGATTTCGGGGATTGCATTTTTCAGACCACTAAACTAATACAAATGAAACCCCATTCACAGATTTTCTCCACATAGCCAAAAAACCTATCGACTGTTTAAGAGCACCGTGTATCACTGTGCAAATTTCCGAGAAAAAGAAAAAGATGGTGTTTTTGAGAAAATTAGCATTTTTATTTAAAATATAAAAGTCAATTTTAAGGAAAGTAAGGGTTAAAGAAATATTTTTTTCCCATATTACGTAAAAAAATTTCATGGAGCATCAAATAAACTTTGATTCATGTAAAACAGTTGATAAATAAAGAAATGCGGTTGAAAAAACCGATTGCACTTCATGAATCTCCAATTTTGGTCCAAATTGAAAAAAAAAAAAAAAAATTACGTAACTATTCCCTTATTTTGATTGTAGAAAAATATTTTGCTAATTTGAAGTTGATACGCAAACCTAAGTGCATACTCAACGTATGAATTGAAATGGAATCAGTCATAAATAAATTTTGTCTGATATTTCCAAAATGATTATCGCCCATGATTTTTCATTGGGCGTTATTTCCTAACGCCATGGCAGATCTACATATCATTAAGGTTCATTACATATTTACTGTAATTAAAGGTAAATCGTATGAAACCTTGCTTAACATGTCGTCTATAAAAAAATTTCGGAATTTTAGATCCCCCTCTTTGTCCACTTTCTGTGTTTTCTTAAATAGGTACCTCATGTCCTATTCTTATTATTAAACTCAACATCCTGCTTCATTCAAGAAAAGTTAATGCAAATGCAGAAATAAACAACTCATCGTTGAAAAAAATTGGTTTTAAATAAACATCCCCTTAAATTTTTTGTATTTCCCTGAACTTCAATGCTTTCGTGCAACATCCTTTTATAAAAACACGCTATAAAGGGAATAATGCAAATAACAAGCGAGTAAACAACGTTGACAGGTGATTCCACTTTCAGTGCTGCCAATCTGCGTTTTTTTAAGTTTCTTGTTCTGCATTACACTTAGCTCATTTTCTTCAAAATTTTTCGTCGAAAAGATTCTGATTGTATTTCGTAAATGGTATCTACCTGGCGACCTTTTTTTTTTTGCTTTTTGTTAACAATTTTGGATTGGTCATTCGTGCAGTTCCTTTTTTATTTTGCACCATCGTTTTATTATTTTTTTTCATTTCTCTTTATCGTATTAACGTCATTTATTTTGTTGATTTTACTGCTGTTCGTTTATTGTCATAAGTAGATATGTATTTCAGTTTACATTAATGCAGTATTTCTCCTTTTTTTACATTCGTCTTTATGTTTTATATTTTTGCTATATCTTTTTTATTTGAGTTTTTACTTCGACATTTAGATTTTATTTGTTTTTATTACGTTTTTCATTGGAATTCCGATAATTTTAATGTTTGTCATGTTGGGGATAAAGGTTCTTTTTTCTACTTCGGGACTTATGAATTAAAGTTTGATTTTTGTAATACGATTTGTTATGATTGAACGATTTTTGTATTTGTAATGGAGTTTTTTGTTTTGTCTTATAACCAAGCAGTTTCTGTTTTCAATAGGTCATTCTTTCTCGTTCTGAGCCAAGTTTCTATTGTTTTCAGTTCCGTTTCCGTAAAATTGAGTCGTGATTTAGCAAATGAAAAGAACTTCCGTCACGATTTTTAACAATTACAGATTACACATTTTCCATATGAAATGGTACATATCTCAGGACAGAAAGTTACGATTCTTTACCTTAAATACTTATTTGTTTAAAGTTTGGCGATAAAAGGAAGGTATTAACGGAAGTGTCAGCAATGAAATTATTGAAAGAAAACTGCAATATTAAAACGAAGTTGATCATAAAAAACATTAATGTTATTTCTTCTTAAAATCATGTATGCATTTATTTAACTCAGGGTCGCTGATTCCGAATCTGCTAACCGTTTTTTCCTATCACATCTGAATTCAGAGATATCCTTGATTTAAACTGCAGAAAACGCTATTTTAAGGCATATGGCGTACATCCTGGAAGTAGTGTAGTTCACTTTTGTCAGCGCGATTAAATAGTCCTGATCTTCCTCGTTAGATCATAACTTTAACTTTCCAATTGGATCTTCATTTTCCGAGATATTATCCACTGAAGTGGATAATTTAATTTAAATTAATTTATTCCTTAACAGGATGGTGGTTGGCATTGTTGACTGCAGAGCCACTGTCGGCTACCAGCCACAGCAGGAAGGCGGAAGGGCGTGGCATTTGGAGAGATGAGGGTTTTTCCCTTTAATCCCAATTAAGCATATGGCAAAGTTGAAAAAAGCAATCCAAGCCAGGATTTCGTGGGTTTTCCTGAGAAATCCGTACTTTTTAACGTGTTCCCACGATCCATAGTAAGTAGAGTCGTACATGGTAAAGTGGCCATAGCAACCTTGGGTAGGACTACTTCTCCCAAGAAAGCTGTCTTGAAGGGAGGGATGCACCAAGAAACGTGGTTAGTCCCAGGCGGATCAGAGTCATACTAACAGTAGCGTATTGCTACGAAATCTCACCAGAGATAATTCTGGTACCACGGGAGTCAGTAGCCCTATAGAGTATCCGGTTCGCTGGATATTCCAACTGACTGTTTGAACCTAAATCGTAGGAAGAGTTTGGTGTGGAGTTGCATTCTCAACCAGGTGCCATGACCCGAAGAATGGCAGAGGTTTAGATAGTCCTCATTTCCTCACCATTGGAAGGAATTGTGTCTGATCGCATGATTCTAAAAATGGAATAAGCCAAAATATTGAAAAAATTAGTTTTGCGCTCCCTTTTTTTTTTTAAACACCACTCTGCTTTCGCTCTGCTTTCGGTTCAGTTGACATGAAACGTCGCATATAACTACAAATTTGAAAAAAATACTTAAGACTAAACGGATACTAAGGCTAAACGGTACAAAACGGATACGAATTTTGTTTTTTGTGCCTCGAGAAGCATATCCGCCTAACTATCAAGAACTCAGATCAAATGCAGGACTGAAGGCTTTGGTCAAAAGTGATACATATCTAGGCAAAAAAGCAATTAGTGAAGGGTGTAAAAGATTTTCGAGAAAAGGGGTATTCAGCAGTTCGAGAGTTGGCATCAGACAGTACCATAAAATCCTTAATGGATGGGGTGCCAGAAATGCTAAAATTTTCCAAAATATAAATAATGAAAAAAATTTAACTATGCAATAAGAAGGTTGATAAATGGGTTTTATTTTTAATTTCGGACTAGTTACTAGTTCAGGAACATGTTTGAGTTCTATAATGAATAATTTTTATAAACACAGTCTACAAAACTATATCTTTATTCAAGTAAATTTTGATCTCGTAGTAAGAAGGCCCACAGTGGTATGACTTCATACATGTTTTCGAAAAAAATAGAAATAGTGCTCCTATAACAATGAAATTAAGCATATGCTAAATATAGCTTGTTAAAAAATATTCGAAAAAATGGGCGTGATACGTCAACGGACACGCCCATCTCCCATAGAAAATGAACTAATTTTCTTTACCCCTAAAAGTATGCAACACATTATCTCCTTATAAAATTACTAACACCGCAAACTCGCATTGAAAATCACATGAACTTTTTCAGAAAATTGCTGAGAAATTCTACTGGCTTAAATATGTCGAATATTTTTTGACTTAAATTGAAAGAGTAAATTCATTTTTTTATAGTTAGGACGTAGCTAGACATAGCTAACGTATTAATGGTCGAAAAATTGCCTTTTTTCCGCCAAAATACCGCTAGGTGGCACCCGTTCTGTTTAATAAATCTCACAAATAATAGCAACTTTCATACGATTAAAGTTTAAAAAACATTTTCGTTAAACACTAACTAAATAAATGTCATAAAAACTCGTGTTTTAAAATGACATTTAAATTTATTTCATCTTCAGATTAATTGATCAACATAAAGTTATTCAAATTTATGTCCATATAAAACTTTAAAATTTATTTCTCTGCTTCCCAACGTTTTCTATAAAAAAAGTCAATAATGTCTAGCCGTGCCACACACATCACGTCTATGCCGCAGTCATCGCATGGCATTGAATTCCAAATGAGGCGTAACTTTCTCGTATTCCTTTTTTTTGCGCTTTTTTTCTTCCCATATTCGATCCCGGCAACTACTGACAAGTTTTCCACAACAGCAACATAAGCTACTTTTTTGTTTGAAATCCTTTCTATTGCTCGTTACAACGAGTACAAACTTTTTGAAATCATACAAATGTTGCATGGACTTTGTGAATTTTTTTTTTTTCATTGCTGATGATGGTGCTGCTGCATCACACGTCGCTAGACATTTATATTTATGTTTGTACGTACATATTTCTAGCTGTCCATTCCAATTGTCTGACTGTTCATCGTCGTTGCATCTTTTCTAATGGAAAAGCCAGACCCCATACATTCCAACCCAACAGCAACTGGCTAATGTATATTCTCTCGAGCACTGATGGATAGATGGATGGATGCTGAAACACTTGCTGTGTGTTGCTGCAACTTTATTTCCTACATATTTCTGCATTGTTACCTCCCCCTCTATTGCGCTTTTAAGTTGTTGCAGTAAATTGAAAGCCTTCAAGAGGTCGCTCGTTTTTCTTCTATAACATTCTAACCTCAATATTCAAACCTTGCATTAGTACATATGATTATTTTTCTTCTTCAGTTGTTGTTGTTGTTGTTTAGCAAGGTTTTTCACATCATCTTAATAGTTATGGCCAGTGTGTGCTGTGTTGTATTTTCACGCTGCACAAATTGTTTTCTTTTCTTAGACTGTGGGGGTTTTCTTGTTCTTTGTATTCCACGTTTTATTATAAAATTCTTTATTTAGTGCTGCTGCATCTTTAGAGAGTGCTTGTACAATTCATCTGCGAGGTTTATTTCTTCAAAGTTATCTTTTCCATGTTGCACATCACTTTCTGTCAACAATAAGGTGACCAGATAAGAACAGTAATATGATAAAAGTTTGGCCACCATTGGTACAAAGTCAAAGCCCCAAAAAACGTCAGAATCCTGAGACGTACGATTATGAAATAACATTTTAACCCTTTAACGACGATGTTTAAACGCGCTAAAAAATTTCAAAATAAAAATCACTGAGCTAAAATCGAAATTATGAAGCCTAACAAAACATTCATCCTAGCAAATGGCGAGCTAGAAAACATACTTGCATTTCGTCGTTAAAGGGTTAAAGAAGAGAAACGCAGACCCAAAAAATTGCTCATAAAGACATTCGCTACAATTTCACAAAATGTAGCTTATCGCTATGCTACTCCAACCTCATTCAAAGTGGTGAAAAAAAATTAAATCAGAGTCAAAAGAATTGGAGTCTTAACAAGCGCTTTTCGAACTTAGTTGCGTAAAAGCCAATTAGGTTATCTATTTAAGGCGCTTTACGATTTGTAACTAAGTGTAGTTTTTGTTGGTTTTAATTAAACCAAATAGTTCAACAAATGTGTATGCTCTTCTATAATCCAATTCCACTAAGTTCCTTGGTTTAAACGACTGTTTTTGTTCTGGCTTGGTTACACATAAAACGATTTGGTTTCACATATAATAAGTTTCTTGAGTTAAGTAGTTTCAAAAAAACCATCAGAGTCAAGACAGAAAGTTTTCCGCCCTAATAATCTGTTTACTTGGTTAAAGCGATTTTGTTGGTAAAAAATACTTAGTTAGACACAAACCAATTTGGTTTTCGATATAAAATGCTTTTCAATGTGAGCATGACAAGTTTATGTTGGTTTATTTTAAACAAACAAGCTTTGTCAAGACGATTATTTTGGTTTAAGTTTAGTTACGTACCAACTGATTTTTTTAACATCTAATGAGCTATTTGATTTGTAATAAAAATTTTAGTTAGTGTCAAATAAACCATATAAAAATTCTTCTCATCAAAGTTAGGACAGACTGAAAAGTTTCTGTCCTACTAACCTGTTTGCACTTACATCGTCGGCTTTGTGAGAAAATTAATGCCAAAATTAATGTCATGAAGTTAGTTGGCTGGAGTTTTGTTAAAAACTAATAAAATTGGGTTCTGTTTTCACGAAAAGTTTACTTGATGGTTAAGAATTGATGTTTTAGGCGATTGGTTTGGTTAAGGTTTGGTTACGCTTACACCGATTTGGTCTTCCTCAAAATAACATTTCGATTTATTCCTACTAGAATCATAATTTAAATTAGGTTTTAAAGGAAAAGATTGGGGCTTTCAAGTATTTAAGCCATATTTGACGAATAAATGATATGTTACATAGTTATATAGCTTCAAAAAATGGCAAAAAACGACTTTTTTTGGTCTTTAGGTTACAATATCTCATAAACTATATACGATAGAGAAATTCTGAGGTTGGATTCGCGTTTAGCATCGCAAAACACATCGATTGTGATTATTTTAATTTTTGTTTAATGTAGTTAAAAAAGTTTTTTTTTCTTTTTGTATGGGAAAATGCCCCAATTGGAAAAATCGAGATATTTTCAAAAAAGGAGCAGCTAAGATTTCAAATAAAGTTGATTTTTATTCAGTGAACGATTACGAATAAAGGGGCATTGTTCGTTTTTTGTGGCATTTTCATGCAACCTATCGTTTGTTCAGGAGCAGTGTGAACATATGTATACAACGTCACATTCAGATGCCGGTATACTGAAATGGAAGTGTCACACATGGTGCATATCATCTGTCCATAACGTTTAAATGTAACTTCCAAAAAAATTTAACTTCTATCGGTATCTGGCAAGCTTAGCTTCCGCTGTAAATCAACTCACTTCGTCGGATGCTGGCAAATGGTACTTAACATTACTTCTCAACTTGACTACTTCTCTTCTCCCCCTTTGCATATATTGCTTACAGCATTCTTCATTGTCATCTTTAGTTAGTTTTTTTTTCTAAAACTTCCTCAATCATCTTCTTGTTGTCATTTCCTCTAAGACTTGTCGCTTGGCCTACTCCACCAGTTGTAGGTAACTCTTATTACCAATATATGCTAGCTATGTACTTTCAGTTGCTCCCTTTTGCTACTTTGAAATTTTTACTTTGTTTCCTCTACATTGTAGTGCTGATAAGATATGCATTTCTTGCATGCTTGCACTCCATTCTCCACTACTTATTTTCCTTTCAATGTTGCTACTAGTAACTACTTATAGCAGTTGTGTACACATATTCCCTATCGTCTGCTCCAACTCCAATTTGTTGCATTGTTCTGTAATGAATTGTTCTGGTAGCATCTTGGCATCATTCATACCATCGCCAGGCAGGTAGTAATTGTGGGTGTTTCATTATACGTTTTGGAACTTGCAATTTGTGGGTGTAATTTTAATTAATTGTGGTTTTAGTTCGTTTGTTGCTGATGCCGCAAATATTTTGATTGAGATTGTGAGAAAAAGTTTTTGTTTGGATTCTTTCTTGCTTTCGGTTGTATAACTTTCGAACGCTGAGGAATTTTTTGCCAATTTAAAGCTGTCACTTTGAGATATGAAGTATTAGAAAATTGCTTAATTTTAAAATTGAAAATCTGCCAAGATTTCTTTAAGTTTTTTGTGCTCAGCGTTTGTGTTCAGCGTTTATCATTAGAAAGAAAAAAAAGAAAAAAAAGAAAAAAAAAAAAAACACAAACTTAAAATGTAGCTTCTTCGAGATTGGCCCAGAAAGAAATTGTTTCTCAAAACTAAATCCATATGTTTTCCAGAAAACAAGTGGTAAATCCCAAAAAATCACACTTATGTTATGCCTTGTTTCCACTAACTTGGTTAGCCAAATTAAAATAAGGGACACCAAAGCACAAAGCTCAGTAATTTCTCTGGTCCGCTTGGTTTTCTTACTGCCTTTTTGTTTGGTTATCAATCAAATCACAAGGTTAAAATACCGCCAAAAACTTTTCAAACAAAATCGAAAAGCTCGAAAAACTTTTTTATGATTGTAGTCTGGACTCTGGCTTGAATAGCATTGCCATGCTGACATTTATTTGGTTCACTTCAAATCACCAAAAACTATTCTAAAAATCGGAAAGGTTATTCGTGATTGCACTCTGGCTAAAATAGCATTGCCATGCTGACATTTATTTGGTTTTTGATTTGGTTTGCTTAAAACCAACAAAAAATTTTCATACAAATCGAAAATGTCAATAGTTTATACACAATTTCACTCTGGGCTCGGACGAAAAAAGCAATGATATTCATTTGGTTTTCTACATATATCGTTCATTTAAACCAACAAAAGTTTTTCATACAAATCGAAAAATTCAAAAACTTTTTTCATAATTGCACTGCGGGCTATGTCTAAATAGCATTGCCATGCTGGCATTTATTTGGTTTTGTATTTGGTTTATCCAAAACCAACAAAAATTTTTCATACAAATCGAAAAATTTAAAAACTTTTTTCATAATTACACTATGGGCTATGTCTAAAATAGCACGGCCATGCTGACATTTATTTGGTTTTGTATTTGGTTTATTCAAAACCAACAAAAATTTTTCATACAAATCGTAAAGTTCAAAAGCTTTTTTGTATTTGCACTCTGTACTCTTACTAAAATAGCATTGCCATGCTGACATTTACTTGGTTTTCTATTTGGTTAATTCAAAACCAACAAAAGTTTTTCATACAAATCCAAAAATTCAAAAAATTTTTTCATAATTGCACTATGGACTATGTCTGAAATAGCACGGCCATGCTGACATTTATTTGGTTTTGTATTTGGTTTATTCAAAACCAACAAAAAATTTTCATACAAATCGTAAAGTTCAAAAAGCTTTTTTGTATTTGCACTCTGTAGTCTGACTAAAATAGCATTGCCATGCTGACATTTACTTGGTTTTCTATTTGGTTAATTCAAAACCAACAAAAATTTTTCATACAAATCGAAAAATTCAAAAACTTTTTTCATAATTGCACTCTTGGCTATGTCTAAAATAGCATTGCCATGCTGACATTTATTTGGTTTTCTATTTGGTTTATTTGAAACCAACTGAAATTTTTCTTACAAATCGAAAATAACTTTCTTGATATGACAAATCAAATTGGTTCGTGCATAAGTGAAAATGGGTTTTTACTTTCTGCCCACAAAGTGCTCATCATCTTTCACATGCGATTAACCCATGAAGAGGGGATATTTTACAAACATTACCATAATTACTTCCTTTGCTATAAAACATTTTTCCTGCAATGGTTAATCGACCACGCGGAAATTACACACTTAATGGTAGACTAACAGCACTGATGTCGACATCGGTGGTGGCACCGATTAAAACCTCTTATATTTAAAGTCAACAAGGTTAACTGAATGCGCAGCAGCGCCGCCGCATAGAGCAAGTTAACAATTTAACTTTTATATTTTGCAACAACACAATAAACTTGATCTTGAATTAAGCGCACATTCATTCATCTGACAACAACAACAACAGCAACAACACTAAAAGCACGTGTAAACATATAAACATAATTATATGTTTGTACAAGTTAACATGCATACACACAAACAATTTAGATGCCATACGAGCTGACCTTAATATACGACGCACAACTTACTTACGACGTACTCGCATTCAACGCAACGCAACGCAGCACTTTTCAAGTGAATTGAGGCAACATCATTCGACACTTGAGCGTTTAAAAATGTGAAATGATTTTGTTTTCTTTCTATTTTTGCCTTGTATGTGTGTTAAATTCTTTCTTTTATTTAAATTAAATACTTTAGATGCTCCTTCTAAATTAAACATAGAAAAGTAGAAAATTAAAGCGTACGCAAATTGCCAAGAAATATATTTTTAGATATGAAGCGAAAGTACAAAAACTACAAAAGAAAAGTAAACGCTGAGTAATTACTTACATATTTTTTGATTTTGTTTTTGGCAAACCATATATACTTACTTCACTTATCAATATCTTTATCTTTAACTGTGTCTCTGTATCTTTACTTTAAAACAATAAATTATATTTTCATCTACTTAATTGGTGAGAAACAAAAAAAAATAAAAAAAAAAAATTCTTTAAAAACTGTAAACATCATAAGAAAACTATTTCGACGATTTACAACAAAAAATCAACAATATCCCTTACAAATATTGATAAGAAAATTTATTGCTTGAAAAAATGTAGAACATTAAAACATTTATTGCTCCACTTGAAAAGAGTCCTTATCTTCACTGACTTAATTTAATATGAGAGCTTATCCGTTTTCAGCTTATTTTGCGATTCCACCATAAATTTAAACCAGTGATCGGCATTACATAATTGTGCACAATTGTGCACTCAAAAATCTATCTATCTTTGTCTAGTTACACATTTTTTTTTGGTGAAAAAATTTTTTATAAAAAAGTTTTCAACAAAAAAAAGTTCTGATTACAGATTTGGATAGTGCTCGAAGAGTTCTAAAGAATCCGAAACTTGGATCTGAATTCCTCTACAAAATTTTCATTTTCGGATACTTACTTGAGAAAAAAACCGAAAATTTTTCTGATTTTTCGAATAAAATGAAAATTACAAATATTTCGGAAAAATGTTGCTGGGATTTTCTTTAGAACTCTTCGAGCACTATCTAGATCTGCAAGCAGAAATTTTTTTTTAAAAAACTTTTTTATAAAAAATTTTTTTCTGAAACATTTTTCCCCAAAAAAAATATTCAAAAAAAAAGAAAAAGTATAAAGAACTCCAGAACTCTTTCTTGTGAGCTCAAAAATGTTTCAGAACTCCTCTATGTGAAAAACACGGCGCTGAGCAAAAATCGGTAGGGGAGAAGGGGGCGATTTCGGCACCCTTACAAGAAAATTGTGCACGTTATTTTGAATACACATAGACTATGCACGAATATGTGTGCTTCTTTTGTAAATTACCGAAAATTCGATATGTTCGCTATTTTCGGAACTGTGACCAAAAAACCACAGTTAAAATAAATGACGGAACCACCCACTTTTGGTGAGGCTTCGTCAGCCATATAAATTTTTGATTCCCTTGATTTTTTGAAACCTTCAATGTTTTGAATGTATGTATATGGTAAAAGACGAATTGCTTCCGGTGATACAATGGGGGAACGAAAATCAGGGATGTCGTCTTCAATCGGGGCCATATCCAGCAAATCATTCGGATCAGGAAGGTCAGAGCCTTGAACGAGTTCGAGACATGATTCAGGCTGATTCTATATCTATTTGTACATCGGCTTTAGTACCGAATTCCATATCTTGCAAAAAATCAGATTCATGGAAAATAATTGAATCATATGTATAAATTTCAGTTGTTGAATCCTCCCTTATTCACTTGTTTCCAAATTTCCAAAATTTCGCAGTTATCTTTTATTTATTTTGCAAACCTTAAATGTAGTAGGGTAAGGGAGGGAAATATGGACCACCCATCTTTCTTTTTTAAATAAAACCCAAAATACATAAAACAAATCAGTTAATTTTATGTCATCCAGTAAAGGAAACAATTTACCTTTATTCTGCTTCACTTTTAGATAAATATCTCATCAGGATAAAGAAAAAAAAAAAATTAAAAAACTGAAAATACTCAAAATGAAGATAAAAAAAAAGTGTAGTGTAATATGGACCATATAGTTCATTTGGTACAGAAGTTGCATTAAAAAGTGTCACTTCCACATTCGGCACATTTTTCATGACTCCAAGAACGTCAGATTACACATTCAACCTAAAATTCGCCACGTCGATCTTCTGAGTAAAGGGTGTTACATTATATGCATTTTTTATCATTTTTTTCCTTTGTAGTTAACGAATTACATATAATGACCATCAGACTCGTCATGAAAACTGCAACTATATTCCCCATCTGAAAAGAAGATAAATACATCTGTTTTTGAGGCTTTTTTCTTTGGTGGTCCATATTACCCCCGTAGTCCATATTTCCCTCCCTTACCCTATTAACAGCAATATCATTTTTAAGTATCTGCTAAAAAAAAAATGGAAATTTTATAATAAATTAACCGAGTATCACACATAAAGCAACAAGCAAATATTGCATCAACTTGCTATAAAAACACAAAATCACGACTAGCTACGCACAGGGGGTCATTTCATCTCAAATCGTCCAGGCAGTATTTTATTTTTGCATATTATTTTTTTTTTATAGTTTCTACATTGAAATCGATGAGACACGTATTTTTTCCTTTTGCTTGATTTTGAGTTCTTTCGTCGTGGGGAATTTTTTAAAATTCGTCTACAACTCGATTTTGCGCTGTTGTCTCATGTCAATTTTCACGGAAAATGTGATAACTTTGCGAAAAAACGTCCGATCTTCGTAATTTTTGTTATGTTTGTAGCTAAGAGGTTCCTCTAAAAGAAAAAGATATGATACAGGGTATATTTCAAAAAATTATTTTTATATCGCCATTTGAAAAAAAAAAATCAAAAAATTTTTGACTTGAAAAATTTCCAATTGCATCAGTTTTTTTTTCCTTCATATTTTTTTTTTAAATAGCCATACATATAAACAATATTATGTAACAGCCTCTATTAGCCTAAATTCGTTGTTTGGGAATTATGATTTTTGAAAAAACAGTCTCAATTATTTAGTAATTTTGGGCTTCATTCATGATATATGTTATCATTTCGTCAAAAGTAGCTCAATCGTTATGATATTTTGTCTGTCAACAGTCAAAGGTCCGTTCTAGAAGAAAGAATCATGAAGTGTAGTACATTTTTGGATATTTTTTATAACCGTCTTTAAAATAGAAAAAAAATCAAATGACTTTTAGCCCAAACATACCAAAAATTACGAAGATCGGACGTTTTTTCGCAAAGTTATCACATTTTCCGTGAAAATTGACATGCGACAATAGCGCAAAATCGAGTTTGTAGACGAATTTTAAAAAATTCCCCACGACGAAAGAACTCAAAATCAAGCAAAAGGAAAAAATACGTGTCTCATCGATTTCAATGTAGAAACTATTAAAAAAATAATATGCAAAAAAAAAAATACTGCCTGGACGATTTGAGATCAAATGACCCAGAGACATTTTTATGACAACTGCGTATCATTAGGAGTTAGAATTTTTGTATAACACGAGGGAGTTAGTGTGAATAGAAATAGCAAAATTTGGCTTTGACAAAGCCTCCCATGTGTCGAAACGTCCCCATTCTACCCTATACCTTCGATTTTGGTTCCAGAACTAACTATTCCCAACCAACCCAGAACTCTAAAAAAATTTTTCGGTTTTCGAAAATTACGGAGCCAACTTCACATGAGTTATAATTTCACTATATTTTATTTGTAAATATTTCTTTACGGAACCATCAAATAGTTCACACGCAGTGTGTTGTCGAAAAATCCAAAAAATTCGTAAAATGTTATAAAAGGTAGAAAAAGCTAGAAATGTCTGAAATTTTTTTTAGAAAATCGAAAAAGAAATTGGAATATCGAAATCGTGCATTGAAAAACATCGTAAAATGTTGTACAAATCAAAAAAAGGTTGGTAAGCATAGAAAAATATTGAATAAGTCGTAAAATGAAGAATATGTAGTGGTTCGTTTCGTATATTCTTTAAAAGCAGTTTTTGTTCTCACTTTCATTAGTAAGATGACCTTTTATACATCTGTATAGACTGTGCTTTATGTTAATTTTAAAGATATCGACCATCTTTGCTAGCCTTTAGAGTTCAGTACTACATCATTGAGCTACGAGCAAGCCTAGAATATGACGCAGCAAAGTCAAACATTGGGTTTGTTAGCAAATTTTTTATTTTTTTTGGCCAGCAACTCAATTTGCTGCCAATTTCAATATCGTTATGAAACGAATCAGTAGATAAAAATGAGGAGTGTCAAGATTATTATTCATAAATGCCAAAAATGGTCAAAAAAAAAAAAAAATAAATAAATACTTGGGCAAATATTTGCTATGCCACAATAAACATTGAAAAACATCGAAAAATACATAAAAACAGAAATTATAATACAATAGTTCCGATGCCAAATTTGGCAGCATTTTTCAAAGACGTTTTAGTATTGTGCTTTTACATTTTTGCTTTCATTTAATGTTTTACTACATTTTTCCCATTGTTTTGAATAACTTTTATAAAGCGAAAGGGTTACTGAACCAAACTCATCATCAGCAGAACTACTTACTAACGACTGTGAATAATTTGGAACTGTGAAAATCTAAAAAAATTAAGTTTCTACCTAAAGCCCAAAATAAAAATCAAAATGTTTCTACGAATAGACAAGAAGACAGACAGTAACAGACAGTTATACTGAAATGAAAACTTAAATAAATGACTTCTTTTACTATTGTTGTTGTTGTTGTTGTTTTTTGGTTATACAAACTCATGAATAATCGGTTTCTGCGTTATGCAGCAAAAATTTAATTTTCCTACAATAAAACTGTGAAGAAAATGGCAATTTCTCATTTTAACAATTTCCGTTTGTCATTTAATTTAGTTGTTTCTACTGCGTTTCTTTAGGGTTGCTGTTGCGAATTTCGTCTGGGTGATTTTTTTTTTTTGCGTTTTTGATGAAGAATTTAACAGAGCAAAAAGTTAAGGCGTGTAATCATCTATTTAATTTGGTTGCTAATTAAATTACAATTTAAATTCTTTTGCGTTTTAAAAATTTGTTTCTTCCTTTTTTGGTAAGAAATGACGAAATTAACGTAGCACAAATTTTTTTTTTTTTTTTGTATAGTTAATTTGTACGAAACGAATTAAAAAATAAGCCTTTAATTGGTGAAATAGCTCAGTACAAGATTGCAGTTGTTGATTTCTGTATGTTTTCGTCATGTACACTACCAGTGAACATTTCTTTAAAGTTGATCAATTTGGCGTAACTATTTCATCGTTGTTTCTTAACACTTTTATATTTAACTTCAAAAATCCGCTATTTGAAGCATTTGACATCAAATTTGTGATAAGAATCTAATAAAACCTCTATGAGCTGATTTTTGTGAAAATCGAAGAAGTTTTAATTTCTTTCCCTACCATTTTGGACCCCCCCATATTGAAAGAAAATACAAAACAAAAAAACCGGTCATATAGATTAAAAGAAAATTCATTAGCGAAGATTTAAAAAAAAAATTACGTTTCAATCGTTTAATTATTATGGTCGGAAAGATGATTTTAACAAAAGAAGTAACTTTTGCGCCACTGTGTGTCCGTTAAGAGGTTAAACTCATTAATTGTTAGTAATTTTTTTTTTTTTATTCACTTAACCGGAATTTTCAAAAACCAAAAATTTTTTAGAGTTCTGGGTCCGTTGGAAATAGTTCTGGAGTTCTTTCACAAAATTCGAAATAACTAGTTCTGCGAAATTAGCCTAAAATCGGAGATATGCCGTTATGTGAGTAGTTTTGTTAGCATTTTTGAGCTCACAAGAAAGAGTTCTAAAGTTCTTTATATTTTTTTGTTAAAGTTTTTTTTCTATTTTTTTTTTGTTTTTTTTTGTTTTTTTTTTTTGCATTTGTCTTTGTTTTTTTTTTGTTTTTGTAGGGGAATGTCGTCAGGGCTGGGCCGCTGTCAGGGTTGGGCCACTGCTATTTCTCGTATATGACACGTGCTGCCATCTGTGTTATAGCGTCGAATTATTGTTCTCGATGCCAGAAAACTTTTTTAAGCATTACTTGTCACCGGGATTGTCAGTAAAAATTTTTGTGCCTTCGTGTAGTTTTCGATAGTTCAAAAAATTTTGTAATAGCAGTGAAAAATTACTCGAAACTTGGAAAAGAACAATGCCACCGAAAAAATAAGTATATATATCCATTAAGGGGTGAACCATTATCAAGTTCCCAAAGGGAAAATTCGATTCCCTTACCTGTTCACATGTAGTATTGAGCGGTCGAAAAACACGCTTAACGTCAGGGTTGGGCCACTCGTGTAGTCAGGGTTGGGCCACATCAATTTTTATTTAGAATCAGTAAAATAACATCACTTTATCGGTTTTTCGGAACACAGAACATTATCATTACACTTTTGGATACCCCCAGAATTGACACGAACGGAAAAGTAGCGACTTCTATGGGCAAGCACGAGAAAGCAACGAGTGAAACGCACGATGAACTATCGACTTCTTCTCGGAGTTCGACTTCTTCGTCTCACGAGTCCACCCTTTCTACGATTTTGTCATTAATCGGGCCTCTGCAAGCGGCCGCGATAACAGTGAAATCTAATCGGGGGTGCCGCCCGATGAAAAGCACGTTCTTAACCTCCCCAGAGAACCGCGAAGAGTTACGTAAATAGCAACAGATGCGCAATGCTTCGAAAACGCCTAAAAAAGTCTGAATCGAAAAAATTCAATCGCATGCATTGAAAGCAAGCGAGACATGCACTTAAAGTGTCAATCTCACAAAAAGTTACTATGTAAGCCCAAATTGCGATTCAGATTAATGTTATTATGGAGATTTCTCATCGGAATTTTGTATAATCGAATAAAAAACAATAAAAAGTTTCATACATATTCATTACACACTATTTTAGTACATATTTCATCGATATTTGGTGGTGGCCCAACCCTGACTACAATGGCCCAACCTTGACTACTTTTTTTTTTTTAGTTTCGTCAGTAACTAACTCTTTTTTCTGAAATTGCAGCGAGTTGTCCTAAAGGTATGTTATAGATAAAGGTCCCCATTTTTAAATAAAACAAATAATTTGGTAGTAGTCAAATATATAAAAAAGATACAGAAGAAAGTTAAAAAGTGGCCCAACCCTGACGACATTCCCCTATTTTTTTAAAAAAACCACCACTTTTCCAAACTTGTAATTTTCATATTAATCGCTAAATAAGGCTCCATCGGTCACTCAGGGAAAAAATACCTTATCGTAGAGGACTTCTGATTGGAGATCCGGGTAGCAATCGAAGAGTTCTAAAGAAAATCCACGTAACATTTTTATAAAATATTCGCACTTTTCAGTTTAATCGAAAAATCAGAAAAATTTTGTTATTTGTCTACACAGAGCGAAAAAAAACTTCATTCGTGAGTGTTTTAACAACGTTTCGTTGCTGATTTGGATTTAACAACACTCCAAGCTGATATTTGTATGGTGCGTTGCTAAATCACTCACGGACGTGGTTGAAACTTAATCAACAACGCTGGTTGCCAAGCGTTGTTGAATCCAAATCAGCAACGAAACGTAGTTAAAACATTCACGAAACGTAGTTAAATCCAAATCAGCTCATTTCAGAACAAATAGACTCTCAGTCAACTTCACAATTATGATGGCCGTTGCTGAGTTGCTATCGTCCCCATCTATCACACGACAGGTTCCTGGTTCAAATCTCCCCAATGCCAAACAAAAAATACGACTTATTTATTTAAAGCAACAGGAAAAAATTTGAATTAAAAAAAAAAATAAAAAAAATATATTTGTTTTTGTATTTTATTTTACAACGCGCGTTGTTAAATCACTCACAAACGTAGTTGAAACCCATTTAGCAACGCGCGTTGTTAAAACTGCCACGATCGAGCCATGTTCAAAATTTGGGTCGCCACGTGGTTAAAATAAGCACTTTTCTGCTACTTTTGACAATGTCATTATCTCTGTGTAAGTATCCGAAAATTAAATTTTATCATTGAGGAATTCTGGGTAGCGCAAGGCAAGAAATATTGCAGCTGCAAAATTAGTAATAGTAAACTAATTTTTCGATTAACATGAAAATTACGAATATTTCGGAAAAATATAACTAGGATTTTTTTTAGAACCTTTCGAGTGCTACCCAAAACTCCTCTCGATTGATATGATAAGAACGAATATTTCAGAAAAATTTTACTTGGGTTTTCTTTAGAATTCTTCTAGTGCAATTCAGAACTCCAATCAGAACTGCTCTACAATAATATTTTCGTGACTGACCGATGAAGCAAAAAAAATTTAAAAAAAATATATAAAGAACTCCACAATTCTTTCTTGTGAACTTAAAAATGTTATCAGAACTCCTCCATGTGAAAAATGCGTTAAGTGATTAGATGTTAAAAGACAGAGTTTTGGTGTCAGTACAGTATCTTCCGGAATAGCACTAATCATACAGTCTAAGCCACGACATAGTCTAAACAATGCCCTCTTCATAATACTGCATATTTAAATATATGTATTTAAAACAGAAAATGTTAATTAAAACGGAAAACGCGCTTAAAGGCTTAGTTCATACATTCATATGTAACAAAAACACAACAGCATCATTACCAACATTTGTGCTTTAAATTAACAATAAATACATATTGAGTCAGTTGTTCATAATGTGGTGTAAATGTTTGTTTTCCTTACACAACGTCATTAGATCATGTAACAACGCGTAAAACAAAAACCAACAAAATCCTAATGCCCCCTATGTTAAAAATTACTAAGTTTTGTATTTCATTTTGTTTACCCTATGTATTTATGTTATTTATGTTTGTTTTATTTTGTTTTTGCAAATTAAGCACTCTTATTTAATTTTATATAACTACCTCATAAACATTATTAAATGAAAACAAAAACCAACTAAACTTATGTATATAAAATTGAGATTTATAGCTCGCCAAATTTTGCCCTCAGCTCGCTAAATAGGCAAATGCTGTTTTCCATGCTTCCAATGTTTGTTTTTATAAAATTTTTTAGACAGTTTTATGTAAATATATTTGTAAAATGAACGAGGATTTACAAAAGTTAAGTAATTTTTGAATGGTTTTCGCTTTCCATGTATCAATCAAGAAAAGTTGTAAACTGATTGTGTCCACTTACCTAGAAAAGCAGAACTAAAAAATTCAATTATTTCTAAAAAAATAGGTGCGTCGAAAAGCACGGTCAAAATAGTTATTTTGATTTACGGAAAGTGTATATTTTTTGTACGAAAAAAAGATTAAAGTAGAAAACCTGGTTTAGAAGCAAGTTTTTGAGCAGAATTCCAACATTTCAATACGAGATGTTGCTGTTGGGGCAGGTACCTGGAAATCTTCTATACAAAGGCTAAAGAAGAAAAGTGAAAAGTTATTGGACGTTAATGAAATCTGATATTCGAAAGAGTAAAAGTACTGCAAAAAACTTGCAAGATTGCATTAATAAGTGAAAAAGATCGTACGATACTGTCGGCGACGAACATTGTTTAAAGTAGTTAAAAGTGTTTCAAGTAAAATGTATCGATACTTTCCAAGACATCTTGTACCGTTACTACCATACAACTACTATGTATTTTGACCATAACTATTGCATGTTCCATTGGCATTAAAATCATATATGTTAGCTATTACTATTGGCCAACATTTTCTTACATTTATTCACTTAAAGTTTACTCATGTGCTTCGTATTTGCATTTACATATATATTGGGCATTTCTATTTTACTACTATTTTTCATAAACAGACAAAATGAATTTGGCAAACAACTAGTTATTGACATGCATAAATAAGTATTTCCTATATTATACATTTCTCTCTAAACATTTATTTCCATTTCTTTTTATTGCCGCACATATCTATTACACTTTTTTTAGCAGTGAAGTACTTTCTCGTAAATACTCAAGGGGAAAAATATCAAGCGCTTCTTGAGACAGCACTTCTAAAGCGCTTGTTGCTAACGAAATATAGAAGCGCTTACACTTTTTTTTTGTTTTAATATTAGGGTGGTAGTTATCTTAAAGAAAGAAAGGTCTCCTCCAAAAAATAAAAAAAAACAATAATTTGCATAATAAAAATTTTTATACACAAGTTTGATTCGATATACTGGTTCAATTCCCACCGCGAGAAAGTTTTTTTATTTCACTTTTTTTTTATTTTACCTTTTTTTTTATTTTACCTTTTTTTTTATTTTACCTTTTTTTTATTTTACTTTTTTTTATTTTAATTTTTAAAAAAATATTTTTTCCTTTTCTTTCCTTTTTTATGCCCTACACCCAGGGTATATTCACTTTGTCCTTCCGTTTGTAACGCTGCGAAGGAGGCGTGGCAGATATAGAAAAGTATACTTATATACTCTTGATCAGCGTCACCTCCTGGCTGTGTGTGGAAATACATTTTTTGGGAAAACTAAGCTATATAATTCAATGAAATTTGGTGCACAGCCTCTACCGTCAAAGTTAGCTCGGGGGATTGAAAATGAGTGAAATCGGTCAACGGACACGTATACCGCCCATACAAAAAATATATTCAAAATGCAACTTTTGGAGTATTTTTCACGATAATGCAACCAAAAATACACATAAATACTACGAATTGTAAGCTCAAGCTCTGAGCAAAAACTGGACGAATTTGGACAAGAGGGCGTGGCACGTCTCATATAAGCTAAAGATTCAAAACGCTATACTGAAAGCGTATTTTGAGATAATCGAACTAAATTTTACTCAGACACTAAGAATTATAAATACAAGCTTTAAGCAAAAACTGGATAAAATCGGACAAGAGGGCGTGGCACCTCCCATATAAGCAAAAGGTTCAAAACGTTGTACTGAAAACATTTTTTGAGATAATCCAACCAAATTTCACTCAAATATTCAGAACTATAAATTCAAACTCTGAGAAAAATCTGGGTGAATTCGGATAAGAGGGCGTGGTACCTCCCATAATAGCAAAATTTTCAAAATATAGCTGTGTAGGGTAACTATTTAATGTTTGGCCATGCCAAAAGTAACACCCTTATTAGTTTTATTTTAGTTTTTATTTATTTATTAATGTTTAATTGAAGTGAAATTGAATACACGGTGATTTCTTGTAAGACTGCAGTAAGCACTCCATAATAAAATATGTTTTGAAAGACATTTTTGTTAAAAAATTTTTTAATACAATATAAAAATTTTATACCGCAGCCAGCAGTCTAGATTCTAAAAGACTAAAAAGTTAATAATTCAATGCATTTCTATTTTACGGACGGACCTCGGTTCGAATCCTAGTACCGTCAGTTCGTTTTTTTTTTTTAATTGAGATAACGGTTAGCGCCGCATTATAAATAAACGCTTCAAAATACCTTTTTCCGGAAGGCTGTGATAAGCTTCAGAACGCTCATAAATATCATAGGAAAAGCGGAACGGATGCGCTTATGGCTAAAAAGCCTTTGGAAGCGCATCTTTTTTCCCATTGGGTACATCAATGTTATATCTATGTATTTTGAAAAGCACGCGCAACTTTACGGCATAACAATTTCGAATATTCGTATTATGTTGGTGCGTTTTTAATTAAATTGTATAATTTTGCACAATTGAAAGCGTAAATTAATCAAGTTATCAATAAATGATAAATGCTTTGTGTAGCCTTAATTGTTATTGTAGTTGCAGTAGTAGTTTATACAACGACATCTGTTGTGTTGTTCGTATTTTTTGTGTAATTTTATTGATAATACTTGTATTCATTGACAAGTTTTGTCTGGGGATTTGCCAATTGTGTAATTAACTTATAGCGCTCAATTACCTTTAATGTTTTACTATCAATAGTCGTTGATATTTCAGCATTACATTACATTAATGAAAATTAATTTTCAAATGAAATTACAACGTTATGACTTACATTTGTGCACTTTCGGGTGTTTTATGCTAATGGGACTTTGTGTACATACTTATATTTGTATATGGAACCTAAAAGCATTGCCAATATATGAATGTCATTAAACTCTTAGAAAGCAGCACTTTAAGAACTCTTCTGTAAATTGTGAATTCCATAGCGAATTTAAACATGTCACTAGCAAAGGTATTTGCAGAATAAATATAAATCTTGCATGCTTTTAATTTTTTTCAAGCTTCAAATGGCTAAAAGTAATGTTAAGTAAATACTAAAAATTTTTTTAAGTAATGTTTAGTTCTGCTTCTTTATGAGAAAAAAAGTAGGGAAAGGTAACCGGTTGTGGGCCGGGTTTCGTTTTTTGCCCGTAACTTGCATTCAAGTATACATTTTTTGGACTTGTGAGTACCAATGGAAAGCTAGAGGCAGTAGGTAACCAAAAAAAAAACCAATTTTTCTATAATTTTTCAACAAAAAATTTTTTTTCAACAAATTTTGTAAAGAGCTTGTTTTTGGACAAAAAAAAAAATTTTACAACCGGTTGTGGGCCACGCTGCGAAATCCACTTCAAATGCAAAATTATGAAAAAAACCAGCAAAGAAATATGTATTATTATTATTAAGCCTCTAGTGGCGAAAAACCATCAAGAAAATGTTTGTTTTTCAAATTATTAATCATCCTCATCGGATTCGCAATTTTTGCATGCATACTATGTAGCTCTTTTTCATAGCATCGCATTTCAAATGCACTAGCCGATCGCAGCCACCGTTGCATTTGATCGAATTGGCTGCAAATTGGTTTGCAATAATTTTCATGCAAAAAAAATGGTGGCCCACAACCGGTAACGGCAGCCATCCCTTAAGTGACTGGCAAAACTCTCGTGGCGAAAAATTTTGAGCAAACTCGATATAAAATCGGAAAATTTGACGCAAATACTGCATACAAATGCATAACACTCACCTCTTTGCTATATTTCACTTCGCTTTATCACACTCGCTAAATCTTCAGAAATTACTTTATTGAAAATTTCTTCGTCAATTTTTTTTTGTTTTGTTGTAGCTGCGGGTCAGATGCGTCCTTTCACTTCAGTGTTTGCACTAATACTGTCTATTGTCTATTGTCATAACAACCTCATACTCAGACCTGTCATATTTTATAAACGTCAGAAAATACAAGGGGTGGCCCACAACCGGTGACGGCCCACAGCCGGTTACCTTACCCTACATAAAAAGGCACTTAAAATTTTTGTGACTTGTATAATATTTCTATATGCAAAATTGTAAATTCATGTCATGTTTATTCAAGAACAGACCGAAATTGAACTTCAAATTTAACATGCATGTAGTTGGCCTCCAAAAGTAGTAAAATATCCTGATTGCCTAAAATTGTCCATTTAATGTATGTAGTTATATGATTCCTTTCCAATAAACAACACACGTGAATTCGCAATATGTGACCTAGTCTATGAAAAGAGGGCTTACGTGCGAAAACAAGTTTTCGAAAAAACAGCTGTTAAAAAAGTAAACAACTCGTTTCGTCAGTTTCTCGGCAAAAAAGTGGAAAATCATTTTTTGACACCTGAAGCCCCCTTTTCATAGACCAGATCATATATGGAAAAACGATTTGGGAAAATGGTAAAAGGATTTTCTTTAGAACTCTTCGAGCCCTTCCTAAAACTCTAATCAGAACTCCAGTCCGAGAATAATTTTTTTTTTCTTAGTAACCTATGGAACCTTATATTGTGATTTACTTACAGACTACGAATGTTTTGGAAAAATGGCGTTAAGATTTTCTTTAGAACTTTTTGAGAGCTACACAGAACTCTAATCAGAACTCCTGTCCGATATTTTTAATTTCCTTTGGGTCCTATGAAACCTTATTTTGCGATCATTTTATTTTACATTTTGTGAATCACTTGAGAAACTATTCCCATTGGACTCAGGACTCTTAAAATTTTTTTCGGTTTTCAAAAATTTCGGGAAAAATGATAAAGTCAAATATTTGTAATATAAAATACATCTCCACCTTCCAAAGCTTGTCATAGGAACGACTTCCCTTCCTTTTTATACTCTACACCCACGGTATATTCACTTTGTCTTTCCGTTTGTAACGCAGAGAAGGAGACCCGGCAGATATAGAGAAGAATATGTATTCTTGATCAGCGATATACCCATGTCCGCCAGTCTGACTGGCTGGCTGGCTGTGTGCGGAAATACATTTTTGGAAAAACTGAGCAAGATAATTCAATGAAATTTAATACACCGCCTCCGTCGTCAAAGTTAGCTTGCGGGATTGAAAATGAGCGAAATCGGTCAACGCACACGCCTACCGCCCATACAAAAAATATATTCAAAATGCAGCTTCAGGAGTATTTTTCACGACAATGCAATCAAAATATGCATAAATACTACGAATTTTAAGCGCAAGCTCTGAGTAAAAACTGGGCGAATTGGGACAATAGGATGTGGCACCTCCCGTATAAGCAAAAGCTTCAAAACGCTATGCAGAAATCCTGTTTTGAGATAATCGAACTAAATTTTACTCAAACACTAAAGACTACATATGCAATCTCTCAACAAAAAATGGGTACAATCGGGCAAGAGAGCGTGGCACCTCCCGTATAAGCAAAAGCTTCAAAACGCTATGCTGAAAGTTTTTTTTGTGATAATCGAACTAAATTTTACTCAGACACTAAAAACTATAAATACAAGCTCTGAGCGAAAACTGGATGAACTCAGAGAAGAGGGCGTGGAACCTTCTTAGTATATAAGCTAAGTTTTCGAAGTACTACAGTGTATGGTATTTAATGTTTGGCCAGGCCAAAGGTACCACCCTTACGAGTTTCTTTTCTGTTGACACAAAAAGGTGCCATAAATTGTTTGTTGTCAATTTCTTAAAATGAAAAGTTTTGGCTATTAGCTCATTTATTATTTATAAAAAATAATATTATTTTCATGTTGAATAAAGAGAAAAAAGTGTTTTACCAACGTTATCTTATCGCAAAGACAGACCACACATTTGCACACAGAATAAAGTACTTAACGCAGCCATGGTCAACACGGGTAAAATGACCCTCGCATAATCTGCTGCTACTTGCTTGCTGGCGTGTGCCACATTTTTGGATGTTAAAACTTCAAAGTTTATTATCTGGTATTTTACACCTGGTGTACTTACAAAAAAAAAAAACTTTTCAAAAAACTAATGACAGCTGAGCCGACATTTTATCATTTAAAAGGGATTAAAAGTTGAATTTTTTTTTTCAATTTACCAAGAGCATTTTTCTCGTATAGTTATGCACTTGAGCGAATGTTTTATTAATAGCAAACTACACTTCCATTTGTCACATCTAATTATGAGTACATTATGCCATTGATTTTTTTTAATTTATTACCTGTACTTAAGTTGGTTGTTGTTTTCACCGACGACTTTGGCTTTTATACATAAGTACAGTGGTAAGTAGCTTTTTTTCTAGTATTTTGTTATTTTTTTGACGTAATGTTAGCAAATCGAATCAATTTTTGCCACTTGAGTGTCGTTTTGTATTGATTGGATTTTGTTAGCAGTTTTTTTTTTGTTTACATCAGCGCTGCTAATAACTGGGTTTTCAATGTGAATATGGAAAATATACTGTGTGCTGTATTTGTGTAACATGCATTTTTTTTATTTAATTTAATAAAATAAAAAAATAATACAAATTTTCAATTATCTTTTGCTACTGATTTTGTAACGCCTGTAAAATAAACAAATTCACTTGAAGCAGAGCTTTTATTCGATTTTGACGCTATATTGTTAAAAACATATCACTTCGCCACAATATTAATGATGTTGACAACACAATGCTCATTATTCGTTGATATTTTTGTAGTAGCGTTCTTTTTGCTTGAGTTTTCATCTTAAAATTGATTTTGAAAATATGCATGCGGTCACATGCACTATTATGATGATTATTAAAAGCAAACCTAACATTATGGACCGAAAATGACAATGGATTGGAACTCGGCTGTCTGTGTTCAAGATAAAAGAGCTTAGTTTGAAACGAAGAAGCACCTCAAAATTCTATATCGAGTTTTGAATGTTAAGCACTTAAGCCTCAATTGATAAGATATTTTTCGAACATTTTAGACCCACTTAAAATTTTTTCATAGTTTTTGAAGAAAATAATGACTCCCTCCTCTCTTAAAGTTTTACGTAATTTATGAAATATTGCTTCTTGAGATATTCTTTTCTCCATCATTTCTCATATTTTGAGCTGATTTGTACAAATTTTTCTATTTTAAAATTGGTTTTGAAAAATGCATGTGATCACATGCATTATTGCAAAGACTCTCGAAAACAAGCCTGGCATGATAAAGCGAAATAGACAGCGGATTCGTACGCAGCAGCCTGTATAAAATAAAAAAGAATTTTGTTCGAAACGAAGCAGCATCTTAAAAGTCTCTATATCGAGATTTGAACATCGATTGACTGATGCTTACAATTTTGCCCTTATATTGCCCTTTTAAGATTGGAAGGAAGACATTTCTTTTAAGAGGCAACCTCCAGTGCTGTATAGTTCATACTACGTAAGAATTTACGATTTACCGGATTGCAATTTGCGTATTTACTTTGGTGACAAGATGCTACAGCCAGGGGACTGACACTTCTGTATGTTAATCGTGCTCTGAAAATGTTGATTAAATGCATATTATTCGCTAAAACTACACTCAAATAAATATATCAAGTAAACACAACCAACTATAGAGGATGTCATGTCAGGGGACTGACAAATAAATCAAAAAAAAACTTTTAAGTTCACACATATATAAACTCTACCAATGGTTTTAAATTTTTCAATATGTGTTGCAAAAAAATAATGAACAAAAAATATAGTGCCAGTTAGTTATGACATTTTTGCCCATACCAAGATAAGCAATTCCTACATACATGCATCAATTGGCTAGAATCTCATTAGTTTTAGCTTCTATAGCTGCCAAGTTATTCGACGACAACGAGTCATTCGCAGCTTGAGCACGTACAAATTGCGCTTGAAAGCAACAAAGAAGTTAAGAACCAAGAAAATGTAGGAAATCAAAAACAGAAAAAAGGATATTTGACTGCAAAGAATTTCAAAAGAAAAGCTAAATTGCATTTTGTCCTACTATTTAGTGCAGTAGAAAAAAAAATACTATCTACATTTTCTTGTAGAAATTTCAAATCGCAGACATTAGAGTATGACAGCAGAGCACTCATAGTTACAGTGACAATTCAACAATATTACTTACAGAGATAAAGATAAATGTGCAGCAAAAAGAATGAAAGCAAAGGATTAAAAAAAAAGTCATCACAACTTGAAAAGTTGATTACATTTAAAGTTAAATCCCTGTAAAAAATCTACAGCTGAGAAAATACTCTTAACGAGGATTTTTGCTTTCCAAAAGAGACTTTAAAAAAATTTTTTTAAATTAAAATGGAACAATTTTGATTTTCTTTAACAAGGTAAGGTATTTTTAAACTAAAAGTTGTTGCGTAAATTAGAATTAATGCTCTACCAAAATAGCAATTCTTTGAGCTTACAAGTAAGAATCAAAAGTAGCGTTTAATAAACTGAAATAAGTAAAGGCTAAAAATATTGGTTACTAAGTTCGTGATAAAAAAAAAATAAATAAAATATTAAATAATGGTTATCTTATTAGTGATAGGACGATTAATCGAAAAACAATTAATAATCGGTTATTTTCTTTCAATTTGCGATTTAAATGTATCGTAATTTCACCGTCGATTAATTGACAGATTAATCGATTATTTCCAAAATAATTGTAAAAAAAGTAATAGAACGATTAATCGAAAAAAGATTAATAATCGATTATTTTCTTTCAACTTACGATTTAAATGTATCGTAAATTGCCTTTCGATTACTTGTCTGATAAAGCGATTATATCACAAATAATCGTGAAAAGTGTAATGATAGATAATTAATAGAAAAACGATTTATAATCGGTTATTTTCTTTCAATTTTCGTTTTAAAAGTATTATACATTCCCTTTCAATTAATTGACAGATCAATCGATTATTTCCAAAATAATCGTAAAAAAAAGTGTAAACGACCACTTTATACAAATGTTGATATTTTAAGAAATAATCCAAACTATAATTAACCAGATATTATTGACCGAAAAAATATGATTAAAAAATTTAAAAAGAAAAAACTTTCAATAACAATCGGGAAGTGATTCTTATTTTATCATGCTTGCCTGAACCAATGTTGGAAAGCCTCAAACACAACCTTCAAAAATTGCAAAATAAACTACCAATTTCAAGGTTAAATTCATTTTGTTCTTATGCTTCTCTTAATTAGCTCCTAAGAAAACTTCTGCACTTATGACGATGACGTTTCAACAAAAAAATACCACAAAATTAAAACAAAGCTCGCGTGCTAAGCAGCGCACGTACTTCAAATTAAATGAACTAATTAATTGCAAAGAAAAAACTTTATTGCTGCACTAAATTGAAGTGTTAAAAAATTAACTCAAACATAAAAACGCACCCTAAAAATACCGCCGCGCAGCAACTGCAGGAGAAAATGTGCTACATATAACATTGGCGGCACAAACGTTATCTGAAGCGAGAAATCTATCTACACACAGAAAGCTTTTAAACAATTTGTAACTGTCGATAATGCAGTCAGTGTTTGTGCTACACTGCTGTGACTGCATTCACACCTTTTAGCTAATAAGCGAAGTATGCCTGATAATTAATTGCATTTCAAGAGTTGGCAAACCATAGGAAGTCACCCAAAAGTGAAGCACCTTACAAGCATATGTGGCATTTACATTAAATCCAACCCACCCACCGAAAGTTGGCCACTTCAACTTCACAATTTTTTTTTTTTTTTTGATTAAAAACTAAAATAACGACTTTTACTGCGGCTTTTAAATGAGTTAAAATTAAAACACGACAATGCTGTTGATTGGCTTGGGGATAGTTAGCTGGCTGGTTGGTTGGTTGATGGCCACCGAATTTGTTTTATGCAACATTATCATTTGCAGCATGTGCAGTAAATGCACTGTTGTGGAATTAGCAGTATCGATACTTCAAGTGTTGTATGGGGTAAACTGGGGTATCTACTTTTAAAAAATTGATTATTAAAGATTGAAATTTTTCTATTTTTCAAAAGAGTCTTTCTTTTTTCGAAAGAGCTCCAAATATGGAACACATGATGTTGATTGCAATAAATCTGTTTCGGCATTTCAGGCAGTATCAAATATGCCCTGTGTCAATTGGTACCCCAGTTTACCTTAAAGAGAAACGTTTTTCAAATTGTTTTACATGGCATCAAGAAGATTTGGGAGTCCCGTACTAACTAAGAGCTAGTGAAACAAGCTACTTTTTCTTACTCTTCTTTTACTTCACTGACTGTAAGTAGAATTACATAAAAATTCTTTTAGTCTGCAAAAATTTTGCAATTTCAGAGCTTGGTTCGAATTACAAACTCATTCCACCCTCAAAATATTTCTATCAAAAATCAATTCTACATCTCGATTTAAGGAAAGGTCTTGAACTTCTCCACTTGATTTCATCTCAAGTCTATTCTTACGAATCTTAAGGCTTTTGTGAACACGCCCATCCTGGGCATTCTATATAGAACACGTGGACTAAAAGTCAAATTTCTGTTCTGCTGTCCAAAAGCAAAAGATGCAGTTTTTCAAATGTAAATTTTGATGAGACTTATTTTTCAAAAAGACGTCCTTCTTATTTATTTTGATCATAAATCACACTTAGAAATCAACCCATTTCTAGCTTTGAGAGAGAAATTGATCATTCAAGTTACGCTCATAGTGCAGTGCCACCCACAAGTCTCTAATAAAAGCGATTTAGCTTCATTACCTACACTTGTTTAAACATTTAATCTAACTCGAGCAAAATAATTGCATATAGCAGCAAAAATTCTTAAGTGAAACACTACAAATGTCAAAATTAAAAAACTAGAAAAACACCCCTAAGCCAATGAAAACATCCTCAAAATTCTTTTAATGTCTGCGATTATTTTAATTTATATAGAAATATTCCCTAAGATACGCTAAGAAAAAAAAAAAAAAAAAAAACCCGAAACACTGAAACACTACAAATGTTGAGTTGAAAATTCTAGCAATAGCCGATAAAATACAATGTGAAGGATCCAACCGAACAGCTGCACATAAAGACTTTGTAAATTGAAATCATTTGCTGCCAACTAAGCGAAATATGTTGATACATCAAATTAAAGAATCGAGACGTTTGCCCACCTTTAATGGATGGATAGTCATATCAAATTGGATAAAGAAAGCCTGTCAAAAAGGGAAACGAAGCAACATACGAGTAACATAAAAAGTAAGAAGATATCGCTATGCAAATGAAAAGCAAGTGAAAAATTTGACAGTAACATGCAAAGTGGCAGCAGGAAGTAAAATATGCAATAAAGCAAAAAGCACCACCACCAAATTATGCTGCTGCACCCAGGTTTTTCTTTTTTTCGTTTTGCATTTTAATTGAATTGATTACATTTTGAAACATGCAGCACGAAGTCAAAAAATGAATTAAGTCGGAGCTAAGTACTTTCCTTCGAATTCATTGACTAATTGCTTAAGCTGCTTGTTTGGCATAAGACCTGCCTACTTGCCGCTTGCTGCCTGACTGCAATTATTGGCAATTAACCTAAAAACCAATAACCGCCATGGACACGAATGAGACTAAAAAAACATGCTGACATTTGCGAGTCAGAGTCAGCAAATAAAGTCAAGTCAAGCAAGTAAAATGCTTCGAACTTCAACTCGTCTCATGTTGATTAAATTTTTAATTTTTTTCTGTTCTTTTTGTTTTTGAAAACCTGCTACCTGTCTAAGCAACGCAATTCCAATTTTCAGCCTGGTCGCTTGTGTGTTTTATTGACCAAAATAGCCGTTAGCCGTTAAACCATTGTTGACACACTTTGTAGCAGCAGCAACAGCAGCTTCACTCACACATACTGTGCTGTGCAGCAAGATCCGTGACATTGGGAAAGAGTTGAAATTTTATGTGTCGGTCAAGTTGAATTCAACCAGAAAAATAAAATTCATCATGTTCCGCGAAAGAAAGTCGTTGGCATTTTTTAGTTTTTTATTTGTTTTTCTTTTTTTTTTTCACTTGACATTTCATTCGTTCCATTGTACAAATAATGCTAGTAAATTGAAAAGCCTTTCCAATTGGCTTTGTACATGAGTCGGCTCAAATATTGTTAACTTATCATCATAGCTTTTTATTTTTAGATTAAATGCTGATGTTATGGTTCAAGTGTTGCCAAGGTTATTGAATTTGTGGTTGAGAAAAAGTGATGAAAAAAAATTTCAGCGTTATTTACCATACAACACATCATTTTAAAAATTTTGCTTGTGTGGGAAGTGCCACGCCCATAAACAAAGCTCTTAGTACAGCGCTTAAAATGTTTCTTCCGTTAAAACTCAAAAATAAATTTATTTTTGAGTGAAAAAATTAAAAATCAATACTAAAAGTTATTTTTGAGCGAAAAAATAATAATCTAAAATTAAAGTTAACCAAAAAAAATAAAATTCAAAACTAAGGTAATCGTTAACCGAAAAGATAAAAAACAAAAATAATGTTTTTTTTTTCGAATTTTCGAAATTTTAAGGATGTCTGCAGAAAAACTTAAAAAAATTTCGTTACAATTTGGATAAATCAAAAAAGGATGAAAAATTCAAAATTTTCGGTGTTTTATATACAAAAATATTTTCAATCAAACTTATCTGGCACCACTGCTACCTTATGGCGATGTCGAAAAGTCAGCGCACTTTCAATTGTAATTTTTCTCTCATTGGCTGCTTTGACCGATCGTTTATTTCACTTGTTTCACTTGTATTAACGTGCGTATGTAAGTATGCTTTCCGATGATGTGTTGTTGTTGTGGTTGTTATTACTGGTATTTTATAGCAGAAAGTGGATCTTCCAGGCTTTTGAATGCAATACACTGAGAAAATAATTCATTCCTATCTTTTATAACAATTGGAATAATCGCAATTGGATGATAAAAATATTTGGTTATAGTTACCATGCCGTGTTTTTGAATAATGTCATATACATATATTTGTTCATATATAGAACTATATTTTTTGCTTGACACCAATATTTTTTAACAAACTTACGTTTGTTGTAATGCACTGCAATTTGTATTCTTCGCACGTGATCATTTGCGAACTATGAATTTCTTTCTTCAATGACATTTTCCAGGTGGCTTTTGATCTACCATCTAAACAAGTGTTTTCATGAGCAAAACTAGTCTTGAACTTGACTATATTTCGAGACCAACACAAAAACGCTACCATGATTTCAAGACCAAGACATAGTGCCCAAAATGATGGCCCGTTTCAAACATAAAATCATCTCTCAGTACGAAATTCCATGCTAAACTTCCATTATTTTGTTTTTCTGAGGTCAAGATTAAGACCAAAACCAAAAACAAGATAAATATAACGACCAAAACCAAGACTAAGGCCAAGACAGAGATCAAGACCAAACTATGACTAAGACAAAAATCAAGGGCCAAACCAAGACTATACAGAATGCCAAAAATAGAACCGCGTTCGATACCAACAACAAGAAGAAAACCAGGACTATACCGAGACTAAAACCAAGATAAAGATCAAAACCAAAAACCAAGACCTTACATTAAAACAATGATGAAGACCAAGTTTTAATATCCAAGACAACAATTTCCGATAATATATAACGCACATAAATGAGATTTGATAAATGTATACAGAGTGTCGGGGCGAATAATGTTCACTGGGAAAATAGGCAATGCCATGCCACTAAAAAAAAATTCACCACACATATTGTCATTTCCATAGAAAGGTAAACCGTCAGCCAAAAATTTAAATCATCATGTCTCTGAAACCATTTAGCGTAAATGGTTAAAATTTGGTACTTATGTAAAAAACACCAAGACAAATACATAATGTGTACTGCGAAAAATGGAGTTATGACGCCCCCACAAAAATCACTTCATCATATCTCTGAAAATATTTGATACATGTGTACAGAGCGCCAGAACAAATAATGTTTACTGCGGAAATGGGCGATATCACGCCCCTAAAAAAACTCATAATTTATGAGATTTGGTACATATGTAAAATAAATAGGGACCAATGACATTCTTTGGAAAAATTGATGATACCTCGTCAACTCAACAAGATAAGGTGAAAGATTTTCATTTTAAAATTTGTATGGTGGAAAATGTCCCGTTCAACATGTCCCATGCGGCTACCTTGATAAAAACTAAAAAAACTATAAATCATTTTTGGGTAAAATCAAGACAATTTTTAAGAGACATCAATGCACAACATTCTAAAATTAGCCTTTTTGAAATATTGCCTCAGGTTTCCCTGAAATTGTCGCTTTTATTGCTAGCCACCAGAGCCACTTATGTTTTTGTCCCGTGTGATCGCCTTGTTTTTTTGCAATTATCTTGAAAACAAAAAATTCCCCAAAATCAAACTTAGCACCAATTATAGGGATATTCTATTTTGAATTTTTTTTATTTAAAATGTGTTCGACGGTCACGTGCGACACTATAGAAATGCCCAAATGTAAAATGGATCGGGACAAATAACATCCTTTGGAAAAGTTGGAGATGCCGCGTCAACTCCTCAAAATCAGGTGAAATATTTTCGCAGGTTTCGGCGTTTCAGTTCTGCTTTTATCCCGTGCGAAAGCCTTGGTTGTTTTGCAATTTTCTTGAAAATGAAACGTTTAACCTTGACTTTTTTTCTTTAAATGTGTTCCCACGGTCACGTTCAACACCATTAGCATGCCCATATACATAAAAGCTCTGAACCAATTAATTTTTCTTTTTCCGGAAAACATTTTCTTTTTCTCAGTGTACTAAATAAACGGTTGTTTTTTAACCATAACCAAACAAACTGAACACATTACATAAACAACAACAACACCAACAAGTGGTTGGTAATGAGTGAGTAAAAGTACGCGGCGTGTAACTTCAATTACTTACTTTAGTGTCAGTATTTGTTATTAAATTTGTTGTTGGTTCAATTGATTGTTGTTGAATTTTTTCTTAAACGTGATCCCAAGTCTATTGGAGGTTTGCAGTATCACCTATCTAATGTGATGGTTGGATCATAGCTAATTTACTTTGTCTTCTTTTCTTTATCTTAACTTTTTTCAGTAAAATCTTTTGCCGTCTTTATCTTTTTATAATGGTTGGAAAATTTTTAGTAATCTATAAATAAAAAATTATTCCCAAGCGAAATTTTATTGGAATTCATCTTTCTTGGCTATATTCGAACGAGAGGAGGTCATTTAAAACATTTCTTTTTTTTTTTGGCTTCAAAGTGCATTTCTCTAAAATATCTTTGAACGTCTTTTATGACAATTATTTGATTTATGACTTTGCGAAATGACCAAATCTTTGTGATATATTTGAGAAATATTGACTTCAAAGTAGGTATGTGAACTTCTATTCTCCATGCGGAGTTTAAGATGAGAAAATTTTACCGAAAACTACTTATACGTGCCCTTCAATTCCTCCTTCTTTTGCTGAAAAAGTTTAAAATCGAGTAATTTTTCTCCTAATTTTTCTGAAAAAGTTTAACATCGAGTAATTTTTCCCAGAATTAATGAAAAATTGAGCTTACTCTACTTTTCTTAAATCGACTTAAGCGGTTTTTCCTTTTTGCCACAGACTTCATTGTTCTTTACACAAAATTCTTTTTGTTATTTGTTTTTCAGAGCAAACTCTTTTTATTCAACAGTTTTACTTTACTGCACTGCAATCAAACTACAACTAAACTGCAATCAAACGTACACTCGCTTATACATACCCCATCTGGCTGACTGAAACTTGCTTTATGATTCTTCAACAGTCCTGAATGAACATATGTAGAAAATAAATTTTACACAAACAAACATTCTCGTCGTCTCCACTAGTAACAATTGTACTGTTTCCAGCATGGCAGAACGATCTGATTTTTCATAGTTTTTTTCCTGTTTATGGTCCAATCTTCCGATGCGTTTTTAGTTAGGGGTGGTGCTCGAGAGGCTTTGGACCCTTTCTTATATTTTCGAACTACCTTGCGAAAGGAACTGCAAGAACTGCAATGATACATGTAGCTAAATGATATGTTGGGTGGACTGGAGTTTGCGAAACATTATACTTGTGCCCATAAAAGTACACCATTGAAAAATGTTGCAAAAATGTGAGATTTTTATACCCTACACCCAGGGTACATTCACTTTGTCCTTCCGTTTGTAACGCAGAGAAGGAGGTGTGGCAGATGTGGAAAAGTATATATAATCTTGACCAGCGTCACCTCCTGAGTCGATATAGCCATGTCCGTCTGTCTGGCTGGCTGGCTGGGTGGCTAGGTGGCTGGCTGGCTGGCTGTGTGTGGAAATACACTTTTTGGGAAAACTAAGCAAGATAATTCAATGAAATTTGGTGCACACCCTTCGGCGTCGAAGTTAGCTCGGGGGATTGAAAATGAGCGAAATCGGTCAACGGACACGCCTACCGCCCATACAAAAATATATTTCACGATAATGCAACCAAAATACACATAAATACTACGAATTGTAGGCGCAAGCTCTGAACGAAAATCAGGAGAATTCGGACAAGAGGGCGTGGCACCTCCCATATAAGCAAAAACTTCAAAACGCTATACTGAAAGCGTTTTTTGAGATAATCCAACCAAATTTCACTTAAATGCTAAGAACTATAAATTCAAACTCTGAGAAAAAAGTGGGTGAATTTGGACAAGAGGGCGTGGCACCCCCCATACAAGCAAAACTTTCAAAATACTGCTGTGTAGGGTATTTAATGTTTGGCCAGGCCAAAGGTAACACCCTTACTAGTTTTTTTTTTTTTAATGGATTATGAGAGAATAAAAGAAATAAATAGCAGCAGCTTGAGAATAATAACTATGTATGCTCGGATATAAAATGAAAAAATCTTATTACTGAATAGCAGCAGCCATCATGCTGAATGTGTCGTATTTCTGGTAATATTTTATTGTTGGTTACAAAAAACTGTCTTTAAAGATGTGCTGTATATTCCAGAATGAAACACTAAAACGTTTAATGCATGCAAATTCATACATATTTTTTTTCTATTTTAAAAAACACTGCAGTGGTACTGTAGTTGTGTGAAGTAGTGATGAACAAACCAAGACCATAGCAGTATTGATCTTGGTATTGTTCTTGCACATTAAGTCTCACGGTGGTTTTTAAAAAATTTTAACTTTTTGAAATACCACCCGCTATTTTTTTCAGGAATAATGTTGGGGGACCCTTCTAGTATCTAAATCTGCAAACCACGAAATCGAACGTCCAGCCGTTTTTTTTTTTTCGACCTTTTAGTTTTTTTAACGATTTTTGAGTATGTCTCGGTGTGTATATACATATTATGTACACATATATATGTATATACGTACATATATATACTTGTATATATATATATGTGTAATATATATATGGATACATATATACATTCATACATACATACATATAAAAGGTATCGTTTCCGCACCATTTATTTTTTAAAAAAATCGGTTTTTTCGTATTTAAGAAAAACACAAACAAAAACCGGAAGCGAAAGTAGTCACTCTAGATGTGATTTTCGATTCTTAATCTGATTCCGGTATTAGAAATGCTCTATTACGTCTGGACTTTGAGATATCCTTACATATATGTTTGAAGGACACCATTTTTTTTCCTATTTTTGAAGTTATATAACAAGATAAGATAATATTATGCCGTAAAATCTGGTATGATAGTTAATAGCCCTAGTTTTTTCCTTGAAAACTCAATCAAATCGATAACGATATCTTTTTTTTTGTCGGAGATATCTTTGCCTAAAAAGTTAAAAAAGTGCAAAAACACGATTTTTGGCTATATTGGATGTTATATGCAGGACACACAAAATTTTTTTCGGAATTTCGATTACCAGAAACATTTGGTACTTTCTTTTGGCTATAAATTGAGCTCTCAAATGTTTATCTGCAATATTTCTCTGCAAAGTTATGTTAACTTTAAAATCACACCATGAAACTTAAAGCGAAAAATCTCGGTTTTCGGCTATATTTGAGGTTGTATACAGTACGGACGAAATTTGTCTGCTCTTTTTTACCAACCGAAGCATTTAAAACCATTCTTTATCTTTAAAATGAGCTAACAAGTGGTCTCTTGTAATTGTTTTCTAAAAAGTTATGACTATTTTAAGACAACATGATGCAGCAATATAAGGAATACTCGTACACTGTGAGTTTGCACTCCATAATGTAATTTTTTAATGGTCATAACTTTGTGGAAAACAATCACAAGAGACCTCTTGATAGCTTATTTTGAAGATAAAGAATGGTTTTAAATGCTTTGGTTAGTAAAAAAGAGCAGACGAATTTCGTCCGTACTGTATACAACCTCAAATATAGCCGAAAACCGAGATTTTTCGCTTTTAGTTTCATGGTGTGATTTTAAAGTTAACATAACTTTGCAGAGAAATATTGCAGACAAACATTTGATAGCTCAATTTGAAGTTAAAAGAAAGTACCAAATGTTTCTGGTAATCGAAATTCCGAAAAAAATTTTGTGTGTCCTGCATATAACATCCAATATAGCCAAAAATCGTGTTTTTGCACTTTTTTAACTTTTTAGGCAAAGATATCTCCGACAAAAAAAAAGATATCGTTATCGGTTTGATTGAGTTTTCAAGAAAAAAACTAGGGCTATTAACTGTTATACCAGATTTTACGGCATAATATTACCTTATCTTGTTATATAACTTCAAAAATAGGAAAAAAAATGGTGTCCTTCAAACATATATGTAAGGATATCTCAAAGTCCAGACGTAATAGAGCATTTCTAATACCGGAATCAGATTAAGAATCGAAAATCACATCTAGAGTGACTACTTTCGTTTCCGGTTTTTGTTTGTGTTTTTCTTAAATACGAAAAAACCTATTTTTTTAAAAAATAAATGGTGCGGAAACGATACCTTTTATATGTATGTATGTGTGTATGTATATATGTATCCATATATATATATTACACATATATATATATACAAGTATATATATGTACGTATATACATATATGTGTGTACATAATATGTATATACACACCGAGACATACTCAAAAATCGTTAAAAAAACTAAAAGGTCGAAAAAAAAAAAACGGCTGGACGTTCGATTTCGTGGTTTGCAGATTTAGATACTAGAAGGGTCCCCCAACATTATTCCTGAAGAAAATCGCGGGTGGTATTTCAAAAAGTTAAAATTTTTTAAAAACCACCGTGGTCTTGGTCTTGATCTTGGTTTTGAAATAAAGTCTCGGTCTTGGTCTTGAAAAAATTTCTAAAGATTGTTGAGCATTCAAAATTTCGAAACCTTTTTTCCAAAGCAGTTTGGTTTTTAAGATCCCAAATTTCCAATTGAGGGATGATTTTATCCTCGAAAGTGGCGTGAAACACCTATTAGCTATAAATTACCAAGACTGAAAAGCAGTCTTGGTTTTGACGAATATCGTGAGTATGAATAAAGTTTATTTCTTGAGTTCGTTATGTGCACAAGAACAACAGAGCTTGTTGATCGTCCCACCCCTAAAACAATTCTAGCTCTGTCTCGGATAACTTGTAATTTCATATTTGATATTTTAAGTCAAAACTAGATTTGGAACTTATACATAAGTTTGTGTGTTGATATAAACGCAATTGCTTAGGAGTTTGCAAAACTATCCTTGAATATTATAAAATCATTTCCTGAGATATATGCGTATATATTGTGCCTAAAAGTCTTCTTTAACTACCATTTAAATTAAATTAAATTCTTAATGACTGTACAAATTGTTGAAAGTGCAAATTGTATGCAAATATTGGTGGTTACAATTTGAAATACTTTACCGAGCAATTGAAAATTTCAAATAGACGACCAAGGTACTTGTAAGCTCACAAGCCAATTAGCAAAAGTAAATATTGAAATGAAAATTTTGTTATCGATTTTTCTTAAGTTAAATGGATTTTAATTATTTAAATGAAGAAAATCTCAATGACAGAACTTTATGGTATTCAATGAAATTATGAGAAACTTTCTGCAACGAAATAATTTCTATTTTCTCTTGAAATAATTTAATAAGAAACTTTTTTAATATACAGTGGGCAAAAAAAGTTTAGGAACACTCAGTTCTTAAATATTGAAAGCTTTAAGTTTCCCTTTATACATACCTGAATCGGTAATATTTGTTAAGGCTATGTGAAATATGTCTGTTTTACTTAAATATAATGCAAAATAACGTATTTTGCATCTTTCGGGAATAAAATTCACAAAAGTTCAAGTAAGACACCAAAATTCACGCCAAAAAAGTTTAGGAACAGGTATTCCTATGTCGTTTTATTTTCGTTTTTCTAGAGAACCTTACGGTAATCGCATATTTGCTTTTTGTCGACATCTCTATATTTGCGTTTCATGTCATAAGAAATTCATTCTTGTTGTAAAGCGTTTTCGAATAAGTTAAAAAATGGGTCGAGGCAGTGAAATTCCTTTTGAAGTGCGAAAAATTATTTTGGAACGTTACTTAGAGGGAAATGGTATCCGTGAAATTGGTAGAATACTCCATCGGGCTCCTTCCAGCATTCATAACATTATAAGATCCTACGGAAACTCTGCAACTTTGCATGTTAAGGCACGTTCAGGTCGCCCAAAAAAACTAACACCTCGAGAAGAACGCCAAATCCTGGGCGAAATAAAACGGAATCCTAAGAAATCGGCGCCAAAAATACAGGAGGAAGTGCTGCGAAACTCAGGGACTAATGTGCATCCGCAAACAATAAGAAATGTGCTCCATAGGAATGGGTATAAAGCACGAACACCACGTAAAAAGCCATTTATTTCACAAGTAAACCGAGAAAAGAGGCTGGCGTTCGCGAGAAAATATATTGACGAGCCCGATTCATTCTGGGACAATATACTATGGAGTGACGAGTCGAAATTTAACATTTTTGGTTCCGATGGGTCTCAAAAGGTGTGGAGACAGCCTAATGAAGCTTTGAAATTAAAAAATTTAACTCCAACTGTGAAGCACGGAGGTGGAAACGTCATGGTGTGGGGGTGTATGGCTACAGCAGGAGTTGGAAAACTTGTGTTTATTGACACAAAAATGGATAAACATTTATATTTGAAGGTTTTGAAAGAGAATCTTCAGCAGAGTGCGTCCCAGCTTGGGTTAGATAAGAAAACCTTTCGTTTTCAACAGGATAATGATCCTAAACACACTTCTTATCTGGTCAAAGAGTGGCTGCTTTACAATTGTAAGCAATTACATACACCTCCACAATCCCCAGACATCAATCCTATTGAGCATGTGTGGAATTTGCTGGACAAAAGGATTCGCAAACACCATATTACGTCCAAGACATCCCTTAAAGAAATTTTGATGAATGAGTGGGAGAAAATCACCAAAAAGGACACTCAAGTTTTAGTCCAAAGCATGCATCGCCGCCTGCAGGCAGTAATCGCAGCAAAAGGAGGTCCAACGAAGTACTAATTTGAAATATATCAAAGTGTTCCTAAACTTTTTTGTCGTTGTAAATTGATTCCTTGTTTGTTTTTTGATTCTTATCCTTTTGTTTTTTATTAAATTAGAATCTGAAAAAGACTTTTATGTTCCTTGATATATGCATAGCCATAGTTATATCAATTTGTATTAATTTTAATTTAAATAAAGACAAATTTGAATGAGTTTTGTTACAAAAGCATTGCGTTCCTAAACTTTTTTTGCTCACTGTAAGTACTAAAATTTTCTATGGTTATAAAAATAAGAAGATATTTTTAAGTAACTAGTAAACCTTAAGAATACTGCTTCTTGCTGAGCTTTAAAAGAAAGATAAGAAAAAGGCTCAAAAAAAAAAAAAAAATGTCTATACAAATTCAAAATAAAAACTGTCTACATAGACACATTTTGCTAGCTCTGCTTATAAAAAATGCTCGCATATCTTTGTGAAAATTGCTTTGCAAAGTGAATAAATAAATATTTAATGTACCACATTTTAGAAATAATCCTACAGTAGACGGTGTAATAACAACAAGAACTGCAATGATACATGTAGCTAAATGATATGTTGGGTGGACTTGAGTTTGCGAAACATAAAACTTATGCCCATAAAAGTACACCATTGAAAAATGTTGCAAAAATGTGAGATTTTTTTTTAATGGATTATGAGAGAATAAAAAAATAAATAGCAGCAGCTTGAGAATAATAACTATGTATGCTCGGATATAAAATGAAAAAAATCATATTACTGAATAGCAGCAGCCATCATGCTGAATGTGTTATATTTCTGGTGATATTTTATTGCTGGTTACAAAAAACTGTCAAGATGTGCTGTATATTCCAAAATAAAGCACTTTAAAATGTTTAATGCCTGCAAATTCATACATACTTTTTTTCTATTTTAGAAAACACTTTGCAGTGGTACTGTAGTTGTGTGAAGTAGTGATGAACAAACCAAGACCAAGACCATAGCAGTATTGATCTTTGTCTTGTTCTTGCACATTAACCCTTGGTCTTGATCTTGGTTTTGGCATAAAGTCTTGGTCTCGGTCTTGGTCTTGAAAAAATTTCTAAAGATTGTTGAGCATTCAAAATTTCGAAACCTTTTTTTCCAAAGCAGTTTGGTTTTTAAGATCCTAAATTTCCAATTGAGGGATGATTTTATCCCCGAAAGTGACGTGAAACACCTATTAGCTATAAATTAGCAAGACTGAAAAGCAGTCTTGGTTTTGACGAATATCGTGAGCAAGACCAAGACCATGGAAGTCTTGGTATTGCAAAAATATGAGCGTGTGTACCATATTTTGACTTTGTCAAGCTTTATCTTGTACATGTTATCCACTCCAAGTTAAACCTTTTTCAAATAAAATTTAAATTTTTTCAAATCAAATTAACCTTTTTTCAAATTAATTTCAACTTTTTCCAAATCAAATAAACCATTTGTATGTTTAAATTAACCCTTTTGAGAATCAAAAAATGCCTTTTCCATATCAAATTTCACCTTCTTCAAATCAAATTAACCTTATTTACGTTCATATTAAAATAATCCTTTTACAAAAAAAAATTAGATTTTTCCAAATTACAGTAAACTTTTTTCCAAATCAAATAAACCTTATTTACTTTTAAATTAACCCTTTTGAAAATTAAAATAAACCTTTTCCAAATCAAATTTAACATTTTCCAAAAAAAATTTACCTTTTTTACGTTCAAATTAAATTAAACCTAGTCCAAGTCAAATTAAACTTTTCCAAAACAAATTAACCTTTTCCAAATAAATTAAACCTTTTTCAAATCAAATAGGCAAACCTTTTTCCAAATCTTTAACCTTTATACAAACCAAATTGAACTTTGCATAGGGGTATTAATCTCTGACTTTCAACCCGTTGCATATCAAAATAAACCTTTTCCAAATTAGGTTAATTTGCGTTCAAATCAAAATTAACCTTTTCCATTTGAATTAACCCTTTTGAAAATCGAAATAAACCTTTTCCAAATCCATTTAAACATTTTCCAAATAAAATTAACCTTAGTTGCATTAAAATTAAAATTAACATATTCATAAACAAATTAAACTTTTTCCAAATCTAATTAAACCTGTTTACAAATCTAACTAAACTGTTTTTCGAAATCAATTTAACCCTCTAACCCTTGCAGAAGACTAATATGATCTGATCAATATAAAGAAGTTTATTTTTTTCTAAAAAATGAATTTGAATTGCACACGGAAAAAACTAAACCGTAAAAATTCATTGAAAATCCCAGTTATTTTTACTGATTTTTTCAGTAACTTTGCGCCCATAAAGAAAAACCGTATTTTTAACTGACTACACACACAGTAAATTTTTTAAAAAATATAAAAATAAAAAAAAAAATTATGTTGATTGGTATCGAACTTAAGACGTTCTAGGCGACGCTCTACCCACTGAGCTACTGCAGCACTTTAATTTCTATAGCTTATTATTTTAGTTAAATTAAATTTCAATAAAATTTTTTACAATCTCAACCAGTAATAATTGAAATGTATTCTAAGCAAATATTGCAGAGCCCACTGGCATTTTTTCATGCGACAAATTTTTACTTCTATATTCAATAGTTTTCACTGTTTGTATCTGTACTTTTTAAAGTTTAAGCCGTATATTTTACTTTCGTGCCATTACTTTTTCATGAGAATTCAGTAAAGTAATTGAATTACTGGAACAAACCGTAATTTTTGACGAGATTATTATCACTTTGTGCTATTTGAAAAACAATTTTTACGGATCATTTTTTTGCGTGCAAATAAGTTATATTGATTTGTAAAGATTTTAATCTGGATTAATTTGGAGTGGAAAACTTGTATAAATATGAACTAATTGAGAAATCTAAAAAAAAAAACATATGATTTTTATTTCAAGATAACGAAAATGAAAACTTACCAATGGGGCTATTAGCTAAGTATTTAAATAATTTCACTGTGACAGCTGTCAATTGAAATTGTTGCACTTTTGATAAAATACAATATTTGTGGCATTAAAATTGATTATTCATAGTTTAAATTGCGCTTATCTGTCTATTTTCTTTTTTATTGTTTTTTTGGGAATTATTTTAAATAGTTATGAGTTTGTTTTTTTGGGTTAAAACTTTGTTTGTACATTTCATAATTATATTGTTGATTTACAACGCCAGATTCTTTAGATCATTGAACTGTCCATCGTATACATTCTACATTTTTGAAAGCGTTATCAATTTTTTGAAATAAAATTCAAGCAAACTTTACATTTGGTAATGGTTATTGAATCATAAAATTCTGATTTATTATTTATTATGCTTATCTATGACTACTATTTTTATAAAGAAACATTGTAGTGTAATTTTCACTATTTATTTAACCCTTTAATGCATTTTAAATAAATTAATGTTTTTTTTTTTCTTCTATGTTTTTCAGGTATGTATCAGTTGCAACTACTACATATTTTCACAATAAACTCATTTGGTAATATCTATAATTAATGTTAACAAAACGATAAATAAACAAAAGTTTTGCATCATAAATAACACCTTATGTGCAATAACCACATGGAACAGCACCACCACCCACTGTGGTAAAAGTGAGAAACATAGACAGAAATTGTTGCCAAAATAATTTTGCTGGATTTTCGGGTAAAAATGTTATAATAAATGTTTTATTGCATATTGAAAATGGTTTTCAGTGCTCAAGAGAAAAGTTGTTTGTTGTTAGATTTGTACTACTTAGATATATTGATAAAGAAAAATGTGCAAAATATGATTTATTTTTAAAGATTTTGTCACCCGAAGTTCTTAAAAAAAAATAAAATAAATGTAAAAGTCGTGAAAAAATCGTTATTTGCTCTCTTTAAGGCTGCAAAGCAGCTGCAATTGGTCCTTGAATACTATACTTAACCCTTAAATGCATACCGTACCATATATGTTATATGAACACAATCATTGTCACATTGTTAGAATCCTCAAATCATTTTTGGAAATCAAAGTAATAATATCTTTACTCCAATGAACCCTTTTTGCAAATCAATAGGAACAATTTCGTTTTTAAACTTCTTCTTCTACAAATTAAAATAAACCATTTCCAAATCAAATTAAACTTTTCCCAGATCAAATTAACCATCTTTGGAATCAAAATTAGCTTTATCATTTTTCAATTAACCCTTTTGCAAATCAAAATAAAATTTTTCCAATACAAATTAACCTTTTTCCAAATCAAAGTACCTTTTTTAAAATCAAATTTTGCCATCTTTTTTAAAATTAACCTTTCTAAGTATCAATTAAAATAAATTTTTTTCAAATCGAATTAATTTTCTCCTAAATCAAATTAACCTTTTCACAAATTAAAACAAGTAAGGGTGTAAAATTTGGCCTGGCCAAACATTAAATGCCCTACACTGCAGTATTTTTAAAATTTTGCTCATATGGGAGGTGCTACGCCCTCTTGTCCGAGTTCACCCAGTTTTTGTTCAGAGCTTGCATTTATAGTTTTTAGTGTCTGAGTGAAGTTTGGTTGGATTATCTCAAAAAACTCTTTCAGTATAGCGTTTCGAAGCTTTTGCTTATATGGGAGGTACCACGCCTTCTTGTCCGAGTTTGTCCAGTTTTAGCTTAGAGAGTGCATTTATAGTCTTTAGTATTTGAGTGAAGTTTGGTTGGATTATTTGAAAAAACTCTTTCAGAATAGCAGTTTGAAACTTTTGCTTATATGGGAGGTGCCACGCCCCCTTGTTCAATTTCACCCAGTTTTTGTTGAGAGCTTTCATTTATGATTTTTAGTGTCTGAGTCAAATTTGGTTCGAATATCTCAAAAAACACTGTCAGTATAGCGTTTTTGAACTTTTGCTTATATGGGAGGTACCACGCCTTCTTGTCCGAGTTCGTCCAGTTTTAGCTTAGAGAGTGCATTTATAGTCTTTAGTATTTGAGTGAAGTTTGGTTGGATTATCTCAAAAAACTCTTTCAGTATAGCATTTTGAAACTTTTGCTTATATGGGAGGTGCCACGCCCTCTTGTCCGAATTTGCTCAGTTTTTTTTCAGAGCTTGCGCTAACAATTCGTAGCATTTGTGTGTATTTTGGTTGCATTGTCGTGAAAAATACTCCTAAAATTGCATTTTGAATATATTTTTTATATGGGCGGTAGGCGTGTCCGTTGACCGATTTTGCTCATTTTCAATCCCCCGAGCTAACTTTGACGATGGAGGCAGTGTACTAAATTTCATTGAAATATCTTGTTCAGTTTTCCCAAAAAGTGTATTTCAACACACAGCCAGCCACCCAGCCAGCCAGCCAGACAGACGGACATGGCTATATCTACTCAGGAGGTTACGCTGATCAAGAATATATAGGGGAGATGTGTGTACCTTGGTCCGCTTTTCAGTTTTTGCAATGTGCAGGATTTTCCAAAAAAGTTTCTTTAGTTTTTTGATTAAGTTATATTTCTACAATGCTTGCAGCATCAAATGACGTGACAATGCTATTTCTATATCTTACCATTGAGTAGAAATATTACTTTTTCCGTTGCAATCTCAAAAAGAGAATTCATTGATTTTAGGTAATAAATTATGAAAGAACCATTTATTATGTAATCAAAAAAAACATTTTTTTCAATAAAAAAAAAAAATTTTTCATAAACAAAAATTATAACACAAAAAAGTGCATTTAGTAAAAAACAATTAATTAAACAAAAAAGAATGCAAATAAACACATTAATCACGTAAATAATAATAATACTATTAAATTGAGAGGCGATTATGGCTTCTTGGTTGCCCGTCGAAAAAGGCTTCCTGGTCAATAAGCATAGGTCCAAGGTACACACAGACAGCATGTTTTAAAAACTGTCAACACCAATAACATATATTAATGAAAATACATCTAAAACACACTGAAAGCTTAAAACAATAACTAAACTTCCTTCCTGATGTTGTAAAACTGAAATATTTCAAGTAAGTTCCTCAAAAAACGTTTCGTAGTTTACTCCAAAAACAAATTTTTACACACAAAAAATACTTTTTCCGTCGCTTTTTATACACGCATACAGCTTGACGGTCTGAAGTCAACTAATATGAGTCACCGGTATAACTGGAAAATTCCATAGAAGAACATTATCGTACACGTGCAGCTGTTGAGTGGAAAACGGCACTCGGACCGAGGTACACTTGGACCAAGGTACACACATCTCTCCTATACTTTTCTATATCTGCGACGCCTCCTTCTCTGCGTTAAAAACGGAAGGACAAAGTCAATATACCCTGGGTGTAGGGTATAATGAACCTGATCTTAATTCAAATTAATCCTTTGGCAAATGAAACTAAACCTTTTGCAAATAAAATTAAACTTTTTTCAAACAAAAGTTATCCTAATCTTCGTTCAAATTAACCCTTTTACAAATAAAAATAAACCTTTCCCAAATCAAATTAAACTTTTTCCAAATCAAATTACCTTTTTTAAAATCAAATTTTCCCATCTTTATTAAAATTAACCTTTCTATCAATTAAATTAAATCTTTTTCAAATCGAATTAATTTTTTCCTAAATCAAATTAACCTTTTCACAAATTAAAATGAACCTAATCTTAATTCAAATTAACCCTTTTGTAAATGAAAACAAACCTTTTCCAAATCAAATAAAACTTTCTCCAAATCAACATTATCCTAATCTGTGTTCAAATTAACCCTTTTACAAATGAAAATAAACCTTTCCCAAATCAAATTAAACTTTTTCCAAATCAACCTTCTTTTTAAATTAAAATTAGCCTTATCTTTATTTTAATCAACTCTACCTATTGCAAATCAAAATAAAACTTTTTTAATACAACCTTTTTTCAAATCAAATTAACCTTTTTAAAGTCAAATTCAACCTTTTTAAAGTCAAATTTAACCATATCTTAATTCAATTTAACCCTTTTCCAAATTAAAATAAATCTTTTCCAAATCGAATTAGTTTTTTTCTAAATCAAATTAACCTTTTTACAATTTAAAATTATCCTAATCTTAATTCAAATTAACTTTTTGGCAAATGAAATTTTTTTGTAAAGGATTTGCGTTAGTCTCGCACTATAAATTAGAAGACGGATCATCAACATGTCAATGTAGTTAGCTCAAGTACGCATACATAAAGCTGTTTGACATTCCTCAAAGGAGTTTGTCCAGCAGATGGCATCAAATCAGATCATCCATTGATGGAATTCGCTTCAAAGTAATGACGACAGTTTAAAGATAAAATTTAATAGTTATGATCACCGCCAAAACTACTTTAAGCGATTAAATTGATTTTCATAAATCCTCAACTTAAAACCAAAGTAAATTTCTAATTTTCCCCCATTTATAACTTACAAATTATGCATAAAATATTAAAATGCATCAAATTAAATCGTTAAAATATTTTGTAACGCATAATAAATATTTTCGTGAAATAAAATTATGCAGAAAATTTCGCACAAAACTTTGCCAATATTTCTGCACACAGAGTTCATAAACAGAGTGGCTGCATTCAGAGTCAGTGGTAGTGGTAAAACAACTTGTAAAAGGGGGGCGTCGGCGCGCACACGACACAGAAAACCACATGGTAATAACAAAATAAATGAACACACAAAACTGCACCAGCAACAACGTCTGCTGTTGGCTGTCTCTTTGTTCATTGCTGCATTCAATGGAATCCGGTTGAAACATAAAATTCAACAAAATTGCTCCTATTTGTTTCGATTTTATGGTCGTAGGTTAAAATTACGAGCGCACTCAATGGCCATAATAACAAATTACAAAAATAACAACGTAAATGCTGGTAGCAGCAACCCAGCAACATGAATCGAAACAGAAATAGCAGTAGCAACAGTCGCTCGTTCGCTGTCGCATAACGGAACAGTTGCCAAATTTTATAAACAACACAACACAAGAACTGAGCTGTTTATTAACATGCCGGCCGGCAAAAATATGTACTCGTTTGGGGCAATAGTGCACAGTGGGGCGTTTCTTCTTAAGTTTAAAGAAAAAAGTAACTAAACTAAATGAAGTAAGGAACAAAGTGATATAAAGTAAAATGAATTAAAGTAACAAGTTTAATTTTTAACTTTCTTAAAGCTTTATAAAAAATCATATATAATCTATCGACTGCGTGCTAAAAGATTATAGGTCAAAAATCATAGAAATCAGTTTTTTACAAATATCTTACTGACTTGATTATAAGCTCTACAAAAAGGTTGTCGATAATTTTTTAATCTAAAGAAATTTTTGACAAAAAAGTTTTTAAAACTTTTAATCGTTTGACTTATAGTTTATGAGATATCCGAAGTTAATAAGTTACAAAACTGAAGTTCACGCAAAAAGTTCATATTAATATGTTCAACTTTATAAACCAGAACTTCAGCCAATCTATCAAGAATTGAAAACCTTAGATACCTAGGTTTAAGTTGTACCATGCGTTCAAAAATATAATAACGTTTCATGATTACTTTTCTGAATACATGAACCTTCTACATTCCACATATAGTGCCAATTTACCCCATTTTATAGAAAAAAGAATATGATCTGCAACGAAAAATGTTGAACAGTAATATTTTTGTGGTTTGGATGAAGTTACTTCGCAGGGAATTCATAATATTACTTCCACTGCAAGAAGAAACGTGAAGGATTGTACAGAGGGAGATAAGAAAACCCCCATAAAAATAAACATCTTTTTTTTTTCAAGTGGAACTTCTTTGACCGCGATAGGGGTAAAATATCAAAGCCGCGACACTTTTGGCGTCACATTTTTCGATTTTTTTTAATTAGTTACATCCCGTTTCATCTTGTAAACATAGAACTTATTTCAATCAAATTTGTTACGGATAGAAGCCGGCTTTATAAAATTAGTGCCACGCCCACTTTATTACAAATTTTAACACATGTTTTGCAAACTATACAGGATATTTTGATGAAATTCGATACGCCCACTATTTAACAATTGAACATTTTACCACATATTTATCAAGCTATACAATATATTCGCATTTTGGTTCAATTTGGTATGTAGGAGCCGAATATGAATGCCATACAATAGTCGAAAAGTGGGCGTAATCAGTTAAGTGCCACACCCACTTTTATACGATTATATTTCCCAATCTATTCAAGATATTTTGATTAAATTTTGTAGTTATGGACTGATCGTAAGTACCATGCTCTGGACGACCACGCCCACTTTTTTGTGACAGTTAAACACGTCATATCTCGCAGTTTATCCAAGCAATTTTGATGAAACTTTATAACTATACATTGATCGAAAAATATGCCTACTCAAACATGTGCCACACCCACTTTTCAAACATCCCAGTGTACCACACGTCTCGAATTCGTAATGGGTTCCCTTTCTCGTATATTTTATCCGTTTTGGAATCCGTTACGGATCCTATACGGATCCGTTTGCGGGTGAAATTCCTCTGGAATCTCGAATCCGTTTTGAACACGTAAAGTATTTCGCTTTTAATTAAAAAAAAAACAATGCACCCAAAGGTGGCAGGAGGCGAAACCAGGATCCCGGGGTATTAATTTACAAACATTTGACATTAGACAACTAGACTATTGAACTATATGATGTAGACTTATGACACTGATGTTGAGATATAAAGTTTGTACATAAAACAACTTTCTGTTTTTCTTTTTTAAAGTATTCTGTGTGTTCTTTCTCTTCAGACAGAGCGTAAAAAGTTTACAAAAAAAAAATTTGTTTTTTTTATCATCATCCACAATTATTAAAGCAAATCCGTTTTGAATTTGTACTTGAAGTTCCTTACGAGTGCCAAACGGTTTTACCCAGGTTCGAATCCCACCACAGAAGGATTTTAACCCTTTTTTTTCTTCTTTTTTTTTTTTTCTTTTTATTTTTTTTTTTAATTGTTCACGGCAGTCTTGAAGCGAGCGATTTTGCCATGAAAATGGATCCAAATTTGGGTTGCAGGAGTTGTTTCTAGATGGTTCATAGAGTCAAAATTCTGAAAAATCGAAATCCTAGCTGATCCCTTTTTGAAAATATCTCGATTTTTCCAATTGGGGCATTATCCCATACAAAAAGAAAAAAAAAAATTTTTTTAACTACATTAAAGAAAAATTAAAATAATCACAATCCATGTGTTTTGCGATGTTAAACGCGAATCCAACCTCAGAATTGCTCTATCGTTTATAGTTTATGAGATATTGTAACCTAAAAACCAAAAAAAAAATAATCGTTTTTTGCCATTTTTTGAAGCTATATAACTATGTAACATATCATTTATTCGTCAAATGTGGCTTGGATATTTGAAAGTTCCAATCGTTTCCTTTAAAACCTAATTTAAATTATGTTGATCTTTTTTTTCCTCAAAGATATCCTAACTTAAAAAGACACAAAAGTGCAAAAAACCCGTTTTGACAATATTTCGGTCTACGATATCTCTTAGAAGCATGGAGATATAAATATAATTTAAATTAGGTTTTAAAGGAAAAGATTGGAACTTTCAAGTATTTAAGCCTCAATTGACGAATAAATGATATGTTATATAGTTATATAGCTTAAAAAAATGGCAAAAAACGATTTTTTTTTTGGTTTTTAGGTTACAATATCTCATAAACTATACACGATAGAGCAATTCTGAGGTTGGATTCGCGTTTAGCATCGCAAAACACATCGATTGTGATTATTTTAATTTTTCTTTAATGTAGTTAAAAAATTTTTTTTTTCTTTTTGCATGGGAAAATGCCCCAATTGGAAAAATCGAGATATTTTCAAAAAGGGATCAGCTAGGATTTCGATTTTTCCGAATTTTAACTCTATGAACCATCTAGAAACAACTCCTGCAACCCAAATTTGGATCCATTTTCATGGCAAAATCGCTCGCTTCAAGACTGCTGTGTGTTAATACGTAGGCTGCTATATATATTTCTGGCCTAGGCAACACTAAGTGCAATCTGACATTTCCATTGGAAAGTTTGACACTTTTTAGCATAAACGTTCTCAGAACGTAGGTGCAATCTGACATTTCCATTGGAAAGTTTGAAATTTTTTAGCATAAACGTACTCAGAACGTTTTCACGTACGACCATCATTTGTGTTGTTTACAGTGACTTGAAAAAATCAATTTGGCAAAAAAATGGAATTAACTCGTGAACATTTTCGAGCGATAATTTTTCACAACTTTCGACGTGGATTATCACGACAAGAGAGCATCGATGAACTTAAATCTTTGTATGGCGATGAAGCACCATCCTATAGCACTGTGAAAAACTGGTTTAATGAATTCAATTGTGGCCGACGCGCGCCCAAAGACGATTTCCGTGAAGATCTCCAAAATCAGTGGTTGTGCCACAAAACATCGATGCAGTGCAGTAAAAATGAAAGATCGTCATGTGGCATATTGTGAGATAGAGGCATCTTTGCACATTAGTTCCACTCCAATACATTCGATTTTGCATTAACACTTAGTTGTAAAAAACGTTTGTTCTCGTTGGTAACCCCATAATTTATCAATCGCTTAAATTATCAATGGAAAAATGTGTGAAAGTGTTGCCTAGACCAGAAATATATACATATAGCGGCCCACGTAAGCGTTTCAAAACGTTTTATTATTGTAAATATACAGCATTATTTATTATTAAAAGCGAATCCGTTTTGAATTCGTATTTAAGTATGTTTTGGGTTCGAAACGGTTCTGTCACCGGGTTCGAATCCTACCATAGGCGGATCATTATATTTTTTTTATTTTTTTTTCTTCCAATTTTTTTTTTTAATCGCTTACAAGCGCTTTAAATTGTTTTTTTTTTTTTAAATACATCATTAACATTTTTTAAAGCAAATCAGTTTTGAATTCGTTTTGATGTACGTTACGGGTTCAAAACTGCTCCGCATCCGCTCTTGTGCACATTGGGATATGTTTCACTTCTGAAGCGTGTAACTACTAAGTTACTTTATTTTTTTCTAACAAATCTTTAACTCTTTCGACCCGGCTGGAACAATATATCCCAATTTACATATATACATTGTCCCAGCCGGTTAGAAAGGGTTAAATTCTATTTTTTTTTTTTAACTTTAAGAATTTGGTTTATTTTGCATTAAAGCTTAATTTTGTATTGTATGTTGTTCGTTATATAAACTGAAAATTTGATAAATGCTTTACTACAGATTTCTTTCAAACAAACAACTTGCTCATCTAAAATATTTGAACACAACACTTAACCAGGAACACCCCACTGTGCAATGATATACATTATTATACCAATTTAAAATGCAGTTATCGCATGCTATTTCAGCTCTTATGTTCCTTGTGTTGGTGGTGGTTGTTTTTTGCCCTTATTGTCGTGCCTTGCCAAATGAAGTGGAATTCGTTGTGCGACAAAAATGAAGGCACTCACACAATTAAAGCTGCTCCCACCCACACTTCCCCGTAGAGAATGTTGTATACAACTTTTGTTTTCTTCTCTTTTTGCTACGCATTCGATATTGATTCCACTAACCACCACTACCATTGTGTTTTCGTCGTCGTCATCGTCGCCTTCATTCATTCAACTGGTTTCAATATTCAGTCATTATAGTTTTGCATACAACTTTTTAATGGCTGGTCATGCAACACCCTCAATCGATCTCTTGTGTATAAAACACACATGCACACACAGACACAGCATGTAAAGTTTGTTGTTCTTGTTGATGTTGCCACTGGCTGCTTTTATTGCATTTTAACACGCGGCACAAATTCTTTTTTGTGCCAAAAAGCAAAAAAAAAAAAAAAAAAGTAAACCAAAAATATTTGTAACAAATTCCAAAATGTTACCTGTATTGCCTTTGTTTGTTGCTGCTTGCTCTTTATGAAAAGTTGCTCATATTCATATTGTGTTGCACGAGAGTGTACAGCTGCCAAGTGTTTCATTGCTGTTGTTACTTCTGCTGCTGCTCACGTGTTGTTTGCGCGCTTCATAAGGTTGGTATGCTGCTGTTAATTAAAGAAAAAATACATGAAAGCTCATGTGAAAACAGGAAGTTTAATGTTTTGATGTTAAAGAGGTGTGGCAGCCCCATACGGCGTTGCCATATTAACATAAGTATTATGATTTTTAATTAAAAAATTATGTTCGTATACATTTATTCATGAATACTCTGTAGAGAAAACATCATTTGCGACTAATTCATGAGTTCTTTAATTATTTTATCATTGAATTGCATATTGCTGCAGGTTCTCCACACGGTAAATATTTTAGTTTAGTTTTAAAACTAAAAAGTACTATTTATAAAGAACGATGCAAAAAAAAAAAAATTAATTTTATACTATTTTGGAATAAATTTCAATTTGGAAAAAATTCGGAATTTAATACCAAAAAAGTTTAAAATCAATATTAAAGGGAAACTATCATTTTTTAGCGTGCACTTCAAGTTAAACCTTTTTGAAAGGTTTCGAATGATGATAAGCTTAATTTGTTTATGTTAATGGTTAACTCGATTTAGAAAAGGTCTATTTGATTTTAAAAAAGATAAACGTAATTTGATTTGCAAAGAGATAAACTAGATCTGAAAAAAAAAGGTTTATTTTGATTTGTAAAAGTTTGACTTGATTTGAATTATTTGATTTGGAAAAGTTCGATTTGGAAAAGTTCGATTTGATTTGGAAATGGTATATTTTGTTTTTCAAAAGGATTAATTAACGACGATAAGGATAATTTGTTTTGTAGAAAGTTAAACTTGATTTGGAGAAGGTTCATTTTGAGTTGCAAAAGGATAAACTTGAATGTAAATATAGTTTATTTGATGTGGAGAAAACCTCACTTGATTAAGAAAAGGTATATTTTGATTTGCAAAAGGATTAACTGCAACGTAAATAAGGTTAATTTTATTTGGAAAAGTTTTAATTTGAATGATGATAAGGTTAATTTAACTTGAGAAAAGTTTAATTTGATTTGGAAATGTTATATTTGATATGCAAAACAGATTAACTTAAACGCATAAAAGGCTAACTTTGCTTTCTCAAACATATAAAGAATATAACGCTTTAGGTATTGTAAAATTTTTGATAAAAGCATAAAATTTATTTTTTCATATGCCATTGCTAAGTAAAAGCAATGAATTTGGTAATGTAGAAAGTAATCAGTTAAAAAAATTAGCTATTTTACTGAAACGACACTAATATTTACCATAATGACATCCATATGTCGTGAACGATTTCATTAAATAGCTGAAGGTAAATGAATTTTCCCGACTTTTCTTCGTTGAGTGACAGTAATTTTCTGCAGCTTTCATTTCATTTTCGCACCTTAATAAAACAAAGTTTAATGTATTTAGTTATTTTTTCTTTTGCTAAATCTCGCCTTGTGCTTACAATATCTTTTCTCTACTCAAACTTACTCTGCTTAAAAGTCGTTAAAAAAGTAAGTAAATTGAAATGTCTACTGCAAGTGCAAAATTTACTTAACAAACAAACTGCAAATGCAAACACATGTGCATACACTTAATTTGTCACTTGCACCTCCTGCAGATATTTAATTATTCATTGCTCATTCGCATGTGTTACAGCAACAACTCTTTTATTTCCAGAAACAGAAGAAAGAAACAAAATTGGGGAAAATTAAGCCAAAAATCCCATTGGCACTTTTGTTGCTGTTGGTTGATATCGGCGGAACATGCAATGTTGCTGTGTTGTTTGAAATGCCTGTAAGGATCAACTTGTTTTTGCATTTTTTCATTCGAATTTTTCAAAAAAACAAGGAATTGACTTGTAGGTGTGTTATGATTTTTCGAAAAAAAATCTAAAAAATAGAGTTTTTTAACCCCATCAATAGAATGTAAATTTCGTATTGCCGTGCTTTGACATAGAAAGAAAAATCGAATCAAAACGCAGTGCGGTGTTTAGATTTTACTTTTACCTTCTTACTATCTGAAAGAACTGAGCATAAACTCTAAGCAATTTTTAGTCTTTTCATTGCAACATTAGCTACATTTTTAGTTATCTCTCATATGCTGCTAGTCATATCTCAAAGTAGAAAAATTTCAAGAAATTCTGATTATAGTGAATGCGTTGTAATGAAACCTTCTAAAAAAAAAAGTTTCCCGAAGTTCAATCTAAAAAAGCTACTAAGATCCTGGGTTGCCAATGCGTTGCAACTTGCAAGTGTTACCATATTATAAATTTTACTTATGAAGTTACAGGAATGATTTTACGGCAAGGGTTAGCAGTGCTAACTTAGCACCACTGCGTGAGAGAGAATAAGAGAGAGGAGTAATAAATACATTTTTACTGAGTGAATGAGATATCAATCAGATCTCAATTTATAAACACGTACGTAGGCTGCTATATATATTTCTGGCCTTGGCAACACTAATGTCAATAGCTATAATCTGGCAACACCATAATAAAGTTTGATATTTTTTAGCATAAACGTACTCAGAACGTTTTGACGTACGACCATCATTTGTGTTGTTGTAGTAGCTGTAGTGCCAAAGAACATTGATGCCGTGCGTGAACTGATAATGCAAGATCGTCATGTGACATACCGTGAGATAGAAGCATCCTTGGGCATTAGTTCCACTCCAATACATTCGATTTTGCATGAACACATAGTTGTGAAAAACGGTTGTTCTCGTTGGAAACCCCATAATTTATCAATCGCTTAAATTACACAGGACCACAAAAAATTTTTTAGCATAAACGTACTCACAATTCAATTTCAAGAAATTTGTTTTTAAAGATTTCGAAACTCTACAGCTGTTTTAAAAATATTAGCATTATAGTTTCTTGAATCGCCCAATGGCCAAAATTTAACCATAAATGTATTAAATAATTTTGGTATTGTACTTTTTGGGCAGTTTTAGTACTTTTTTTGCTGTTTGGTATAAAAAAGAAAAGCTCATTTATCATCCCTGGTACAGTGACAAAAGTGAAACGAAAAAAAAGCAAAAGACATGAAGTCAGTGTCAGTCAGCTTTTTGTCTTTCTCTTTTTGTGCTGTATCCTCTTTTCTGCTCTGTGTGACAGCGTATTTTGTCGTTGTTAATATTAAAAACTTGCTTATAATTTTACCTGGCTTAATGTCAAAATATTGAAATAATTTTAGTCTTGTGCACATTTACACACAAATACCTTTCTAATGGTGTATAATTCAAAGTCGTGCTCCGTTTCTAATATAGTAAAAAAGGAAGGACAAATTTTTGTCTTGCGTATCAATTTAAACATAGATTTATATAAAAAAACCCATCCACTTAAAAATTACTAAAAAAGAAAAACTACATTTGTGCAACTTTAGAGTCGGTTTAATCATCATGGTTAATAAAATTTAAGTGTTTCTCTAAAATAATATCATTAAATGATAAGTATTTAATAACTTTTAATATACGCATGTATAGGACATGGTTCTATCTGCTGTAAATTTCGTATGAAAATAGAACATCATTGTCTTAAGGTCGCGATATATATTTTCTTAAGTTGTCAGTTTATAGAGTTTATAGTTCTTAAAGTTTTACACACTGACCAAAGTCCAAATTATAGCATGAGATTCCTTTTTTAAGTTCACTTAAGCTTTTGCTTGACACACCCTAGCGTTTTTGTCTATAACGGATGGATCCCACCCACTTGTTTAAAGTCGTATTTTTTATGTGTTCACTAAGAAGCAAGCTCATAAAAGCTACTATTTTTCGGAACTTAAGAGAAATGTACGGCAAACTATTTCTCAAGCAAAGCGTTTGGTATTTTTAAATACACAGAGTCACCGAAAATACTTTTAAACTTGAACTTTTGCAAACACATCTCAACAACAAAATTAAATAAAATACGCTTTTACTACGAAACATCACGTAAATGTAATGCATTTAAAGTGTAGCAGCTCAGACAGATTACACTACATTACAAATAATTAATATGTGTGTGTAACATTTTGCAGACCATATTTTCTAAACTAATTTGAGGTCGCTGAGTCCGAAAATCGCATTTATTTTTTTCCCTAGGGGCCGTTCTCGAGATAATCGACCTTTTCGATTTTTGAGGTTATAGCTCCATTTTTTCGAACATATTTTGAGAAATCCAATTTCGATCGTATATGTTTTTACACTGTTATAGAGAAAAATTCTTAAACTTCCAACAAGTGTACCAATATCTAAGACCTGATTCAAATTGGCTGAGTTATAGCAACGTAAAGTTCATTTTTATAGTAGTTTTTTACACTTTTTCGTGTTTAAGCCAAATTAAACGCGGTTTTTTTGCCAGTAGCTTATACAAATATGTATTTTTTATACTTTAGTTCAGTAGTGTATTTAATTGCAAATATATGGAGTTAAATTTCATCAAAATCGGATGATTTTTTTAGAAGTTATTAACGTTTTAGTGATATAAGACCATTTCGATTTTCATAGAAAAAATTAATTTTTTCAACAAAAATTTAAAAAACCATTTGTGTTTTCTATGAAAATCGAAATGGTCTTATTTCACAAAAACCTTAATAACTTTTTAAAAAATTAGCTGATTTTGCTAAAATTGAACTCCCGATATTTGCAATTAAATACGCTATCGAACTAAAATATAAAAAATATATATTTGTATAAGCTACTGGCAAAAAAACCGCGTTTAATTTGGCTTAAACACGGAAAAGTGTAAAAAACTACTATAAAAATGAACTTTACGTTGCTATAACTCAGCCAATTTGAATCGGATTTTAGATATTGGTACACTTGTTGGAAGATTAAGAATTTTTCTCTATAATAGTGTAAAAACATATTCGATCGAAATTGGGGTTTTCAAAATATGTTCGAAAAAATGGAGCTATAACCTTAAAAATCGAAAAGGTCGATTATCTCGAGAACGGCCCCTAAGAAATTAGTTTAGAAAATATGGTCTGCAAAATGTTACATTTTGGCTGTTGTCTAGTGTTATTTGCACATACACAGCAACGGACATATCCTTGAATTGCATTTTTTATGCGATGCATTCGTTCGTTTTTTTTTTATTATCCTTAAAAGCTAACAAAACTATCCTTTTTCCACGTATTTACAAAAATTATTACATTTTGCTTTCTACTCCGCAACCATTACAGTGAAACATGTCTAGCAAGCTTCCTGCTGCTGCTTGCTGCATGCTTACAAACTGTAAAAGAAAGAAATTATAATTCCCACAAGGATATGATATTTACGAACAACATACTGCATACTACACCTATCTCCAAGTCTGTGTAATAAAGCACATTATGCCACTCCAAAACTAACAACCCCAAAACAACAAGAACAACACTCCCACTTCAAAATCAACTCTACCACTGTGCAGTCTGTACAAATCCAAAAAAAAAAAAAGGAAAGAAACTGTCAGTTGGAACGACGCGTCGCATATTATGATTTACACTGTAATGTTTTTATTTATGATTTACTGAAATCTAAATTATTATGTTTGTTCTTTTTTCGCTCATATTCACTTTGTTCAACATTGTTGTCATATTTTTTCATGTATTATTGTTCTTGTGTGTGGTTTTTCAACTCTCCAAAGAACTTAACAGGACTGTACTCGAACAATTTATAAAACTAGGCATGCTATTTTGAAGGGCGCTTTACTGTTATAAGAACTTTACCGTTGTTCAAACGAGACCAAGACACATACATATGTATGAGGCTATTTGATGTTTTCTAAGGCTTGAAGTTTTTTTGTTAAAGGGATCCATTGTCGATAGGTTAAAAACTTTTGATTGTCCATCCAAAAATGTGAAATTTAAATCTTTTAATTAAACAACTTAAAAAGCTGGCTTCAAAAACATACTTTTCTTTGCAGTAAAATGTGTGCTAATCGGAATATACACAAGTCTCAACTAGAGGCATGCACAAAACCTCTTGAAATATAGTGTATTTTTTACCTGTGAAATTTGCACTGAACTCAAGTATTTGATTCTAATTTGGGATTCAAATCTCCACTGTATACTGATTTCATTTTGACACTGCAGTAAACTGTCCAGTTTTATCAGTGTCAGAAAAAAAAAAACTGATTCTTACTAATACATACTTCAGTGTACTGAATTTTATACAAACTTGACTATTTAAATCAAATTATGACTGATTTTAAATAAATCAAATGAATTGAAGGAAAATTTCATAAATTTAAAATATTGAAAGTATTCGTTCCATGGTTAAAAATATTTGTATACCTGGGCTGCTGTATATATTTCTGGCCTAGGCAACACTAATGTCAATAGCTAAAATCTGGCAACACCATAATAAAGTTTGAGATTTTTTAGCATAAACGTACTCACAACATTTTGATGTACAAGTGCTATTTGTTTTGTTTACAGTGAGTTAAGAAAATTAATTTTTCCATCAATAATTTAAGCGATTGATAAATTATGGGTTTCCGACGAGAACAAGCACGGCATCAATGTTCTCTGGCACAACGGCCGTTTTTGGACGACCTTCACGGAATTCGTTTTTGAGCGAGCGTCGGCCACGATTGAATTCATGAAACCAGTTTTTCACAGTGCTATAGGATGGTGCTTCATCGCCATACAAAGATTTAAGTTCATCGATGCACTCTTGTCGTGATAATCCACGTCGAAAGTTGTAAAAAATGATCGCACGAAAATGTTCACGATTTAATTCCATTTTTTTGCCAAATTGATTTTTTCAAGTCACTGTAAACAACGCAAATGATGGTCGTACGTCAAAACGTTCTGAGTACGTTTATGCTAGAAAATGTCAAACTTTATTATGGTGTTGCCAGATTTTAGCTATTGACATTAGTGATGTCAAGGCTAGAAATATATATAGCAGCCTACGTACGTGTTTATAAATTGAGATCTGATTGATATCTCATTCACGCAGTAAAAATGTTTTCATTGCTCCCTCTCTCTTATTCTCTCTCACGCAGTGGTGCTAACCCTTGCCGTAATTCATTCCTGTAACTTCATAAGTAAAATTTATAATATGGTAACACTTGCAAGTTGCAACGCATTGGCAACCCAGGATCTTAGCAACTTTTTTAGATTGAACTTCGAGAAACTTTTTTTTTTTAGAAGGTTTCGTTACAACGCATTCACTATAATCAGAATTTTCTACTAAAATGTTAAACAAATTCATAATCCACAATCCATCCCTGCAGTAAACCATCTTACATGCAACATTATTTGTTTTTCTCTCTTCGTTTTCGTTATATTTTTTCGAAATGTAAGAGTCCTATGTGGCGTGGCGGTTTCTCACATATGTGTGGGCGTTGGATTGAGGTTTTAGTAACGTGCGAATTTTCAATGACTCCATCAGCTAAATGGACTCCCAGTTTTTTTTTTTTTTCACCATGTGCGTAACAATGTTGGTAAGGTTTTAATGTTATTATAAGATTTTCATAAATATACACGAGTAAGTATGTGGTAGCCAACAAAAGAAAGTGGTTTTTGCTTAATTTGTGGTTTTGTAATTTTTTGCTTCTATCTTCATTGTCTGTCTCAGAGTCAGTTTGTCGCCTTGTTTTTAATACAAAACATAGTAGTGACTCATAAGACGCAATTTAAGTTTTTTCATATTCGAATTTTTTTTTTTTTTTTTTTCGTTATATTGTCAATTGGGTTTTGTCACACTTGTCATCACTGTTTTTATGGAAAATTTTGACGATCAACCATTGTCATTTTTATTTCGTTCTTTTGTAATTATATATACAGAATCAGAAGTGTACTGAACAAATGATTATTTCATCGCCGAAATAAAGCCTTATTTAAATTATTGGCAAGAGCAAATTTAGTTTTCTTTGAACTTTTCTTATGATTGGTCAGACCGCAAGAACTCTTATGATTGGTCAGACTGCAAGAACAGCATCATATTAGTATTTCAGCCAATTTGAATATGACCGACTTATAAGTGAAAAACGTAACTGAATTAGAAAATTGCCATATTTTGCATTAAAGATTTTTTGTTATTTTTTTTTTTTTTAATGAAATTAAGCTCAATCCCTATAAGAAAGAATGCGATCGACTTTAACGTAGTATTTCGATTGGCGAAAATAAGTTAATTGAAACAACGCAAGCGACCGCATGTTGCGAAACATTTTCTTTGCTAAATTGAAAATTTTCACCGCTAAACAATACAATAACAATGTAAACTTTTTTAATAAAACGTTCTAATGCAGAAACAAGCCCAATTTGATGGAAGGAAACGTCGTGGACTTTAATTGCTCTCTTTCAACTAATCGCGCAGTTATACGTGTGTTATTGGTTTTGAGATTGTTATTGTAATTTTTAAAAATTAGTGGCTAAGACTTTCGCGAATCAGGTTCGATTGTTTTTCAAAACTGATTATTAACATCTGTTCAAACTACTCTCTTAAAATTTAAAACTCCTTCTTTCGCTGGATAGCACCAAAACCGATTCGAATATTGTAGCATACTCGTAAAGTGTAATCTCCTGTTTGGCTGATAGATGATGATTTGATTTTATCACTGCGAAGACGATAGTGTTGTTTTTGTGTCTGGAGCCAAATATCCTCAATCTTAAGTACCATCGAAAACAAGCACTCCCATTTATTTGTGGTCGAATATGTGTAGATCCTGGCATAAGTCATAAACCTCGACCGGAGTCACCATGTGCACTTTTTAGCCTTCAGATCGGCCACACCACTATGTATTGAACATTTTGAAGATGATCTGAACAACTTTGCATCATCCGGTTAGCCGGAGAGCCAGCGCTTAAAAACAACTTTGCTTTTCTAAAAGCTGGTTTTGTTATAGTTGGTTATAGTAATTGTGTACACCAATAAACTGTCGGTCAGTCAAGCGAACTTTAGAACACACAGTGCTCTTGAACAGTCGATAGGTTTGATGAAAATGTGGAGAAAATCTGTGAATGGAGTTTTATTTGTACAAGTTAAGTGGTCTGAAAAATGCAAACCCCGAAATCATAGCTGATCATCTCCGCGAAATATCGCAAAAAAACATATACCATCTAAAATAAAAAAAAAATGAAGAAAAAAATACAAAACAAACAAATAGAAAAATACTTATTGTATATATAATGTATTTTGCAATGCTAAATCCGAATCCGGCCTTAGAATTGCTATTTCTCATACGGTTTTTAAGATGTCTCAGCCTAAACATGGAAGAAATACCATTTTTGCTATATTTTGAAGCTTTTTAACTACAATATAGAACATTCATTCGTAGAATCCGATACAGCAACTTAAAGTTGCAATTTTTTTCTTTAAAACCTAAATTATGTCGATATCTTTATTTTTCTCGGAGATATCCTAAACTAAAAAGTTAAAAAAGTGCAAAAAACATGTTTTTTCATTATTTCAGTCTACGATATTTCGGAGAAACTTAAATCTATTGACATAATTTAAATGAGGTTTTAAAGAAAAAGATTATAACTTTAAGAAACTGTATCGGATTTTACGTATGAATGTTCTATATTCTAGTTATATAACTAACTAAGAACACCATTTAAATTAAAAATGTTGGGATCCGCGACGATATTTCAGTAAAGCACGGTTTAAATAAAACTAGTAGGGTGTTACCTTTGGCCTGGCCAAACATTAAATACCCTACACTGCAGTATTTTGAAAAGTTTGCTTGTACGGGTGTTGCCACAACCACTTCTACGATTTCTCATAGCTTTTGCTAAGATCTTGCACTTACTGTTCTCAGTGTCTGAGGAAATTTGGTGGCATTATCTCAAAAAATGCTTTCAGCATTTTGGATCTTTTACTTATATGGGAGTTGCCACGACTTCTTGTCCAAGGTTGTCTAGTTATTGCTCAGAGCTTGCATTTACTGTTCTACGTGTCTATGTGAAATTTGGTTCGATTATCTCAAAAACGCTTTCATTTTATAACACTTTTAAACTATTTCTTATATCAGAGGGTCCACGCCCTCTTGTCTGAGTTCACCTAGTTTATGATCAGAGCTTGCAGTTACTGTTCTTAGTTTCTGAGTGAAATTTTGTTGGACTATCTTGAAAAACGCTTTCAGTATGGCATTTGAAACTTTTGCTTATATAGGTGGTGCCACGCCCTTTTGCCCGAATTCGCCTAGTTTTTGGTCAAAGCTTGAGCTTACCATTCCTAGTATTTATGTGTATTTTGGTTGCATTGTCGTGAAAAATACTCTTAAAGTTACATTTTGAATATATTTTTTGTATGGGCCATAAACGTGTCTCTTAACCGATTTCGCTCATTTTCAATCGAAGCAATCGAAAAACTTTTGTGTTGACTTTCACTTATTCAAAAATTACACAGGCTTACAAAAAAAAAAAAAAACAAAAAAAAAAAAATCAAAAAAAATGTCATGGCGTTTTGACCAGAATATGTGTTTCCTAGTGACTTTGACGTCCTGAATCCGAATCCGGGGTCCGTTTTATTCCAGAACGTCTGAGAAAAAAGATTTCAGGGTCATATGGATGTCAAAATCGTCATGTGTCGTCTAGTGATAAATTCGCTAAAATTCTGAAACTTATTTTATATTGTTGGATTCTTAGTCCTTAAAAAGAATATGTGATCAAAAAGAGTCCCTCGGACCTAGCTTCGAAGACATAGCCATCGGAAGATCCGATTATATCTTCCATGAAAACCGCTATAAGTTAGGAACCACTGGATGAATTTGGAAAATATTGGTGTCATATGAAAGGTATTTTATTGTTGTTGGTGCTGTTTATGTATTTGTTGTTGTGATTGAAAAATTTCAAATAAAGTTATATCTCCAAAACTATGAATCCAATTGAAAATTTGCGCATAACATATATTTTTAAGGTTGTCAAAATACATTTCATACGACATCAATATTTTTCAAATCCATCCAGGGGTTCCCAACTTATAGCGGTTTTCGTAGAAGATACATCCGGATCTTCCGATGGCTACATCTCTGAAACTAAGTCCGAGATACCATTTTTGATCACATATTCTTTTTAAGGACTAAGAATTCAATGATAAAAAAATAGTTTAAGAATTTAAGCGAATTTATCACTAAACGACACATGAACCCCATTTTGACCTCCATATGACCTTGAAATCTTTTTTCTCAGACGTTCTGGAAAAAAAAGGATCCCGGATTCAGATTCGAGACGCCAAAGTCCCTAGGAAACACATAGTCTGGTCAAAACGCCATGACATTTTTTTATTTTGTAAACCTGTGTTATTTTCCTCTCAGCACAAAGCAAATAAGTCTGTTTGCTCAGATTAAATGCACAAAAACTTCGTGCTGACACAACACGCGCTTAACATTTATCAGAACAGCCGCATTTGTTTTCTGTCAAAAGTTACAGGGGGGTGCCCACACCCAAACCACGCCCGCAGGCGGCACTCTTTCCCTACACACCAAAAATTTTAAATTTCAAAAAACTGTTTACCCTACGTTTATTAAAGAGCTCACCTTTCACTCGGTTGAGAGTAGGTATTTAATAGACAAAACAAAAAAGATAACCGGAAGCAAAATATTACAAAGATGATTTGAAAAACATATTTTTGAGAAGAAATCATTGATGTTTCTTCGAAATAAACTGAAAAAGAAGTCGTTTCAATTGAGAGGAAAAACTATGAAACGTCAGAACAAATAAAATGATATATATGAAGAATTTTCTTGCGGACTTTTTTTAGGACATTTAAATAAAGGCTTACTTTGAAGTTAGTTTCAAAACGTTTTGTGAAACGTCGGAAAACTTATTAAATGAAAATAAAATAAATAAATAAATAAAATTGAAATTAAATCGGAAATATTTTAACTTTTGTTTGTTATTAAAGCAATAACTAGATTGTATTTTGACAAAATACCCCTATTCCATGTGAAATTTGTTCTTGTATTAAATATTTTTGATTTTTTAGAATAAATAAAGCTATGGCAAATCGTTGTCCAAAGCTTTTACTTCACTTTTAATCAATCTCGATTTGATTTTTAAATGTAATTTTTATAAATTTTTTGTCGAATTTACATTTAAATCTAAATTTAATGTTTTTTATTTAAAAAATTGTGTTGAATTAATTTTTTTGTGATATCGGAAACATTTTCAACGCCATCACCAACAGCAGGCAGCCAGACACGCAAACCAATTAATCACTTAAAATTAAGGAACGAGTTGGGTAAATGATATATATTGCTTAAACGATTTTTTTTGTTTTAGTTGAACTATGTTAGGTATCTACAAAATTGTTTTAATTGTTTTTTTCTTTTTTTTCTTTCATTTGTAAGTACGTAATGTTTTTGTTGCTTACTGCAGCGTGTTTTTTTTTTTTTTTTGGCCAACTCACGCATTTTGTTGGTTGCGGTTGGTGTCTTCAAATGCATTTTAGCGGCCTTTGCTACCATAAATATGTGTTGTTTTCTGCAACCAAACAACAACAAAAACAAAAACAATTATAATTCTATTAACATATAATTGAAAAAAAAAGAAGTAACAACAATAAATTAAAACAAAATGTTTACAGCAACACCAGAGAGAAAAAAGAATAACAAATGAATGGATTGTGTTTTTTTAACGCTATTAACCAGGTTAATGATGTAGAAAAACAGCCAACCAAAAAAAAAAAAAATGCTAAATACCGTTAAATACCAATGATGATCACTCTATTTTTATTGTTGTATTTTAATTAACATTTAGCTAAATGTTACAATTTAATTAACACTTTAGATTTTAAGCTCTTGATTGTGATTAAAAAAAAAGAAAAGAAAAACGCAGCGTATTACACTTGTAGGCATTTTCGTGAACTGGACTATCATGTGTTAACTGCTTTTGTAGATCTTCTATAAGTAAACAGAAAGGGTGCTAACATCAATCTTTATGACTTTTTCATTTAAATTTTCGTTTTTTTTTTAGCTTGGCAACGTTCTAAATAGCAACGGAAAAGCCCTTTGGCGCTCTTAGGCACAAAAAACAATTTAAAATGAAAAATATAATAACTTTAGTAGTCGAAAAAAAGCCTAGGAAAATAAAAAAGAAAAATGTTTTAAAGAAGTATACAAAAATTGAAGAATCGTCAAAAATAACCAAAAATATTATAAAAGAAATATATAGAAAAGCTTGGTATTAATAAAAACTAGAATCGCCCAATGGTCAAAATTTGACCATAAATGTATTAAATAATTTTGGAACTTTTTGTACAGCTTTAGAACTTTTTTTGCTATTTGGTACAAAATAAAAAATCTCATTTATCATCCCAGGTACAATGACAAATGTGAAACAAAAAGAAAACAAAAAACATGAAGTCAATGTCAGTCAACTTTTTATCTTTCTCTTTGTGCTGTATCCTTTCTGAGTGCCAAAAGACTGTCGCCATGATTTTTCTAATTTTAAACTTCATAAGTAGTGGTGTGCATTTTTTGTTTCAGTGTATAGAATCCTGTTTGGACTCAAGTTCATAATTATGAACCCAAGTTTCGGCTTGAGTAACAATTCAAGCCAATACTCCATCTCTGTCTTTACTACAGAGTTCCAAAAAATACTCGGCAGAATACTTCACGCGTTGTTGTTTTTTTAGGCTTTTGTGAGCATTCTCGGCACCTGTCCTGCACTGGTTTTAGTCATGCCAAGGTTAATGATGACTTTAACAAGAAATAATCACTCAAACATTCCCTCTCAAAATATGGCTTAGTGATAACTTCTAAATAATGAAAAGAATTCTGGACAGTATACTTTCAAAAGTGACTCATCAATGCAGCACCTCAACAATGTATGTAGGTATCATTAAAATGACTCCATAAAAATTATTTTTCGTACATGATAGAGCAATAGCCCTTAAACGAACGTCAACAATCTCATTTTAATGAGACTCCTCAATTATACGTACTAAAAAATATATCGTAATTTTACAATACTTTGGAATTTTTTACTTACTGCGACACCTCAGCATTTCTCAATAATGACTTAAGCAATGCTTTCGCTACAATAAAAACAAAATAGTGGTAACCCAAGAGAGGTGGGACCTCATGATTACTTGGCACCCCCCGATTACTTGGCACCCTCAGATTACTTGGCACTCACAGATTACTTGGCACCCCCAGATTACTTGGCACCCCCAGATTACTTGGCACCCCCAGATTACTTGGCACCCCAGATTATATGGCACCCCAGATGATATCGTCGGGTTAAAACTACAACTAGATATCTACATTTTTCATGTTTTGAGAAAAAAGCGTTTTAAGTTTTTTGAATTTCGTTTTTTGTATGAGATTTTGCAGTTTTCTACTTTTTATTCTTTATGTAAAATTGGATGAGGACTACATATCAAAAAACCGACTAAACTGGGGCATAGATCCGTTTTTACTCCATGTTTTTGTATACTTAACTCAAAATGTCAGTACATGTAGATGTCTAGTTGTAGTTTTAACCCGACGATATGGCAACCCAGATGATATGGCACCCCAAATGATATGGCACCCCAGATGATATGGCACCCCAGATGATATGGCACCCCAGATGATATGGCACCCCAGATGATATGGCACCCCTTGATAATATGGAACCCCTTTCAATTTCAATACTTGCAGCTTTTATAGCATTCAAATATGAACACAGTTTAATTCAGCTGCGCGAAAGACATCGTAGTTGTAATAAATATATAGTTGTGTGTGTGGTTTTTAAAAAATTGTTGGGAATGTAAATGAATGACTTTTGTTTTGCATATATTTCGAGAAGCAGCAGGGTGAGTTTAATACTACTTTATGGTGCATATATCAAAACAAACAGAATTGAATGTGAATTTGTTGACATTTTTACTCGGTATATACTGAAAAGGAAAAATGGCACCCGATTACTACGGGAAAAATGGCACCTTATTACTACGAGTGATATGGCACCCTATTACTGAGTAAGAAATGGCGCCATATTACTGTGGGTGATATGGTCCCATTTCTTCTTTTGCATGTTATAGGTTATTTGGGAGTTCCAATATGAATCGCTTAAAAAAAACTTTAAAGCCACCTAGGGTGCCAATCCACCCATGATATGGTGCCATATCGTCCAGAGTCCTGTGTGATTTGGCACTTTATGGCATTTTTATAAAAAATAAAACATTTGCAATAACTTTAATTTAGTTGAAGTCAATTTAACTGTTTTAAATTAATTAAAGAACAAATTCTTGTATAGTTTCTTTAAAGATGGCTTTTAATTTTGGTTTTGTAACAGTTGAACGAAAAATGTGGCATATTTCCCGGGTTTACCTTAATGATTCCTCAAAATAGCTCCAAACAATGTCTCAACACAGTGATTCCGCAACAATGAATGACTTGTAAGACAAAAAAAACTTTTTAATTTTTTTTTTCATTTTGAAATGTTTATTCTGAGCTGTTCAAAATTAAACATAGTTTTAATTGCCGCCCTAATGCCATGGATATTAAAATCACATAAAACCGTTAATTTGCTGACAGTTATGAAATATGATTACTCGCTAAACACGTAGTTCTGTGCAGCATCATCATAAGCTGCTACATTGTAGGATTTTGCTGTAGTGTAAATTCATTGTAACATGCTACAATTTCCACACACAGATACTACTTGATCTTTTCTCTAGCACGCAATTTTTTATTTTTTGCATTTTTCATTTCTTTTCTTCTTTTAATTCAACTTGTTTTCTCTTTAAGCTTACTGCACCGCCCCCTACCTTCGTCCCCCCACCTTGTTCATTTGCTTGGATTTAACTACAAATTTGCATTTGCAATTGGTAACGATAGTAACAACAACCTTCCGTGAAGGTTACTCAATGCACTAAATTCTTTCCAACGCTTAACTGCTGCTGCTTGCATCAGGTAACTATGTGCTTACCACACTCCGCCCCCTCCTCCCCTCAAGCAACCAGTGCATGCGATGGCGATGCTGTGTAGCTGGAAAAAATTGTAATTTGATGCTTAAGCTGCTTTATATTGACGTGACGTGCAAATTTGATTAGCGCTACTGCTGCAGCGGCAGCAGCAAACAAGCTTAGTAATGGAAGGAAAACTAGTTGCGAGATTGTTTTTTTTTTTAAGAAAAAACAAGGAAAAATTCATAGGGTCAATAGTCCATCATGGACTTAATAAAATCTTTATTTAATTTAAGTCAAATCTGAGTAACTGATACTTCATTTTAAAAGAAGTGTTCCACAATTGAGAAATTTAGAGTTAAATACAAGATAAAAGCTAACATTGACCAGCAAAATCAAAAATACCATAAGTCGATACGCTAGAAATCAACAGATGATAATACAAAACGAATTCTGTCTCCAAATAGCGTTTTGGTGAGCCATCCCGAATCTTATTCCATTTTATGCATTCACATGTAACTCCGCAAGGGCCACTCTTGTAGAAGAAATGGACGGGTTTAACGTACCATAGTGAAATCCGAAATGGTATGTTCCATACTAACCGCCTAGTTTTATATATCGAAACAAGTGAGTGACTGACTATAAACTGTTTATATTTTAAATGTTAAGATATGAATTAAAAGTTTTTCTTTGCAACTTTGTAATTTCGAATGAACGCTAATTTTGAAGCCAGTTCTAGATTAAAAACTTCAATCAGATTAGCTTGGTAAGTGTCGCTTACATTAAAGCGGTTGTGAAATTAATAAATTTCATACCAGTTAGCGTTTTAAGTCAAAGTTATAATATGATACAGATAAAGAATGGGTTAAAATCCGTAGGGTTCCTCCGAGTAGTATATTGAAGGAGTCGTAAAATATTGATTAAGATGGAAAATGTTAATGTGGAAAAATTATTTTATAGAAGATAAATGTTTATAAGGGTGGAAAATGTTGATAAAGACGAAATGTTAATAAAAAAGTCTAGAAAATATTGTAATGGTCAAGAAATTTTGATTAAAATCGATAATGTTGATAAAGTTGAAAAATGACAATATAGACAATAAATTTTGTTGATAAAGTCGAAAATTTTGACAGAAAACCTAGAAAATATCGAAAGAGTTGAAAAATTTTGATTAAAATGGAAAATGTTGATACAGTTGGAAAATGTTTGTATGGTCGAAAAATACTGATAAAGATGATAAATGTCGAAAATGTTAAAAAAGTCAGAAAAATTTTGATTAAGAAGGAAAATGTTGATAAAGTTGAAAAATATTGGTACAGTTTATCAAGTCGGAAAATATCAATTTAATCGAAAAAGTCTTGAAAATATTGAATGAGTCGAAAAACGTTGATAAAGATGGAAAATGTTGATAAAATCAAAAATATTGATAAAGCGTAAAATGTTGAAAAACCTAGAAAAACATCGAAAGAAATGTTGCTTTAGTTGATAATGTTTGTGTAGTCGATAAATGCTGATAAGGATGGAAAATGTTGATAAACTCGAAAATTGTTGAAAAGTCTGAAAAATATCAAGAGTCATACTTCAATTAAGAAAAAGCGCGTTGGTACTTTCATTAGTACTATACAAGCAAAAAAACAGTCAATAAACTAACTTCAAAAAATTTTGATTAAAATGAAAATGTTGGTAAGTCGAAAATATTGGAAAAGTCTGTTAAATCTATATATTAATATGCAAGACAAAAACTTGCCCATCCTTTTTACTATGTTAGAAATGGAATTATACACCATTAGAAAAGTTTTTGTGTGAAGATGTGCACAAAGTTAAAATTATTTTAATATTTTGTTTTTAAGCCAGGTTAAATTAAATACAAATTTTTCAATATTCACAACAACAAAATACTCAAAGAGAAAGACGAAAAACGAAAGCACTGACTTCGTTTTTTTTTTTTTTTTGCCTTGCTTTCGTTTCGCTGACATTGCACCAGTGATGACAAAAGTGCTTTTCTATTTTGTACCAAATAGCAAAAAAGTACTAAAAGTGTCCAAAAAGTACCAAAACTTGAACAGTTTTGCATGAAAATATAGTTTTATGGAAAGAAAAACATATGCTTTGTAGAAGTGTGTGTAGGCGAAGGGGGACATCACCCCACGCAAAAAAATCAATTGGATTAATTCTTCGAGAACGAATTTGATAGATTTTTTTCTTTTTTGGTCAAAACTTTTTTTTTTTTGGCATATATATCGTCGCTAAAAGTTGTCACAGTTTCATTGCGAACAGAAAATTATACTAAAAGAGCTGGTTCACACGACTGACTATTTGTAGGCAAACGGAGAGACCGCTTCGTTAGACTTTTTAGTCTGTTGTGTGAACCAGCTCAAAATGTTGATTTGGTACCAACGTGCTTTAGTCTTAAAGTTGAATTTTCAATTGAGAAAAAATATGTAAAAGCAAACGTATATGGTTTTTTTTAAGTTGTATCTGCTCCTATTTTCTGCAAATTTAAGTTGTATCCCTGCTATTCCCAAACAGAAAAGAAATAATACACATAAATTGTTGTAATAGAAAAATTTTAAAGAGAATTTAAAAGCCGATTTCCCGCCATCCATATGCCTTACGTGTGTCTTGTGCCTTAACGAACAAAGTATGTTGCTCGTACGTTTCGCTTGACATTGTAGCACGGTGCTTTTTTACTGTACCAAATAGCAAAAAAGTACCAAAAGTGTCCAAAAAGTACCATAATTATTTAATTTATTTGTGCGCGAATTTCGACCACTGAACGATACTATGTAGTAGTAAATAAATGAGCCGAAAGATGTTAAATGTTGATAAAGTTGAAAATTTTGGTAGAGAGGATAAATGTTTTAAATGGTGTAAAGACCGACTAAATATTTAAGTAATTGAAAAATTTTGTTAAACAGTCGGAAAATGTTGAGAAATTAATAAAAAAGTTGACAAATTTTTATTAAGTCGAAAAAGATTAAAGTCGCAAAATGTTGATTTAGGGTATTCAAAATTTTTTGATAAAATTGAAGAATCAAAAAAACTTCATAAATTTTTAAGAAAACAAAAAAACTCTAAAAAAGTTCAAATTTTTCAAAATTTCTCAAGTAGAAAGTCGAAAATTTAAAAGTCCTAACTTCTGCAAAATGTTGAATGATGGTAAAATAAAATTATTAAAAACAAATCCAGTATATCCGCTGAATTTGAAAAGAGCCGTTCAGAAGTAACAATACTTTTTGATTTTAATTTATTAGCCAAGAGTCTTTTGAATAATTTGTCATCAATGCGAAATTACCATATCTTGAACAAAACTCAGACAAAAAAATAAGAAACAATGTCAACATCAGAAGCAGTAAATTGACAATTACAGCTGATTGCTCCGTCACTGACTTAATTTTCTAAACGCTACCAACCTGCCTCCTCACTCCAAGATATTGTTTTGCATTATGTCGCGCTGTTCCATTCACTTGGCGGCTGTTGCTGCTGCTGAAGAACGAACAATCATCAATGTGGCAACAACTTCATTGATGATTTTTTTTGTTTTCGTCTACAAAATTTGTTGCGTTAGCTTTGTTGTTATGTTGTTGCTGCTGCTGCTGTTGTTGTTGCCTGAGTCGTCGTGTCTTAGTTGCTTTAGTTTTTGACCAAAAACTCCATTTTTTTCATCTCTTTTATTTCTTTAACTTGTGTGGCTTTTTCAGCCCAGCAGCTATGCGCAGAACTTCAGTTTATGAGATTCACTGTGTGGAAGACCTTGTGCAAGAAGTTGACTCATGCTTTTTGTTGCTGTTTTGTGTTGTTGTTGTCGTTGTTGTTTCTGACGGTTTTTTTTTTTTTCGTTTTGCCCAAAGCTTTTCTTTTGTAACTTTATTTAAATTTTTTTGTTTTTTGCTTTCATGCTTTTGTTTTAACTTAAGTTTTTGTTTTTGTTTATTTGTGTGTTTTTTCACATATTTTTGCTTTATTGTTTTAAGTTTTGACTTTACACATACAACAATAACAACAACAGTTCTTTTGTGAGTTCATTGAACGTACGGGAAATTGAGGGTTTTGTTTTCGCTCGCTTTTTTCGTTTTGAAAAGCTGCGATTTTTTTTTTTTTTTTTGTGTTGGTTTCTTTGTTTTAATGGGAAACCGCTACGCATGCGCGTTATCTGTCTTTATTGTTGATAAAGACTTTTGAACAGAAAGCGACTAAATTTAGAAAGAGATTTTGTTCGTAGAGCTGTGTTTTCTAAAGCAAACTTATATAAACCTTTAAAAATATCTTTTTTTTTTATATTGTTTCAAGTTAGTTATTCTACTTATCCGATAAAAAACTTTATACTGAAACAGATAGTTGTCATTAATTGTAATATTTTTGGGGTACCTATTTAAAAAAATTTCGGAAAATTATATATTTCTCCAAATAAACACATCAAAAACTACGTGGAAACGTTAATTTATCTTCTAATCCTGCGTTTGTAAAGGTCTTTGGATTAATCACGATGATCATCAAGATCAAGACTGTGTCACGCCCCTTTAAAGCATAAAATCATCTCTCAATTCAAAATTTGGCATCTTGAAAACCCAATTGCGTTGGAAAAGTATGATTTGGAAATTATGTTGTCTTTAGAAATTTTTTCAAGACTAAGACCAAAGCCGATTCCACTCAAAAATATAAAAAAAAAAAAAAATTCCAATGAGAAACATCCAATAAAAAACATATCCAATAAAAAAATGCCCAACATTAATTTTCACTCAAATAATTTAACTCAATTTAATAGGATGATAATTTTTTATCTGTATTTTTTTTGGAAATTATTTTATTAAATATTTTTTTCATTGCATGTTTTTTTTTTGGATATTTTCGATAATCACCATCAAAACCAATACTAAGACTCAATATCCAAGACCAAGACTGCTATATTCTATGTCAAAAGTTTTTAAGTTCTGCATCTGAAAATATATTTACTGGCTCAGATTAAAGCTGTTGGATCACGTGAATTCGTACTACACGTGAGTACGTGAATTCACAAAAATGGGTACGAAACACGAACCTTCAAATTCTTTGATCGGTATTTTGCATTTTTAAACCATTTTTCTGTACTTCACTTTTAATTCGACTGATTTTCTTTCTTTTCTCTTTTTGCTATTATGCTTTCGCCCCTCTTCCTGATCCATCCACGTTATTCTTTCATGGGTTCTTTGTTCCCGCATTGAATGATTATCTTAACTAAAATCGTGCAATCGTCAAAATTTGACCACAAATGTATTAACTAATTTTTGTACTTTTTGGACAGTTTTAGTACTTTTTTTGCTATTTGGTACAATATATAGGGGAGGGGGGGGCTAGTGTGGACTGGGGGCTAGTGTGAACAAATTCAAATTCTCGCGCCGTTTTGAATTTTTTGTTTCTGTTTTATATTTTTCAAGTTGGTATTTACACTCTGCATCACCAAAAAAAAATTCATTTGTTGACAGTTCAGCTTTCCATGATAACGTGACCGAACGTGTTTTACGCAGCAAAAAGTAATTTTTTTGTTGTTTCGTAATTTCAGTGATACTTTTAAACTAATTATTCTTCTGCTGCAGTGTTAATAGATAATACAACTTAAAATAGCGTTTATTTAAACCATTGAAACTATTTTTGAAGAACTTTACCGTAAGATTAAAAAAAAAACTATTTTTGTTTAAAAAGACATGAAGGGGCTAGTGTGGACAACTGAAATGAGGCTAGTGTGGACATGTCCACAGCAGCTGAAATGACTCCAGAAATCGTCAGACCATTTCTAAAAGCAGTTCCAAGAAAGTACGTTACTAAAAAGAAGAACGACAGATTCTTGTATCCCGATTTACCGGATACCAGCGAAATTTACCGAAATGAAATGGTGGTAAAGCTGCCACAACCACAACAACTGTCGGAAATATCGCGATCAGCAAGTTATATGATGTTTGAAACAACATGGATAAAATGTATTTTATGTTGGCCAAATTTTCACGATCCACGGTTCTGAAGATTTCGACAAAACTTTTCTAAAAAGAAAGAACGATAGATTCACGTATCCCGATATACCGGATATCAGCCAAATTCACCGAAATGAAAAAGTGGCAAAGCTGCCACAAGCACAACAACTGCCGAGAACATCTCTCGATCAGCAAGTTATATGAAGTTTGATATAAATTTCTCCAAATACAACATGGGAAAGCAGTTAATTTTTTATTTGTATTATTATTTGTATTACATCATTATTTTCTTTTTGTATGAATTATCAAGTTTTTTATGGTGTCCACATTAGCCCCCAGGTTAATCAATGGTTGTCCACACTAGCCCCTTATACGGGGCTAGTGTGGACAAATGTAAGCTCTTTTTAAAATGCATTAATAAAGCATTTATGAAAATAAAAAATCATAACTATTGATGCAATTATGAAGGCAAGAGGTATGAGTAATCGTTAAAAATTACTTTATTACAAAAATGATATATTTACATATATAATTTTGTAATTATATAAAAATTGTCCACACTAGCCCCCCCCTCCCCTACGTAGAAAAGCTCATCTATAACAGGGTTTGATCTGCTGACTATAAAATAGCTAAAGCAACGAAAATTTGCTGAACTGTGCTGCGTCAGTTATTGCGTTTTACATTTTGGGCTTACTGCTTGCTGTGCTTTTTTTCAACGAACGAAGTCAAAGCAATTCAAGCAAGCACATTTTTGTTTTTGTGCTCTGCTGTTGCTTTTGTTATTGAAAAAAGCAAAGTTTTAACCAAGCAAGCACAAACACGAAGCGAAGCGTAACTCCGTTTGTGCTTTTGCTTTTTATTTAACTCGGCTATTTGAACTTCTGCTTTTCGCTGTACACAGCAGAAACAACTTTCAGGATTGCCACATGTTTTTTTTTTTTTAAATTTGCTTAAACCATACATCTCAAAAAAAAAATTTAGTTTTAGCCTTAAACCGCTTAGATAAACTTATAAAAAATCCAACATATTTTTTTAGGGTTGCCACCTGGTTTTTTTTAATAAAATCAAAATTTTTTTCAATAAAATGCTTAAAATCATAATTTTCTCTCTATAAATTGACATCTTGGGTCCAAAAATGACGAAAAAAAATTAAGGGTGGCCATATTAGGGTTGCCAGACGTTTTTTGGCAAAATTGCATTTCTTTGTTAACTTTCTTTATTGAAAAGTTATAGGATCGACCCAAAAACTAATAGTAAATTTTTAGGGTTGCCACCTGGTTTTTTCTAATAAATAAAAAATTTCTTCCAATAAATTCCTTAAATCAACATTTTCACTCTATAAATTAACATCTTGAGTAAAAAACAACGAAAAAAAAATTTTGGGTTGCCGTATTTTGTTCTGTTATTTTTGTCAATTTATAGAGTGAAAATGTTGATTTAAGGAATTTATTGGAAGAAAATTTTTATTTATTAGAAAAAACCAGGTGGCAACCCTAAAAAAATTACAATGGGTTTTTGGGTCGATCCTATAACTTTTCAATAAAGAAAGTTAACAAAGAAAGGCAATTTTGCGAAAAAACGTCTGGCAACCCTAATATGGCAACCCTAAATTTTTGTTTCGTCGTTTTTGGACCCAAGATGTCAATTTATAGAGAGAAAATTATAATTTTAAGCATTTTATTGAAAAAAATTTTGATTTTATCAAAAAAACCAGGTGGCAACCCCAAAAAATTTACTATGAGTTTTTGGGTCGATTCTATAACATTCAATAAAGAAAGTTAACAAAGAAATGAAATTTTGCGAAAAAACGTCTGGCAACCCTAATATGGCAACCCTAAATTTTTGTTTCGTCGTTTTTGGACCCAAGATGTCAATTTATAAAGAGAAAATTATGATTTTTAGCAATTTATTGAAAAAGTTTTGATTTTATTAAAAAAATCAGGTGGCAACCCTAAAAAAATATGTTAGATTTTTTATAAGTTTATCTAAGAGGTTTAAGGCTAAAATTATTATTTTTTTTTTTTAAATGTATGGTTTAAGCTAATTTTACAAAATAAAACCAGGTGGCAACCTGAATGTTTTTGTATCCTTTTGCTATTGCTTCGTTCTCTTTCGAAAAGCATAGCGGCAGCGAAGCAAACATTTTGAAATTATCGATTTCAACTGTAGCAGCAAGCGATCGGATTTCGTAAAAGAGCTTCGGCTCTGCTACTGCTTATGAATTGAAAAAACAGCACAGCACAGCAGACAGTTCAATTTCAAATTTGTGCTTCGACTGTAGTGCTGTGCTGCGTAATTTTTCTATAGTCGCAGCACAGCAAATCAATAGGCTAAAAAATAGCTCAGCAAAATCAAACCCTGATCTATAATCCCTGGTACAATGACAAATGTAAAACGAAAAGAAAACAAAAAACATGAAGTCAGTTTCAGTCAGCTTTTTGTCTTTCTCTTTGTGCTGTATCCTCTTTTCAGCTCTGTGTGACCGCGTATTTTGTCGTTGTTAATATTAAAAACTTGCATATAATTTTAACTGGCTTAGTGGCAAATAATTAAAATAATTTTAGCTTTGTGCACATTTACACACAAATACCTTTTACATGCTGCATTTCTAACATAATAAAAAAAGTTGGACAAATTTTTGTCTTGCGTATTAATACATAGATTCTGAATTTTTTTAACAATTTTTTAATTGTTCTGTTCTTTTTTCCGTTTCATTACCCCTTCCTCCAATTTTTACCCCATCTTTCTTCTACCCTTGACTAACTTCTTCTGGTTTTCAATCCCCTTAGTATCCTACTGTTTTTGCCCACAAAAAAAGTTCTATCTCACATCAAGTCTTTACTAGATTTAAAATATTTTTTGAAAATTCTAAAAAGAAAGCCAAGAAACCTATTTCAGTTGTAAACATAAAACATTTTTGTTTATGGGTGTCGACCCACCTTAATATTTAGTATATTTGCTCTAGTAGACAAAGAAATATTCATAGTGTTTTTTATTTATTCTATACAGAACATTAAAAATGTTATACTGCTCATAAAATTTATTTTGAAAAACGTTGCTTTCCCCAAAGTACAGATATTAAAAACGAAAATTTTATGCAAATCCTAAAAAATTTTCCGCTCGTTGAAGCTTTAGCACTTTGTTTTTTTTTTTTTGAGGCAATATCTATCCGAACACACCTCTTTTCTTATTGCTAACTTTCAAGGTATAATTTGAAACATTTTTTTATTTCATACCATTCAAAAGAAAAGTAAAATATTGGTTGTTACACTCCAGAAGAAGTCGACTTGCGGCAACAACTTGTGTATGCAAGTATGGCAACAACTTGTGTATGCAAGTATGGCAACAACTTGTGTATGCAAGTATGGCAACAACATTTTTATGTGTCTGTCTGTCTGTCTGTTCGCCTGTCCCTCCAAGTAACTAACTGCTTGAATGCATTTTTTGCCAAAGCAATATGGCAGCCAGATTGTCAGCGTAAGTCAGTGTTTGCTGCTGCTGCATTGAAATACAAACACCCATTCAGCCCAAAGATGCAAGTGAGTGAGTGACTGTAGTAAGATTCAGATGCTACTTCGCCGGTCTTCTCGTACTTCTTAAGTTTGCTGCTTCACTTCAGTGACTTGTCGTTTTAGGGGGCTTACCAGCAGCCAAACACAACAGCTATGCAACATCAAATTAGAATACCTCATGCAATAATCTTGCACAACAATCAAGGCAACAGGCAACAGCATCATCAACATCAGTGCAACATATTTCTGTTGCGCCTCTCCTACTTTTTTTTCTCACATCTGTTGTTAATTTAAGTGTAACATTTTATTTGCATATTTTGTATGCATTTATTTCCTTTTTTGTATTGTTTTTTTGCATCATTTATTTTTTTTTTTAAATTTTTCCCTTAATGATTAAGGTATTCATTTCATATTCCAAGATTTTTTATTTACTCGCAAATTTTCTCTTTTTTTCTTGCTTCCTATGAAGGAAAGGAAGTAAAATTTTTGTTACGCTTTTCTATTACCATCATTTGCATTCTATTACACAAATTAGTTATTTCTGTTTTTTTTATTTTAATTACTGACTGTTTTTGCATTAATTTAACGTTGAAAATTGCTAATGATTCGTGAAAAATCCATTTCTTTTTTTTAAATTTTCTACAAATCTCTGCTCTTATCAGCTTAAGAAAGTTGTGAATTGTTACAAGTAAGAAAATAAGACAGCATTGAGTCACTTGCAAGTTTCTTTCGCAAAAATAATGATTTTTTAAATGAAATCTCATGCTATTTTTTTATTAATGACACACAATTTTTATAACTCTCATGCGATTTTTTATCACTTTCCAGTTCTAAGTTATCCAGTATTTTTTTGGCAAGACAAAAAACTTAAAAGTTCGATACTGTAAATGCCTTAACACGTTTTCTTAAACTATTGCATGACTATCATGCTATTTTTATAAATCTTATGCGATTTCTGTTATTTTTAATTGTATTTAAATACTTATCGGGCAATGTGGGGTATATTCGTATAAGGGCATATTCATACAGTGATTTTTTTTAAAAAAAAAACCGCATGCGATTTTTGTACTTGTCAGTGCGATTTTTATTATTCACATGCGTATTTTATAAATCTAATGCGGTGTTTCGTTGAATTTCAAGCATTTTTTCAAACGTTATGTCTGATTAATGTGTTTTATTAAACTTTTTAATGTATTTTAATTATGTAGGGTAAGGTAACCGGCTGTGGGCCGCCACCTGTTGTGGGCACCCCTTGTATTTGTTGACGTTTATAAAATATGACAGATCTGAGTATGAGGTTATGTGTACATTGACAATAGACAGTATTAGTGCAAACACTGAAGTGTAAGGACGCATCTGACCCGCAGCTACAACAAAACAAAAAAAAATTACGAAGAAATTTTCAATAAAGTAATTTCTGAAGATTTTGCGAGTGTGATAAAGCGAAGTGAAATATTGCAAAGAGGTGAGTGGTATTCATTTATATGCAGTACTTGCGTTAAATTTTCCGATTTTATATCGAGTTTGTTCAAAATTTTTCGCCTCGAGAATTTTTCCAGTCACTTAAGGGATGGCTGCCGTTACCGGTTGTGGGTCACCATGTTTTTTGCATGAAAATTATTGCAACTCGTGTTTTTGACTTTCTTGTCAAGGTTTTTTATGCATTTTTACGCAATTTTAGCCATGTCTACCCCGAGAAAAAAAAAAGACGAACCAAATTGCGAATCCGATGAGGATGATTAATAATTTGAAAAAGCCACATTTTCTTGATGTTTTTTCGCCATTAGAGGCTTCATTGATAAATAAATTTTGATAATACATATTCCTTTACTGGCTTTTTTTCATAATTTTGCATTTGAAGTGGATTTTTCAGGTGGCCGGTTATAAAATTTTTTTTGTCCAAAAACAAGCTCTTTACAAAATTTGTTAAAAAAAAATTTTTGTTGAAAAATTATAGAAAAATTGTTTCTTTTTGGTTACCTACTGCCTCTAGCTTTCCATTGGTACTCACAAGTCCGAAAAATGTATACTTGAATGCAAGTTACGGCCAAAAAACGAAACCCGGCCCACAACCGGTTACCGTTTTTTTTTAATTGCAACATTATGCTTTCGAGTGCTTTCTTTCTAAGTCATTTGTCCTTTTTTCTTTCCAGTTCTGAATTATAAAGTATTCTTTTGCCAAGACAAAACACTTTAAAGTGCGATACCGTAAACGCAACAACACGTTTTCTTAAACTGTCGCATGAGATATTTATAAGTGTCATGTGATTTTTATAGCTCCCATGAGATTTTTATAAATTTTTTAATTTTTTTTTCAAGTCTACCTCCAAAGGTGGTAAAGAACTCTGTAATGAACATGCAAAAAGAAACAAAAAAAATGAATATGTAGTAAATTTTATAAAATGTTTGCAAAAATCTCATGAGACTTTTTTAAATTTCCACGAAAAAATTTTGCCAAAAGATTTTTACAATATTTTGCAAAATCTCGTACAATGTTTTACAATATCTCTTGGTAATTTTTTCAAAATCTCATGCAATTTTTTCAAATTTTAATCCTTACAAAATTTTGCGAATAATACAAAGAACTCCCAAAAAGTTCTTGAAACTCACAATTTTTCAAAAACATAACTATTTTAAAAAAAATACTTTTAGATTATGTTAGGAGTATTCACTCATTTGTGCGCAATGCTCTTGCCTCTTTGCGAAAGTGCGTATTGCGAAAGTTTGACATTTGTCCAACAACATATAAAATTCCGCACTACTTCTGCAATTTCGCTCTGTTTCGACTCTGAGTGAAATTGCGAATAAGTGTCAGCCCTTCGGAACAATGCTGCCACCTCTATTTTATACAAAAAGTTTAATTTCGTATAAAAACTCAAAAATTGTTCATGTTTTTTCCAATATGTTGGCAACATTGTCAATGTTTTGACATTTAATTAATTTCGCAAGTTTAAAATATTTACATTGAACGATCACGCGTTAGTGCGAAAAAGACTTGGATTTTCGCCATTTCGCAATTGCGCAAAAACGCGTGAATACCCATATTAAAAATCTTTTATTTTTAATTTTTTTTTCTAAATATCAAATGATTTCATGCGATTTGAAAAAATCTCATGTGATTTAAAATAATCTCATGCGATTTTGAAAAATATCATGCGATTTTAAAAAATGCCATGCGATTTAAAAAATTTCATACGATTTCAAAAAATCTCATGCGATTTAAAAAATCTCATGCGATTTTTCCTAAAAAGTTATTTTTCCAAACATTTCAAATGAAGGAAAATGAACCAAAACTAACAATCTCGTAATTGTTTTGTTCTGAACAATAGATCGTACATATTTATCTCACTATTCCCTAAAATCAAGAGTTTTGTCAATACTTAACTTAAACAATAACAAATTAAGAGCACTTTTTGTTAGAAATACTAACATTTTTGAACTCTTTTTTATAACCTTTCTTAAGTTTATTGACTTCTAATAAATAATTTTACAGTTGAAAAAACCATTCTTGTAATGCAACATTGAGTTCTGTTACGCAACAATGATGCTAAAATATTCAAATGACATTTGTTTACGCCTATAATTTTCACATTTATCTATCGAAGTCAGCAACATGAATTTGAGACACATTTTACGCTTCATTGATTTTGAGGGGCAAATACGAAGTGATTTTTGAAATTATGTTGAGTAATAAAAATTCGACTAATTATTTTGCAGCAAATAAATAACTAAATAAATTTAAGAAAAATAAAAAAAAACTAACTCATTTTTTTCAAGTATGCAGCATCATCAAATAACTTAATGTTGCGCAGGCTGTTAACTATTTTTTCCCTCTTTAAACCTAAAAGAACTATGTTTTGATACTAACAATTTATGTGCATAATAAAGTTAATGCTTAATTAAAATTTCAACCCTCATAAAAACCTGCTACATTTATTAATTACTTGAACTACAACAAAAAAAAAAAAAAAGCAACGACGCACTCTATGATAGACAATGAAAAATTACCCAAAATTAAAAAAAGCAGGAAAAAAACCAAGCAACATTTCAATTATAGTCAGCGGAGTCAGCACCTTTATGCTTAAACACGCGCACCAGAGCCGCTTATCTCTGCTACCATTTTTAGTAGCAATAAAAAAAGCATTGTTGTTTTTGTTTTCTCCGTAGATATATTTTCTAAAAATAAACTTTTTTTTTCTCTACAACTACAATTTTCACATTTTTTGACAAGGCTGAGAAAATTGCAATTTTATGGTGGCATAGCAACTTTTTTGCTGCAGCTGCGTCTACTACTACTTCCAGCAACCACTTAATTTCATGCGATGCTTAATCATTGAATTAATTAAATAAAAGCGTACAGCTTTTTACTACTTTTTGTTGTAAAGTTTTGAGCTTGGGCGTTTGTGTCGCCAGCCAATGTGATTCTGTGACGCTCAGTATCTCTGACAGTTATCGTGCGCCCGATAAGCAAAAGCTGTATGTTGCATTAAAAAATTGGTAGGAAAATGAAACAACTTGTCGTCTCTCACTTATTGTTGTCGTCAGACTTGCGACAAATTTGTTGCCACATGTTACAACTTTAATTGTTAAAATAACAACGACGCAATTAAATTTCTTTCTATTCATTGTGTTTGTGTGTTTCAAAGACTTTTGTTATTTTTTATGCAACCTCAATGTTTTTATTTTTATCTTTTTCCGCTTGTTAGGTATCCGCGCTCGTATTTCTTAATCTTTTGTTTTGCTACCTTGTTGTCGTCATGTGTCTATGTTTGTAAATATTAACTCTATTTTTCTTTTTCTTTAACTTTTATCTGTAACTTTTTGTTCATTTCTTTTCTTTTTCTATTGATTAACTGCTTGGCGCCCCATTATTTCATTCTGAAGTATCTTGAAATGATGTCACTTGTTTTCGTCTTCTTGAGTTCATTGTTTATTTATTGGGGGAGTTCCTTCGTCGTTGCTTCAAACTGTCTGCTGTCTATGGCAATATTGAATATTTTGCAGTTTTTTTTCAATATTTATTGAGAGTGTATAGGGTTATTTCATACAAAAACCGCGTAGTTTTGGCAAATGTCAAGGATTGACAGCTGGTTCAGATGAAGGTAGACAACAGGAAAATTCAAGATTTCAGTCGTATGGAACGTAGCATGCTTTACAAATTCTAAATTTCATTACTTCGGTTAAAGAACGTGGCTGAATATAAAACATTACCCCATCTAAAGTATTTTTCTCGTTTATCGGCATTTCCGCCAAAAGGTCCACCGTGAGTCAAAATATTAAATCGTCATATCTCTGAAACTATTTAACGTACATGGATGAAATTTGGTACACACGTAAAAAAGCACCAAGAATATTAATGTTTACTGAAAAAAATAAGGGTATCACACACCCACGAAAATCACTTATATCATCATATCTCCGAAAATATTTATTGCACATGAATGTGATTCGATACATGTATACAAGACCGGGTCGATTTTGTATGAAGCAAAATAAAATCATCCCCAAACCAACTTTAAAGATAGAGGGACTCTTAAAAACGATACCTGCATCAATTTTTTGTCATTCCGAGAAAAACCAATGGAGCACTTTTCATTCTACTGAAGGCTCATTATGGCTAAAAAAACATGTTTTTTGCTCATAACTTTTTATACCCTACACCCAGGGTATATTCACTTTGTCCTTCCGTTTGTAAAGCAGAGAAGGAGGCGTGGCAGGTATGGAAAAGTATATATATTCTTATTCAGCGTCACCTCCTGAGTCGATACAGCCATGTCCGTCTGTCTGTCTGGCTGGCTGGCTGGCTGGATGGCTGGGTGTGTGTGGAAATACATTTTATGGGAAAACTAAGCAAGATAATTCAATGAAATTTGGTGCACAGCCTCCGTCGTAAAAGCTAGCTCGGGGGATTGAAAATGAGTGAAATCGGTCAACGGACACGCCTACCGCCCATACAAAAAATATATTCAAAATGAAATAATAAGAGCATTATTTGCAATAACAGAAGCAAAATATACATAAATACTAGAGAAAGTAAGTATAAGGTCTGAGCAGCAACTAGGCGAATTCGAACTACAGGGCGTGGCTCCTCCCATATAAAAAAAGTTTCAAAATGTTATATGGAAAGCATTTTTTGAGATAACCCAACCAAATTACACTCAAGAACTAGGTAAACTCGGACAAGAGGGCGTGGCACCTCCCATATAAGCAAATGTTTCAAAATTTTATAATGAAAGTGTTTTTTGAGATAATACAACCAAATTTCACTCAAACACGAAGAACATTAATTGTATACTCTGAGCTTAAAGTAGGTGAAGTAGGATTAGAGGGCGTGGCACCTCCCATATAAGCGAAAGTTTCAAAATGCTATACTGAAAGATTTTTTTAAGAAAACCTAACCGAATTTTACTCAAACACTCAGAACAGTAAATGCAAGCTCTACGCAAAATCAAGGTAAGCTTGGAGGAGAGGGCGTGGCACTATAATATACTTGAAATGCAGTGTAGGGTATTTAGTTTTTGGCCAGGAAAAAGATGCCACCCTTACTAGTTTTTCATTACAAAATGGATACCCAAGGGTGCTATATAAATAAAGACTATATTCTTACAAAAATTTTGGCGATTCGTATCCCAAAATCGATATTTTTACGTTTATCATATACGCGGTCCAAAAAACTATTTTTACTCAAAATCAAGCAAGGTGTCTAACGAAAAATGTGTATGAGGCAAAAAATGCTTGGAATTGTCCAAAGACTACGTTTAAATTACTTAAAAATTTTTTTGAATTTTTTTTTTTCTTATAAAAGAATTATCAAATTGAGTTTTCAGCTATTAATTAACCTTACGTTTGTCAGCAAAATTCTAGGATTACTTAAAACAAGGCACCTACGAAAAAATTTCATATGACGTAAAATGCTTAGAATCCTTTATCGGTGTGAATTTTTTCAGAATTTTTGGACTTTTTTTTTTTTTTTTTGACCAAGTTTTGAATATTATAAAATATCTCAAAAAAATCTGAAAAAATTCACACGTATTTTTTGGACAATTTTAAGCATTTTTTGCCGTATACAATTTTTTCGTTAGATGCCCTGCTTTCGAGTAAAAAATAGTTTTTTTGAAAGCGTAAATGATAAATGTAAAAAAATCAATTTTGGGATATGAATAATATCTATATCGCCAAAATTTTTTTTCTCAGTGAGAACTTTTTTCCGACCTCGTTATTGAAAAACGTAAAAAAAAATCGATTTTTGGATCTGAAAAAAAAAAAAAATTTTTTAAACGCCAAAATTTTTGCAAAAACATAACCTTTATATCGAAAGCACTCTTAGGTATCCATTTTCTTACAAAAAAAAAAAAAAATGACCAAAACACATGTTCTTTTAGTCAAAATAGCCCTTCAGTAGAATCAAAGTGGTAGTTTTACTCAGAATGAAAAAAAAAAAAAAGAAATTATAAGTCGGTTTCAAGATGAATCTGAATTTTGACTCGGTCTAATATATACAGAGCGCCAAGACAAATAATGTTCCCTGGGGAAAATGGGCGATGCCACGCCCCTAAAAAAAATTATAATTTTTGAGATTCGGTACACAATGTGTACTACACATGTAAAATGGATAGGGACAAATGACATCCTTTGAAAAAATTGGCGATGCCACGTCAACTTAACAAGATAAAGTGATCCAACATTCACTGGGAAATCCGGATTTTGTATAGAGGAAAAAAATGTCACGTTCACATATCGATTCAGATTATGATCAACACAAAGAAAAGTACAAAAGATATTTGAATCAAACAAAATACAATAAGAAGTAACATTATTGCATAAGATTCTAAAGTTAGACGCACTTTAAAACTCTGACTTGTTTCGCTGAATTCTTTATTCCTTCGAAAGGCACGAAAACTACTTCTATTTTTGTCACGTTCGCTCTGCGTATTTTTTTGCGTGTATCTTAGAACCAGGACTTCGCCTGCTTCGTCTATATCACGTACGCCACCTGGGAAATGCCCATATACTTCCAAAATAAAAGCATCAGATCTTCAATCTATATAACTATAAAAACAAATTTTATGGAATTCAATTTCTAGACGAAAACCTAATATATATGGATATCTCGAAATAGAGATCTATGAGCAATTCTGACGTCGGTTTCAGACTCAGCTTCGAAGTACGTAGAGGTAACAAGGGCATAGACAAGACTTTATTTCGGGGTGTAAATCCCGACAAGCTATTGTTCTTGTGCTCATATCAAAATCTCGAAATAAACGTTTCTCACACTCAATAAGTTTGCAAACGAATACTCTAGGCAAGAAAAGTATAACAGCAAGGCGAGGATCCTCAACAAATATATGCAAAAGGCTTAATATACTTACATAGTATGCTTATCAAGTTCTTCTGGATGTTGGCAAATTCGTCTGATGATATAATTGTGCTGATCATTGAAACGCAGTTAAAACCAGCCTTCTAATAAATATTTTTGTTTTCCTTTATGTATTTTGTCTGGTTTTTGTAATTTCGTAGGTATTTTTACGAAAATACTAAAACACAGTGAACAGTAAGCTCAAACCAAGAATGTCATCTGATCCTTACCTGTTGGTAGCAAATAATGTAAAAGTTCATTCCATTTTTTTTTTTTTTACTTTGTGTGCATGTGTTCTCATACCAAGGTAGTTAATAAACAATAATATGTGTCGGTTTTAGTGAAACCTTAAAATTTTTACTTATGGGACACTTCTGTCCTTAAATTATTTGTTAATTTATTTGCCTTAAAGTTGACCTGTACCTTCATTATTTCATTTGCGCTTAGGTTAATATGGGTCGTAACACGGAATTATGTGTCATAATTACAAAGTGCTGCTGTGTTGCAACCAACCAATTTACAACAATTGATTTTAATGTTTCTTCTTTGTCTTTTGCTCTAATTCTAATTCTTGTCTTTGTCTTTCTTGTCTTGTCTTTTCTTGTCGTCACATTTAAGGCCAAGCAACTAATGAACTTGTTAATTGATTCACAACACAACAACCCACTTGTACGTGATAACCCCTACCCACTTTTTTCTTTTCAATTTCCTTGCACAGAGAAAAAAGTCAACAGTAAAAACACTTTGAGGCTTTAGAGAATCCTGTAGTTAGCAAATCGTAAATTTAAAAAAAAAAACGAGATCAATTGAAACAGAATGAGCATCCAAAACAAGACTAATCAGAAGAAAATATTTAAGGCTATTCGTTCCTAAAGGTCATCATGACATGAAGAATTTTTTAATGTTGAATCCATTATGCAAAAATATGCCTTCAAACTCAAGAATGAAAACTACAGAATATTAGAAGGTTTGACAAAGCAAAGACATTTCGGACGATTCAAAATAAAATCCATGAACTGCGCAAAGCTGGAAAAGATTAAAAATCATATAATGTTGAAGAACCCATGTTCCACCAGGAACGCAAAGCTAATGAAATAGATAATGATGATTTATAACACAGGCCCACAAAAAAAAAGTACCATGCGCGAAAGATCAGACCACCTGAACTTTATGTTTTCGGGGTCGCTGAATCCGAATATGGTGCCATAATAGCGAAGTTAGTTCGCGTTTTTCAGAAATCAACAATAATGCTGAAAATTAGAGATCTTTCCTGGAAATAATGCTGAAAAAAATCTCAAATTTTTCAGCATAATTGTTGATTTCTGAAAAAACGCGAACTAACTTCGCTATTCTGGCACCATATTCGGATTCAGCGACCCCGAAAACATAAAGTTCAGGTGGTCTGATCTTTCGCGCAGGGTACTTTTTTTTTGTGGGCCTGTGTAATTAAAGGTCCATATTGCTGACCTGTTTTTTTGACTATGATATCTATACTTCTAGCTCGCATAAACTTTTCTACAGATAAATCAAAGTTTTGCTGATAAGGAATCCTTCTCTTTTCTTTCAATTTATTTTATTCTAATTGACTGTGATTAATTTACAGAATTTTTCTCTCCGTGTTACTTGCTAACTGCAATCAGCGTAATAAATCTGAAATTTAATTTTGACATCGATTTTTGCGGCACTTTTTTTTCTGTAATTTTTCTAACGATTGGTTGTATACCTCTTTTTTTGTTTTGCTACCAACTGTTTTATGATTATTAATAATCGATTGTTATTCTTGTTATTCTTGTTGTTGTTGTTGTTGTTGTGTTAGTCTTTAGATTTTTTTCATTCATTTTTGTTGACGTTGTTGTCATAACTGATGTTGCACTTGAATGTAGGTTATATTTTGCAATGCAATTGATTTTTTTGTTGTCTGCTTGTTACATTCCAAAATTTTATAGAAAAACATTGTTGCCTAGAAATATGTTGTTGTCGTCGTCCATATACGAGTATCCATGTTGCTAAAAGTTTTCTATGTTTTTATTGCAAAAGTAAGTCGACCTGTTTGTGAGGTTGGTAGCTAAATAAATTATTTTATAGGATATTGTTTGCTGAAATATTTACATATCCGTACATGTAGTTAGGCATATTGCTAACAACTCTGAATGCCAAATATGTGAGCATTTACGAAAGTTATATGCATATTAGGTTTTTTTATTGAATTATTTTGTTTGTTCACTCTCCAATTTTTATTAAATTTTACATCATGAAAAAATTAGCTTTTTGTTTTTTTGAGTTAACAATATCATGCTCGAATCGCAAATCTCTGTTAAGGACTATGTATTCTTATTAAATTTGTATACCTTTACTTCAATGGATGATGTCTCAAAAAGTAATGATCCAATTGAAAAAGTTAAAGTTATGGGTTAAAGAAAAAGATCTGGGCTAGTCAATGCCGCTGACAAAAGTGAACCACACTGCTTCCTGGTTGTGCGCCAAATGTTTTAAAATGGCGTTTTCTGCATTTTAAATCAAGGATAACTCTGATCTCTGACGTGGTAGTCAAAAAAAGTTATCGAGATCAAATTCAGATTTTGTTGTTGCACAGCCTAATTATTGGACAAACAAAGCAAACTATTCTTTAATATTTTTAAATCATTGAAGCTTACAATTTGCTTTTAAAAAATTTAAAAGCAATCTTTTTTTATTAAATATAATATACTTAAAAAGTATACAACGCCGAGAAGGCGTAGAAAGAAAGCACACTTACTAACATTCCTATATATCTAACAAAAGAAGAAATATGCACACGTCTACGTAATTAAAATGAGCAACAATTGTAATCTGGTTGGCAAATCAAAACAAAAGCAAAAAACACCTTGCTGCTGTTGCTGGGCACAGTGGTGCCTTTTGACTTTTCGAATTGCAAAAATCATAACTTCTTAGTGGATAAAGATATTAAAAAATTCATCTACAAAGTATTTTACAAAAAATGCAAAACTAGAGCTTTTGAAATGAAGATTTTCTACTTCCATAACAGAGGTTTAAAGATGTGTACGTATACGTAAAATTAAAAAAATAGCTAATGAAAATTCGTGACAAAGTTATATAAGCAAAAACTTTTACCTGAACAATCTCACATTGACCAGCTTACTTTGCAAAAGACTGTTTCTTTTCTAAAATTCACTAATCTGTAAATTTGGCGAAAATAGACTTAATATTTTTATATTATACTAGAAACGCCCAGTGGTCAAAATTCGACCACAAATGTATTACATAATTTTGGTACTTTTTGGACACATCTACTAATGTGCTTTGGTACGAAATGGAAAGACTCATTTATCATCATAAGTTTAATTCAAGCGAAATATAAATAAAACAAAAAACATGAAGTCAGTGTCAGTTAGCTGTTAGTCTTTCTCTTTCTGCTATATTCTTTTTTCAGCTCTGTGTGACAGCGTTGTCGTTGTTAACATTGAAAAATTTGCATTTGATTTTACCTGGGTTAAAGTCAAAATATTAACATAATTTGTGCACATCTACACATAAATACCTTTCTAATGGTGAATAATTTAAAGTCGCATTCCAAGTTTTTGTATTGCGTGCTAATATATATAAATTTCTAATAAAGATTGTAAAGGTTAAACTAACGATAATGCAGGAAATATGTCAGGAAGGTATTCTGGTTTCCAAACGAGAATCAAGGAGAATTGTCAATTCGCTTAGGTAAGTGCACCGAATTTCGGCATGTTAAGGTACTCTCTACTTCTAGAACGATTCCAACTTTTACAACTCAATTTTAAGATGGGATATATGATTTGTTATAAGGATTAATCTATCCGGAGTCGATTTGTGCTAAATTTGGACATCATAACTCTTATCTTATGATAACACAGGCCTACAAAATTTGGCAAAGTTATTTTACCAGAAACCAGACTATACTTTTCCGATGTATTTTGACGTGTTGAATCCAAATCCGGGGTCCGAATTGATCTATTGGCTCAGGATTCCGAGATATCCAATTCTGACCCCGGATTTGGATTCAGCACGTCAAAATACATCGGAAAAGTATAGTCCGGTTTCTGGTAAAATTTTTTTGTAGGCCTGTGTAATTCTTTATGAAGGGTTTTTCAATAAGAGCGCTACAAAATAAATAAAACAAAAACGGTTTTGGATATCAATAAAATTCTTTATTCCTGTGAAAGTACATTCGATGCCATTATGTATCGAACTCGATTTCTTTTGCATGGCCACCACGGGCACGCTTGCAGAAGTCCAGACGCTGAACCCAATTTTCGACGGTTTTCAAGCATAAATCGGCCGATATTGCTGCAATTTCACGATCGATATTCGTACGAAGTTCATCAATCGTCGCTGGCTTGTTGGCATAGACCATAGACGTAGCCCCACAGGAAATAGTCTAACGGAGTCAAATCGCACGATCGAGGCGACCAATCGACTGGGCCATTTCGTGAGATAACACGTTCACCAAACTTGGTTTTCAATAAATTGATTGTGACATTAGATGTGTGGCTTGTGGCGCCGTCCTATTGAAACCACATATTGTCCAAGTCCATATCATCCAATTCGGGCCAAAAATATTCGGTTATCATTGAACGGTAGCGATTCCCATTCACAGTAACGTGCCGGTCTTGATCATCATGGAAGAAGTACGGCCCAATGACGCCGCCGGCCCATAAACCGCACCAAACCGTAATTTTTTCGGGATGCAATGGTGACTCATGAAGTACGTGTGCTTATTGACGAAGCCATTCATCCAGAAATGAGCCTCATCATAAATTGGACGTAGCTCTCTTAAAGTTGAGGCCACTGACTCCGAATTTCGGTGGTAAATTTTAATAATTCCTACTCGTTGTTGGCTCGTATATCTTTCCATGATGAAATGGCAAACCTTACTGAAGAGAAATGTCAAGAGAGCGGGAAAAAATATGTCGTCGTTTGCTGTCCCTATTGGTCTACTTTTATAGCGTTCCTATTGAAAAACCCTTTACTTTTAGTAACACTGCGTTTGTCCTTAATTCCGGACTAAAATTTTGCGTTGAACCTAATTCCGTAAGAGCGTGCACCAAACTCCGTGCTAACTTAAAACTTGATTTGATTTCTTTACACAACCTTCAAAAACATCAAGTTCCTTCATTTAATTTAGTTTAGAATTTACTTATCTTTAATTGTGCTAATATTGGGGGTTATCGTGAATAAATATTCCCGAAGAATTTTCTCAGACTGCCGTGCATTCTCTATTGAAGTTTAAGCAAATTTATGCACGTTGTTCTAGCAGTAAGAAATTCATAGCTTCTCTGAAATATGTTAGAAAATTGTTCACATTGTACATAATTATATATAGTTTTGAAAGAGAAAATCATATGCCGTAATTACATCACTCCATTCAGAAGCACTTACTTATTAGGAGACAAAAAATTCAAAGTATATTTAACAACTATAAGTAGTTTATTTTCGAAAAGTAAAAGTCCTTTATTTTCCTAATTACGTAATAGTCACGGAATAACGTTCACTCGTGCAAATTTATTTACCCAATTCCGGCAGAAATAAAATCATAGTTTTCTTTATAAAAAATTTTTTATTTTGCTTTAAAACTATTAGAAAATGTTTTCCAAGTTATCATAAATATTTTTTTTTGTAACTACATTTATCTCAAAAGTTTATGATTGGAAATATTGAACTTATATGTGGAAAGAAAAACCTATTTTTATAAAAAACTAAGAATTTACCAACTTTCAGAGCAAATATAAATCAAAAGAATAGTTAGCCGCAAAAACTCTGTTCTATTTTCTATCAATTTAAAAAAAAAAAAAGTTCAAATCAAATTTTTGTAACGATTTTTTCAACAAAGTAACCACTGTGCAACGTCTAACGCCAGAGCAAAAGAACGTCAGCCCGCCCTGTTGTTTGACTCATGTTTTCATGCATCGCAACACAAAGCACAACAAATTTACGAGAAGTGCTGGAACAGAACAAAAATCTACTGCCTACCAGTTGTTGTTTTTGTTGCAGTCAGTAGTTTGTTGGGGAAAATAGAGCAAGCGTGTAAAATGCCCTTTAGGTGGGAAATAATACAACATACAACACTAAAACAATGAACAGTTAAAACTAACTAAGAATTTCAGACAAAAAAAAGTTTCCTTTAAAAGTAGGTGAACGCGAAATTTTTTTTTTTGTAAAACGTCGTAGTTGTAAAGTTTTGTGATAAAAAATTAAATGCGCGTGAAACAAAAAAAAAAATGTAAAATGTCATAAAAATAACTAACAAGGTGTTAATGGCAGTAGCTGTTAATAAGTATGAAGAAAAGCAGCAGCAGAATGTACCTACAGTTTTGTTTGCAAGCGCGAAAAAGTTGATTAAGATATGAAAAGGGTTTTTTTTTTAAATTTATTTTCATTAGAATAAAGATAAATAAATTGGAGCGTAGTAAAATAAGTAAAAATTTTATGAAAAGTTTATTTATTTTTTTTGCGCAAAGCATTTTCCTTTCATTTTGTTGTTGTTTTTTGCTTTTGCGAATATATAATGCGAAAATACCCAATAGGGAATGGAGCGCATCAATAGCGCTTCTGAAGCGCTCTAAAGCAACAGTGAAGCACATCTCTCTCGTATCCAAAAGCGCTGAAATTATCATTGGCATGTCATTGGAAGGAAGCGCTTTGTTCTCGCTACCAGAAATGCTCTTTGGATGCGCATCGCTCTCGCATTCAGAAATGCTCTTTGGATGCGCTTCGCTCTCAAATCAGCTCTTTAGGTGCGAGAAGGACTCGCATCGCTATTGCATCTTGGGGATGCGCATCGAAATTTTCTGTTGGGTAGTTTGATGTTTCTGAGTCAAGGAAAAAAAAATCTTAAAATCTTTTTTAAATGGCATGGGAGAGTTGTTTTTGGTGTAGCATGCAAATTTAGTAATGAAATGAGAATGAGAAATACTATAAGTATCGTATTATTGTATTTTGCCATGAAACGGACATTATCGGTACGGACATTTTACCCTTTGCATCGAGATATTTCCTGACTCAAGAGCATATTCGGATCATCGAAATATACTTACTTATTCTCGTTGCTTGGTGTCGAAAATGCAAATATCACTAAAATATTGTACGGGGTTTCGTTTGAGGCCAAAACCAATCAAAAAAGCAACAACAAAATTTTGAGATTTTTTGGGGATTTCGTTGGTAAAGATACCCAAGTCGGAAGATACTGCTTCTGGAAAGTGTCCATAATTGTACATTTATTAATTTATTTTGGAAAGATACTGAATCAGACTATAAGGACAGAGTAAGTTTTTTGGTATTTGACAAAATGCACTTTTTAGTACTATTTTATTACTAATATTACAAAAAACTTTTTAGATCTTTCAAAATATTTTTCATGAAAAAAAGGAAAAATACCTTTCTTATTAGGAATCCAAAACTAGCAGCTTAGTATTTTGTTGATTAGAATTCATACTTCGTTTGAAGGAAAACTCCCGAAATGGATGCGTGAACGAGTGACAGTTGTCGAATTTATCTCAACAACCATTTTTTATTTTTTTTTTTTTGTAAGCCTTTCCAAGACTAATAGCTTTTTGTTAAAAAAAAAAAACTCAGATAGTACCTACGGTAAAGTTTGTACTGTATTTAATCTTCAAAGCTTAGACAAAATTCAGAATTATATGACATTTGGACGAGACGAGATAGTTTTCATGTTTCGAATTTTTTGTATGGTATGATTGTGGCATCCAAAACTTAGGGTAAACGCGGGAGATATAGCACCCTTTTCGTTAAACTGCTTTACAATCAAAATTCATGAGATTTTTAAAAAAACTAAACACAAAATTATTCTTTTATTAATTTAAAACAAAAAAAAGTATTTCAACCAGAATAAAAATGATTGCAAATATGTCTTTTCGTCATTATTAAAAAATGCTATAAAGTGCCAAATAACCCGATACTACGGGTGATATGGCACCATATCATGGGTAATTTGCCACCCCAAGTCGCTTGTTACCACAATTGTTGCATGCGTGTAAAAATTATGTACATGTTTCATGTAACCTTATACAGCACATTTAATATAATCGTCTTTGAAGTGGTTTGTCCATATTCAATGCATTCATTTTCGCTTAAATCTTCAGGCCCTTCAGATTCATCTTGAAATACAACATTTTCATCAGCTTCATCGGAAGAAGCAAAGCTAGTTAACAACTTGCGTTTATAAGTTTTCTTCTTTAGTTGTATTTTTCTTTCCAAATTTTTTGTTTTCTGCTGGACCACATTTTCGGGAGACGTTAGAATCCTTGTCGTTTGTTTTCTTGTGCTCGGCCTAGAACTTTTCGATGTCGTTGGTACAGGCGCTTTTTCTTTTAATACATTTTCAGGCTTTTCTGGCATATCCTAAAGAAAACCTTAAATTAATCAAATGAAATGAAAACCCAATCATTGAAGGTCCTACCTGACTAAAATTCTGCGGCTCTGTGGCACATTGAAGCACTTCAGCCATATTTTGCCCTTGATTTTTCTCAATGCAATCCTGTAAAAAGGTGTGATCTGGAATTTTATTTGGACTGAAAGGGTAAATCCCAGTAGATGAAAATCTAGAAGTACTGTTTGAAACACTTGCTGCTTTGGTTCAAACCTCACACAAAAGCTGAATGTGCTTGGTTCTAGAATGCTTTCCTCGATGATGAGCCCGTGTTATTATGCTGGTTGTTGGCCCTTCACATCCACAGCTCAGTCAAGTTTATGTTCAACAAAGTAAACCGAAACACAAAGATTTAGCACTAAGTAAGAACATTTGTACTCCCAAATATCTTATAACATGTAAAGGGAGATATACGCAGCGCCCTGCTTCCTCTCAAAGTATATGCAAATCAAAGGTCAGTCGTTTACATTTTAAAAATTTTTTTTAAAAAATCCCACACAGAAGCTATTATTGCAAATACAGCTAAACGAACAACATACCACGAAGTCACTCGCGCATTTGAATTAAACTGTATCCATATTTGAATGCTATGGAAGCTGCAAGTTTTGAAATTCATAAGGGTGCCATATCACCCAGGGGTGCCACATCTCCCGCGTTTACCCTACATATACATACATTTTTGTTAACCTATAAGCATGTAGACAACTTTCTAAATACTAACTTTTTGGATATATTTTTTTCAAAGTTAGAGCCACTTTAGTTCGAAAACACTAAAACGAAAAAATTTTTATAATGCAATAACTCATGCATACGATCAGGTGTGATCTACCAGCTTACAGTTCTTGATTTAACAAAAAGTCACAAAATTTTCTGCATACTAACTTCTTGGCTCCATTTTCATCAGCTCTGAGACTGCAGCAGACCACGCGTGTGGTATCATAAATATCAAAAAAACAATTTAAACATGATATCATGATAATAAATTTTGTCAATATTTATAATTTTAAATATAGTATATCGTTTGTATAGTCCTATCATATAATATTGCAGTGATTGTCGTCATTATGGCATTTTTTTGTTTAAGTTTTATCTATTTTGTACATACGATACGCCCAACAAAATTTATAACACAAATTTGAATTGACATCATAAGTTTTTTTAATTAATGCAATCATTTGAAAAAATTAATAATGATTGTAATAAATTTTTATCAATTTTTTAAATGATTTAATTTATATAAACTGAAAAAATGCAGTCATATTTTTGATTTTTTTTTTTTTTAATTTTTATGGGGTTATTAAATTAATTTATTGTATTCTGAATGGTGATGATAGAATATTCCCCAAAAACTTTAATAACTAAATTATGATCCACATAAAATAAAATTAAAAACGTGGACAGATAATTTTGTAAAAGTTCTATCACAACTTTTCGGTACATACTATAGTCCTTATTCAAGTGAAAAACACTTAATTTCGTTATTTCTAGTTTTGAATTATGGGATACTTTTGGCACGAAATATTAAAGTTTTTCGTCTTATGAGACCCATTGAACCATATCTCTGTTAAAAAGTGAATATTTTCATCATGAAAAATTAGCAAAACAAAAATTTTCATTCCCAAAAAAAAAAAAAAAGATTTAGGGCCGTTTTCACAATATCCAGTTAAAATTTAACTTCCTGATATTTTTTATAAAATTTAATGCAAAGTGCCAGCTACAGTTCCAGTTAAGGAAAACTGAACATTTTAAAAACGTCCCATAGTGTTTTTCACTTGAATATGGAGGATATAGTGTATTCAAGGAATAATAGACGTGTTTTTTTTGACGCGCATATACAATTGTGGATATTTTGAAATTGCGATAACTCATGAACAGTGAGTCGCACATTAAAACTCTAAGGAACTTTTTTATGGAGAATCGCGTTCTCTACAAAAACTTTTCATTTTATGATACAAATGAAATAGTGCGGCTGAAAAGGCATCATATCCTAGATTTACCTTTCAGAAATGTTTAATATGTATTTGAATGATGTATTATAAAAAACTAGATTTTTAACTTTGCATTGCACAACTAATGTGCAAGCTTACTATTTTTGATTGTTACTAAACTCAGCAAATTTGCTTATTATCGCTAGTCGATAGATTGTAAATAAAATGATGAAAAAAAAAAATTTTATTTTTAAAAAAAATGTATCTTTTAGGAGTTGTTTCATAAAAACTGGTTGAGCGCCGATAAACGGCAAAAAATCACTTTTTTTTTAAATAACTGCTAAATAATTTTTTTTTTGCAAAGGATTAAAATTACTTGTAGAGCAAGTGGTTCTCAATAAAAAAGACCCCTGGACTTTTTATCGTACGACTCACCGTTCATAAGTTATCGCAATTTGAATATGACCACAATTGTATATACGCGTCAAAAGAAACACGGCTATTATATCAATTTAACATTTTGCAAAAGCCATTAACTACTCGTTTGAAATTTAAACATTTACATACTGTTAACATTAACATGGATCAGTCTTGTTTTAACAGAATGTTATACTTTCATTTTCACTAAAATGTAAAACAATATTTTTTTCTTTCATCACTATCGTCAACACTTCAGTTTTAAAGTACGCAATATATAACTGTATGACTGTTGGACCTCTTGTTAGTTTGACAAGTAAAAAACACCGCAAAACTCAAAACAACTTGTTCGAGTGTCAAAGTTTAAAGTGCCATTAAAAGTATTTTATTTCATTTATTTTTAGTTACGTGTTTAATGGCAATCTGCGCTGAAAATGCAATAGAAAGTGTTGTAGCTATAAGTAGAATGGGATATGAAAAATGCAGCAAACACTTATACGAAAAAATATCTCAAAAATGCTTTTATTTTAACATTCTACATATATAACACTCTATTATCAGATAGGAGTGTTTTCATAAAAAAGATTATTCTTCATCTCAGCTTTTTTTAATTCTTTAAGCTTGACACAGTACGAAAAGTATTGCTGATTTTTTTTAGAAATATTTTTATTGTTTATTAAAAAGTGAAGATTTTTATGTATTTTTTTAGGTAGATTTTGCTACACATTAAGTTTAAGTACGCATGACACCTTTTGATTTTTCATATAAAACTATATAATTTTATCTCAGGCTTTATTAGTGTCATTATTGCGTGACGCGCTGCTCATCCTGCCACGTACGCACGCTACGTTCAAACCGTATTGCACTTAAATGACAACAGCACACAATTTTGCGCACGCGACTTTTCCTGATTTGTTGCAAAATGAATTACAGGTAGCTACCTTATTTTCACTTACACACAAAAGACGTGACACAAATAAATTAAACTGGACAATAAATTGTATAAAGGGAACCAAAACTAAATTGAAATTATCATTGTTGTTTTTATTTTTCTTTTTTGCTAAGAAACGCACTTGACACCTTTTTAGGTTGGGTTTTGTAATTAAAAAGATTTACACATAAAGAAAATTTTTCGAATTTTTCTTTATTAATCCGAAATGTCGAGTTTTTCTACTTTTATTGCATTTTTAAGAATCGATTAACAAAAACGATCAATATGTTTCTGATAGTTTACTAATTTTTGTAGAATTTAATGATGATAGATTTGTATATTAGACGTGTTTCTTTGGACATTTTTATACAAATGTATTAATTTTAAAATTGCGATAACTCATAAATGGTGGGTCGCATGATAAAAAGTAAAAGGGCCTTTTTTATGAAAAATTGCATGTTCTACAAATAATTTTCTCTTTATTTAAAAAAAAAAATTATTGTTTAGGAGTTATTTTTTTAATAGTGATTTTGTGAAGTTTGGTTTTTGGCGAATAACAATAGAATATTATTATTTAATTTTACACCAATTATGTTATTATTTTTATTAATATTAAGTAAAACATTATTGAAATAATAGAAACCCCTTTAAATAGTTGAATGAAAGTTCAATGGTTAAAATTTAATTGTTAGGAATAGTTAGGTCTGGCAGCACTGCTAGTTGACAGCTATAAGCTGTTTCTAAAACAGCTGTTCGATTGAGCTAATGCTGCGTAATATAAGTGTTGGTGATCAGGTTTCAGGAACCAGCCAGCAGCCAGCACTTAGCACGGTGAGTCAGCACAGTACTTAGCTAGTATTATTAGACGTAGTTTTAGGAAACCAATTTTATAGGCAACGCCGAAGTTGGTCATATAAGACTAAGGGTATTGTTGATACTGTAATTTTGGGATCATTCCTATAGGCAATGCCGGGAATGACAAGATAGATAGAGCAAGATAGCAATAGGTATTGGGGCGTAGTGTATTTGGACGGTTGTCACATAATAAGACCACCCTTATAGGCAACGCCGGGAGTTGTAGAACCAGGGGGGTAAACATGAGTAGAAGGGGGATCGTAAAAGGAAAGTACTAGGCAGTAGCGTAGTTGGACGATTATGGTCTGGCAAAGAAAATCCCTATAGGCAACGCCGCACAGTGGTCCCAAAGTGTTTTTTTTTTTTGCATCAAAATTTTTTGCCCACTTGGGGACACGAATTGTAGATTTTTATAAATTTTCCGTTTTCGATTTTCCGGGTTTGAGCCCCAAGAAAGGTGGTCAAAACGATTTGTTCTATAAAAAGCGGTAGCTTATTTTTTTCCCTATTTAGTTACCAATAAATCCCCATCGTTGAAATCTTTCTACAATGCGTCCTCAAGCAGGCAAAAAATTATGATATAAAAAACACATTTTGGAACCACTGTGCGCCGGTAGTTGCGTGAATAGGTGCAGGAGCAGGCCTAGTTACGGGGTAGAACGATCACATTTTCTATAGATATCGCCGGGAATGGTGGCAAGAGTGACGACATTTTGATATAATTAAGGATGGTTTTGTAAGCCTACATAATAAGCGATGATAGAAATGAATAAAGAAATGATAACGGTCTCGAAAGGAAACTGGTGTTGTTTTACTTATGCCTTGAGGTCTGATTTCTCTCTTAACCACCTGCAAAAATATACATTTTTGGAACAAATCCTGGCAACTGGCGAGCCCAAGCCCCAGCCGAAGAAACCTTCGTTGCATTTTTTATCGTGCGACTCACCGTTCATGAGTTATCACAATTTGAAAATTAACACAATTTTATATACGCGTCAAAAGATACACGAGAATACACATGTTTATTAAATAGTTTGAGACATTTATTTTTCGGGGCGTGGCACCGCACATTTTTCCAGTGAATATTATGTACGTTAAATAGTTTCAGCGATATGATAAACTAAATTTTTTGGAGGCGTGACAATGCTCACTTTTTCGTTGAACATTATTTCTTCAGATGTCCTTGACATATGTAAGCAAATCCCAATAACATGCGTAGAATCACTACTTTTAGAGATTTAATGAATTAATTTTTTAGGGGCCGTGTTACCTCCAATTTTTCTGTCCTATGACCTAACATTTTCCGATACTAATACACTCTGAAAACTTCATTAACATCAGTCGACTAATTTCCGTGTTAAAAAAAAAAAAAAACATAAATGATATTCTTTTTAGATTTTTTGGTTTCTTCAATCTTTGTGCTTGACTTGTGTCTTGAAATCATTTTCTGAAACATAGAACTCAAATTTCTACTGGGTTTCCTGGAAGGCAAACTTCTCGCTTTAAAACAAAAATGTAGGATATAAACCTATTGAATACATTTTTGCTGAATGACTCCTAATGATATTGTAGTTTATTAGATATGTCTGATAACACGGGCGGGGCTCGATTTCGGGAGTTTTGAGTGAAATCAATCAACTTTTTTTTTTTCTCATGATGATCATTTTTTGAATCCAGTGATTTCAGGCAAAAATGGAACATAAATATTATAGAGTTATAAATTGAGCATAAGTATGAGAGAAAATATCTCCGCCCTCTGCATTGTTCTCCATCTTTGAACCATTAGTGAAAATTTGAATATCATCCTTTCTAAAAACAAGACTGTTCGGCAAAAGGTTAAGGATGTGAAATTAAAATTATTGTTTTCTATTGAACAAATCAACTATTTTTAGAAATCTCATAAGGTCACTTCTGGGAATTCTGTATCTTTTGAAAAACAGCCATTCATAAGAAGTATTTAATAGTAAAATTTATTCCCAGAAGGTAAGCTACTGTCAGGCTGAATTGAGTAAAGTGAAGACTTGTTCAAAATGCTGTCTATGTCAATTGCGAAATTATCTAGTATATTTTTGTGTCTCCCATTGCTTTTATTACTGTTGGAACGTGTATTATTTAACAATTCCCATGAGCTCTTCTTCATCGATAGTTAATTACTTCACTACCATTTTTGGACGAAAAATATCAAACTCCTTTTCACGCTCACATTTTTACACGTTGTAAATAGAAATTATGCGAATACCAAAGAAATGTCAATTGTCCATATAACCAACGTCTTCTGTCATTCTTCATCATTTAATCATTCACAATTTACGCACAAGATCTCTGTGTTGTCTGCAGCATTTCATTGGGAATCTAAGCAGTTTAAATTGGTGACAACAACAGATTTGCCATGACAGCATGAAGTCGTCGCAGAGTAAAACGGCATTGCGGATGTACGTACTTACCTACTTACTTATGAGAAATTCCATTGGGACAAACAATGACCTTGATTTTTAGTTAAAGAGTTAAGAGACTTGAGGGAAAAATAAGTTATGACATTACTAAAATGTTTTACCTTTTAAATGAATGCAGCAGCTTTGGCTTTTAGTGAAATCGCTGTTAAACTAAAGGTACATAATGAGAGACATTTTCGTAGATTGCTTAGGGAATTTCGGTGAAATCGCAATTAAAAATTTTGCAAGATTTAAAAGATTCTGTTGTTGTATTTTTAAAGGTAAATGGATGTATTCATTAAAAATGTTCCCAGTCTAATAAAGAGATTTACTGTCATATTTTCTTCAAAATAAAAATTAAGCAGAAACTAAATTACTTGGACATTTTCATTTTTGTACTTAGTTACAGGAGATCAAACAAAGATTTTGTCAATTAATTGGCTCGAGAAAAGAGACGAAAATAATTTTAGTTTTATAACTTTTCAGGTTTTTTGTTCACATAATTTTGAATAATTTCTTATTTAATTCGGTAGATCCACGTTTTAAGATAAATATCTCCGCTTTTAGGCACAATAATGTTATAAGTTCTTTCAGCACTGTGGTCTGAAAATCAAAAAAGCTTGTCAAAATTTGAAAAAAAAAAGTTGTTATTTTTTCACTTTTAACTGCTGTAAATATTGGAATATGATCCTCATCGTTCGTTTCAGAAGTCAGAAAAACCGCTGTGTCTAAAAAACTCTCGTATAAAGTTCATCTACATATTCTTGCAAAGAATTTTTTTCGGTAAAGTATTTCATATTCGCAATAAATGATCCCAGAAGCCAAACTTTTGTAGAAAAAGATGCTGTTTAGCATTAAAGAATTGAACCAATATAATCATTTAGTTCTTCAATCGAACGCACTCCAATCGTCTTCAACAAAATTTCAACATGAACTTCTTTAAACTTTTTGTATTCGACCCTATTTAACATTTCCAAGCATTAGACGTGTTTTTTTTTTTTGACGCGTATATACAATTGTGGTAATTTTCCAATTGCGATTACTTATGAACGGTGAGTCGTACGATAAAAAGTCTGATGGTCTTTTTCAGGGAGAATCACATGCTCTACAAATAATTTTAATCTTTTGTAAAAAAAAAAAAATAATTGTTTAGAAGTTATGTTAAAGAAGTCATTTTTTGCCGTTTATCGGCGCTTAACCAGTTTTTAAAGAATAACTCCTAAAAGATAAATTTTTTTAAATATAAAATGAAAAGTTTTTGTAGAGAACGTGATTCTCCATAAAAAAGTTCCTCAGAGTTTTCATTGTGCGACTCACTGTTGTTGAGTTATCGCAATTTAAAAATATCCACAATTGTATATACGCGTCAAAAGAAACACGGATATTTTTAACTTCTTTTATGTCGATATTCAACTCTTTTTACCTAATTTTAATTTACTTGACTATCAACTTAAATGATCTTTATATAATCCTTTCAAACTCCAGTATGCTATTCCTGAAACCACTGAACTCTTTTCAATTACATAGAACTTCACTTAACTCTGAACTCTGTAAATTCAAAGGCATCTACTCGTACATTAGGGTGGTCGAAATGTCGATAAAAAAAAAAATGTTTTAAAATGCTTTTATAGGTAGGAGGCTCAAACATTGACAGACGTCTCTATGGTTTTACGTGAGCACCTGCCATGTTGGCTTAATCCCACGGTGTCCAAGACAAACGGTCCGTGTACGACGGACGGCGCAACCTCATATCAACATAAGCCGATAATCAGTTTCCATTTTTAGAATCATGCGATCAGACACAATTCCTTCCAATGGTAGGGAAATGAGGCACTATCCAAACCTCTGCCATTCTTTGGGTCATGGCACCCGGTTGAGAATGCAACTCCACACCGAGTATTCTTTACTCTACCTGCGATTTAGGTCCAAACCACAGCCACCACGAAACTCCCCGAAGGGCCGACCCAATAGTCAGTTGGAACATCCAGCGAACCGGATGCTCCAAAGGGCTACTGACTCCCGTGGTACCAGAATATCTCTGGTCAGATTTCGTAACAATACGTTACTTTAGTATGACTCTGATCAGTCTGGGACTAATCACCCATGTCGATTTACCAAGGATTGTGGGAACACGTTTCTCTGGTGCATCCCTCTCGTCAAGAAAGCTCAAGACTTTCTTGGGAGAGGTAGTCTTACCCAGGGTTGCTTTGGCCACTTTACCATGTACGACTCGAACGTGACAATCGGGACCAATTGTCACGCCCTATCTTTGCCTTCCTGCTTTAGCTGGTAGATGACAGTGACACTGTTGTCCAGCAGTGTCACCGCCACCCATCATTTCCAGGGGTTGCCGCTTGGAGGCAGCAGGCTGCTTGAGGCCAGACATGGGACAGTGTCAAGCCAGCAGCCTCCCTTGTTTCGTCCGTCATTCCAGCGTTAACAACAGTTAACCGAACATCAACATAGCTCCATCCAACGCTTTGGCGGCGGGAGATCCGGATCGTCTTTACAGATCTCCCACCCCCCATCAATAACTGGGTGATGATGGGTCGGGGCCGGCGCACCATCACCCCCTTCAAACCATCTTTCGGTAACCTGGGTGGGGAGAACCTGGATTCTCCACCACACCAAGCATCACCATCTTTCGACATCATTGACACCGTTCATTCGGTCATCAACTACGCCACCCCTTAAACCACCGTGCACCACCACGAGGATAGAAAGGTTGGACAAACCAATCCATTGCCTCCCTTCTGAGTTGTAGAGAGACGATCCTCTCCACAACCCTACCTTCACGAAACAAGAGAGACTGCCAACTGACACTATCTTCTGCCGGGTCACTCCAACCCCCCTCAAACATTGACAATCGAAAAAAAAAAACAACAAAACATAACTGCCATCCTATTCTACATGTTCTAAACTTAGCAATCTCCAAAATTCTTTTCGCCAAAAATACCAGTTCTCGGATCCCTCCATTACCTAAATCACAAACATAATATATCAGAGATTGAATTTATATTGAGAATACTTGAAAGTATGTCGGTACCTATTTTTGGCACAGTTTACCTTAGTCAATTCTACTGCAGTCTGGCTACTTTTATCTGTTACATATTTGATTTATCAGATTTACTCTGCTTTTTTCTAGTCCCCACATTTTTTTTTTTATATATATTTCTTTAAAATTCTAAAAAATATTAAACTCTTTGTAATCCATTTGCGTTATTTTAAAACATTGATGCAATTGAACCGCACTATTTTAATGAATTTTCACTTTATTCAGCGAAATTTAACAACAGGCGGCATTACATTAAAAATTCTTTGCAATCTTCAAATTGCTAAGTGTCCTTGATTTTCTTTTATTTTTCTCATTTCGTTTTTTCATGGGAAATTGTGCAAGCATGTCCTTGATGTTAGTGGTAGTCGTCGTCGCTCATTCGTCAATCACTTAAATTTTGTGGGGGCACAAATAAAAAAATAAAAAAAATACCTCTGGATTAAACCTACTAGTGATTGATGGTATCTACACAAATACAAACATAACAAACGTATAAAGTAGTATTTGTTTGCATTCGAATTATGTAGACCAAGTTGGTTCATCTTGTTCAAACTGCAATCTCACTGTGGCATTTTTTGTCATATCCATTTTATTGTTGATTTTATTTTTACCTTAAATATATTTATTTCTATTTGAAATTTGATACTTTTTCCAACATTTTTTGTTAAAGTTTGAATATCTCTGATTGTATTTAGATTTTTTGTTAACAATTTTATTTTGATTTTTATGATTTTATTTATTTTTTCTCGAATATGGGATTTGAAATTTTGTTTTGTAACAATTCAACTTTTAGCTGAAAACTTGCTTGAAGAACCTTTAATAGATTTGTTTTTTTTTATTTGCTTATGAGGTAATTTCTTCAATAATAAACAAAAGTTAACTTAAGTACAATAGTTAGAGTTAGTTCGCTGACCATTGATCCCCTAAATACATAAATAGCTATCGGCCATCAGTTTACTTTTATAAGGGACCTTGCTGATAATGCTGTCATTATCAATATTATCCATATCAGTTGAGTTTAAAGACTAAGAAACTTATTTAAACTAGCCATTTGCCTATTGCATTATGATATAATTATTTGCTTCTAGTTGGAGGCTTTCTAGTACATATAAACTTATCTATTTCGAACTCTCACAATCTTCACAAACTAAGAAGTTATTTTTTATAAACTCGATATAAACTTACAAAATGATATATAATAAACATACGCGAATGTGAATCAATTTAATTTATTTTTTGCATATTTGTATGTTAGAAGCCAAAAGTCAAAGTTTTGCTCCGTTTTTTGTGTCTTCAAACCTTTCCTTAACTCTGCCTTCTGACTTCTGTTCAGTTTAGTACAGGTTTTTTACTCCAAGTTAAACCTTTTCCACGCCAAACTGATATTTTTTCGATTCAAATTAAACTTTTTCTAAATTAAAATAAACCTTTTTTAAATAAAATTAATCTTTTCTTTTTTAACGCATTCTTGTGATCGACATGTTAAACTATATAAGTAGTCCTTATCTCTGAGATGTATCATGTGCTCAACAAACTTATGCAGCATATTACGAAAAATATTTTTGTAGAAAATTTCAACCTTCTTCATATAGGTTATTTAAACTTTTAATCAAATCAAACTTTTTCCAAATCAAAATAAACCTTTCAGCTTTCGTTATAAATCTTATTATATAGATGAACTGGCATTTCCCGGTGTGCGTCGCTATTCCTTCTCTTGTAAAGAGACCGGGGATTTTCCAGTTATATTAAATCAAAGAATGTAAATTTTCCCGATGCAATTTATTAACTTATCAAATATCATCTTTGTGCGTTGAATCGTTTCAGAGATATGACTTTTTTTGAGGACGTGGACCGCTCATTTTTCCCTTGGACATTATTTGTCCCGATACTCTTACTATACATACATACCAAATCTCATCCATGTCCGTTAAATATAATTATTTGAGATATGATAAATTATTTTTTTTTTATCTTAAAACACGAAAAATAGGAAAAAAATTTTTTATAAATTTTTGTTTTCGACATCCAAGACGGACCCTAGGTGCAAAAATTTTTTTCCTCTAAAATGTCCTAAAAAGTCATGAAACGCTTAGAAAACACGAAAATAAAAAAAAAATAGTAAGGGTTTAACATTTGGCCTGGCCAAACATTAAATACCCGACACTGCATTGTTTCGAAAATGTTGCTTATATGGGAGGTGCCACGCCCTTTTGTTCGAGTTCACCCAGTTTTTGCTCAGAGCTTGCATTTATAGTTCTTATTGTATGAGTAAAATTTAGATCAATTATCTCAAAAAACGTTTTCAGTGTAGCGTTTTGAAGCTTTTGCTTATAAGGGAGGTGCCACGCCCTCTTGTCCGAGTTCGTCTTGATTTAGATCAGAGCGTGCATTTATAGTCTTCAGTATTAGAGTGAAATTTAGTTGGATTATCCCAAAAAACTCTTTCAGTATAGCGTTTTGAAGCTTTTGCTTATATGGGAGGTGCCACGCCCTCTTGTCCGATTTCACCCAGAGCTTGAGCTAATAATTCGTAGTATTTAAGTGTATTTTGGTTGAATTGTTGTGAGAAATACTCCCAAAGTTGTATTTTGAATATATTTTTGCATGGGCGGTAGGCGTTTCCGTTGACCGATTTTGCTGATTTTCAATCCCACGAGCTAAATTTTTCGACAAAACCAACGCACCAAATTTCGTTGAATTATCATGGTTATTTTTCCCGTAAAAAATATTTCCACGTACAGCCAGCCAGCCAGCCAGCCAGCCAGCCAGACAGCCAGACAGACAGACGAACATGGCTATATCGACTCAGGAGGTGACGCTGATCAAGAATATATATACTTTTCTATATCTGCCACGCCTCCTTCTCTGCGTTACAAACGGAAGGACAAAGTGAATATACCCTGGGTGTAGGGTAAAAAAAAAATTTAATTTTTGGTTCTGCCATCTAAGGGGGGACCGTTGGGTGAAAAAATTTGTTTGCTCTAAAATGTCGTAAATAGTCAAGAAACGCGTAGAAAACACGAAAAAACGAAACAAAAATTTTTGATTCCGGCATCCTAGGGGTACCTTTGGATAAAAAAATAAACCGAAAAAACTAATGATGCAGATACACGCGCCGCACCCAAAAAAAAAAAAAGTTTATTAATATAAATTTCCAGCCGTTTGGGAGTCTATAAGGAACAAACAGACATACAAACTAGAGCTGGACACCGGCCTTGTTGTTTTTTCGTGGCCCGCGGGCTTTTACTCTTCAGCTACGGGCTCGGGCCTTGAAATCGAGTTTCGTGCGGGCCCGGGCCTAACCCCAAAAGCCCGAAAATTAGAGGCCCGTAAATCACGGGAAGATTGGAAGGATAAACTTGGAAGAAATTTTGTTTTTACATAAAAATATGTGAAATTTTGTATAAATATGAGGCTGAGAATGACAGTGGAGTAAGTCAAGTCAAACAAATAATCTTATTAGACTAGAAGCTTTGTTTTTTCCTCATATGAAAATCATTGATTTAGCTTCATCAATAAGTTACAATTTTTTCAAAGTGTGAATATGTAATAATATGGTTGAATCGGGGAGGGCCGGGCCGGACCGGGCTCAGGCCTCGGCAAAAAATATTTGTGCGTGCCCGTGCTTTTTTGCAAGGGCTTGTCTCGTGTTTGTGCTGGGCCGAGCCTAATTTTTGAGGCCCGTGCCCAGCTCCAGTTGAGATCTCTCTCTCCCTCCATGAATTTTTCAAATCTTCGATTTCACTTGATTCTTGTAAGTATGTCTTTTGCTGTCTTCTAGATTCCAGTTGAGGGCTTTGGGATGGATGGTTTTCGCAGAGCATGTTGAATTCACCCTCAATTTCTGGTATTTATCTCGTTTGTTATAACTATCTGGTTGGATTTGATATGAAAGTCGGTGTTTGAGATGGTGTAAGGCCACCATTTGTTGATTAATTTTTGTAACTGGTTAATATGGTCCAGTAACAAGCCATGAATTATTATCTCTTTGGCATGAAGAACCAAAGGTGAACATATAATTCTTAGTAATTCTTGACGGAATGATCACCCACCGACCATGCAGATGATACTATTTACCTTATTCCAGAACCGACATTTTCAATGTCATAATTGTCAGTCTTAAAATAAATGTCAAGTGTAGATGAATTCATCGTTTTAGTTTCTCTGCAATAATTCCGCCATGAGTCATTACATGTATGCGAAAGATCCCTTAATCAACAAAAGCCATGTTATCAATCTCAATTAATACTAAAAATCTTAACATATTAATATTCGCTTAAGTTAACCACAGAATTCTTTTGTTTTTTTATCTTTTCACAGATTCCTGCTCAATGACTTCCTAAGAAATTAATGCTTCCATAGTAACAAAACAAAAAAAAAAAAAAATCAAAGAATAAAAAATAAAAGACGCCAAAACTTTAAACAAAAAACCATCCGCTTACAAAAAAACCAAGCTTTTATTGCTTAAAATTAATCAATCGTGAAAACTGCCATTTTTCCGTTGTTGCTTAAAATGCATCATCATCATTATCATCAACATCACTATCAACTAACTACAGCTACATCATCGTCAACGCACCGAAGAACACTATGCAACAATCTTGAGATGAATTCGCCGCATTATATGAAGGCGAAATACTGAGATACTCATCATATTTGTAGAGTCCAATTTGTGGAAAATCTTGTGGATTTTATTAAACAAAAGCAACGACACACACCGGAAACAAGCGCGTTCATCATCATCCACATTAGCATCCAAATGTATTGGATCGTATAGCAGTGACACAAGCCACAATTGAGTAAATTGTTTGTGTCTTTGATTTGAGTCGTCGTTCGTAGAGTGTGGAAACTGGAACGTATCTATCTGCTGAAAAGTGTAGAACATAATATATTTAAGGAACGGAATAAATATGGATTTTACTGATGCTGCTCGTAACGTACGCGCTCCAATACGTCGCCGTCGTAATGAGGAACAACAATTGTGTGATAGGGTGAGTAAAGTTTATTTTGAATCCCTCATCTGAATCCTCAGTCTGAAATTTTTAAAGTCGAATGAATGAACATGTTTTTACACTTAATCCGAGCCATTTACCTTCTAAAATTAAGTTCCCTTCGGTTTGTGTACTGAATATACTGAAATATACGTAACTCGAGATGAGATGAATGAATTTACAATTCATTCACCCATGTTGGGACTTTATTATTCGTATTATCCGTATATATAAGTATTGCGATATAAGGTGGTCAGAACCCAACCCTGTCAGCTTACGTTTTACACCATGAAGAAACGTAAGAAAAATACAAAAAATTAAGAAAAAAAAAAAAAAAAACAAGAACAAACCCAATAGTTACAATTAAATTTAATGTATTTTTGAATGGTGAATCCGAATCCGGCCTTAGAATTGCTGTATCTCATACGGTTTTTGAGATATCTTACTTAAACAAGGAAAACATACCGTAAAAACTTTTGTAATAAATTACGTTTTCAACGTAAGGAAATGTTGGGATGTGACCACGGATAAATAAATGGTGAATAAATATAATAAAATGGTGAGTGAGTAATGAATATGAAAGAACTTTATAGGGCTATTCTGGCTAAGACAGCAGAAAGTCTTTCGGAATACATGTCGAATTACTTTCTAAGATTCCCGAAGACATTCGGTATTCTGGCGCAGAAATCTTTTAGAAAAAGCTCGTAAATTCACCACATAAAAGCTTTCGAGGTGAACTTGTCAAATTGTGCAAAATAACATGGTTGAATTGCTCTGGTTGGTTGCAGCGATAACAAATGCTGCTCCTTCTTAAACTACGAAAATGAATG